>JARBWK010000012.1:57839410-58396005 GCA_030556195.1 Anolis apletophallus | reverse complement strand
CGAGGTCCCCGACGCTCTAGGCTTCGCCGTCTCCATCTCTGCTGACGGACCTCGGCCTCTCTAGGCTATGGTACCAGCCCCTCCTGCTAGTCTCGATGTCCCGTCTCCTATCCATCCCACCCCCAAAAAGGAACCAGCATATGAAATAACTACCTATGATGTTGGGGGTTGCAGAATTATCCGTTCAGGAAAGGGCGCTGGTCCTGGGAGCCTTCACATGGTCCCCATCTCTTCTGAATCCTAGTTCCTTGAGAATGTTGCCCTAATGAGTTAACTGTCCATAGCTGAAGTTTTACCCTAACATACAGCCACCTTTAAAACACTGAAATGTGCATCATAGTTTATCAAGCTACAGAAAGAGATTGGGAGTATTTTTTAAAAGTGAGAGAAGCTGAAGCTAATGGATCCATCCACCCCTAATCTCAAATTCCTAATATCTATCCTATTTGTGCCACAAATAGAGTACTGACAGCCCCCCAAATCCATGATTTCTGCATCCATGAAACCAAACACTAACAGAGTGAAAATATCCCTCCACTCGGAAAAAAAATCCAAAGAGCAAGCCTTAAGTTTGCCATATCACTATGTCATTGTGTATATGGGACTCAAGCATCCACAAATTTTGTATCCACGAGAGGTCCTGGCATGATACTGAGGGCCCACTGTAATAGGAACAAACTAGCTAAGAATATTATTCTAATAAAAAGGACAACTTAATTACATTTATTTTTAATTAAACAATTGACTTAAATTGGTCTTTGGACATTAATATAAGCTATTTTCTTTTACCCTAAACTCAAAGCATGGATGGGGTCTATAGCAGAGAATACATAAGTGATTTTTCAGCTTTACTCTGGTGAAAGTTAAAAGGCAATTTATGATCAATGTAATTGCTAAATTTCTCTCTTCTAATATAAATGTAACTGAACTATTTTTTATTTGTTTGTTTATATTGCTTATTCATACATTAACCATTTCCTACTAACTTTTCTATTTCTGTATATATCAGCCATTGTCTATCTTTTCATGCACTGTTCTTTTTTGGAACTTACATCATGTGGTAAAAGAGTTGATAACTATTCCTAGAACAGACTGTCAATGACTCAGATGTAAAGCTATTAGGAGGCAGACAAATGGAAAAGAATATTTAAACTGTTCTCGCAGAGATGAAAGAAGGTTCCATTTTACTGGAAATTCTGTCAAGCACTAACTTTAGTGATTAACCATCTTTGAACTTCAGCAGATGAAAGGATTACTGCTGAAAGCATATTAATCTGTTGAGGATTAGCAGCAAACTGTTGGAGGACTTGAACAGATAATTGGTGATTTATTTATGAACTGCAATAGGAGAGGAGCAAAAAAATCATACAATTTGTGTTGAACAAGGATGCAATATCCAGAGAAGCAAAGCTGAAATAGACAGTACAAAAATACATACCATATACCACACCCTTGTAGCCAATGGATTGCTACACATTCCTTTAGAGGAGGATGTCAGAATGCCAGAAAGCTCATCTAGCTCCCATTCACACAATTCCTCCCGCTTCCTTCTTTTAACCTATGTTGAGCTAATGCATACTCTGCCCCAGCCATAAGTAATTCTCTTTGATAATAGAGAATTAAAAAGTAATTCTATAGAAAAAATGCTCACGGCACTTTTAGCATGGTACAAAGCCCTAGATTCCAAAATTAATTGAGAGGGGCATGTGTGACCTGATGGGACCCTCCAGTATGGCTCTGCCTATTCAGACAACTTTATCTACAACCCTTGATACCATTCATACTAATTTAAAAATCAGCATTAAAATGCCACTCATCCTTTTAGGGGCTTTATTGCATGTGGCGGTCAAACCAGCATTGAAGCTGGTTGGTCACCTGGTATTCCTCCTCCACATGATTAACTCGCTTCTTCTACTGATAGGCAAAACCCATCAACAGACTACAATCCTACAACATTCCTGTGATAAATTTGTTCCACTTCTGTGCCAGCATACTGGTGTAAAGTGATGTCGGGGACAAGATTCACCTGCTCTTCTACTCCCTCGCCTCCACCTTACTATTCCTGAGCTATACTTATTTCTATTTCTTCAATATATCCCTGTTATAGTTCCCTTTTTGTTATATATTGCCAAAATTGCCAAATTGCTCTTTAAAAAATTGCAGAGCGATGAAAGTGCCGGAAGATGACTTATGAAGATATGTGGAAGTGCGATCGCAAGACCACAGATTAGCAAATTGGCACAATTGCACGATGGAAGAGAGATGCACTGTCATAGGTGCTTATCCCTGTATATCTGTTATCTTTGATACTGTGTCTGTCATGGAATAGCAGTTCTGCGCAAGAAAGCCCCAAGACTCTACTTTTACAACACACACATAAATATGAAAGATGTTGCGTGTGGATGAGCAATACACTCCTCCTGCCCGCCAAACCAGAGATGACACAGAGACATAATTGGAGTAAAAAATGGCCACAACTTAATTTATTGATTACAGGAACAAAGAATTGGCTGCCATGCATGGGTTCTGGATCAGGATCGATCAGCCCAATGGTAACCGATACCAAGAGAGTCCGACAGGGGGTCCACCAGCACAATACCGGGCAACCAACACGGCACCCCTGGAAACCACCAGAAGGGCAGGGACCAGATCCAGAGCCCATGCCACCTGCCGACTGAAGTTGTGACAAACAATAAGAGCCCAACAACAGCAACACCAAACAACAACATAAATCATGTAGGGTGGGCGGGAGGACAAACAGAAAAAATGCCTGGTGCCCACCAGGCCCTGCGCAGCCTATTTAAGGCTGCCGGATGGGGGAGGATGCCAGCCCCTTGCCAGCCCACCATCATGGGTGGGGCCAGCCGCTGATAGGCCCGATGGACCTATGGTGGGAAACTTCCTGCCATGCGGGAAGGAGAAGCCCCCCTTGCCACCATCATGACGGGCACAAGGGCGCCCCCTGCCGCAACGGGCCTTGCCCGGTAAGTCGGGCAATGCATTTAGACACATGAGGGTTTTATAAATGGGCAAGTTCAGCCTACGGAAGAGTAAAAAAATGTTCCCTGATTGGCCGCAGCTGCCCAGCTTTGGTCATGAATAAACCCACAGCAGTAGTACGCACAAGCCTGCACAGAATTTAAGGTATTTGAGGAAGAACTTTCTCTTGATCTCACTATCATAATCACAAGTAAACCTGGTGAGGACACAGGAGTGCACCTTCTTGGTATCTGCTCCTAGGCTATGGAACTCTATTTTGAGAAGGCGTTGTTGGCCCCCTCTCTGCTCTCTTTTCTCCAACTGGAAAATACCTTTTCATTTAAACACACCTTCAGCTTTTAACTGTTTTGGCATAGTAAAAGAGGTGTGTTGCTTCTTTATGTGTAATATGCTTTATTGTGTTTTCAATTATTCTACATTAATCTTTCTTAAGCGGATTGTTGTTTGATACTTTTAAAACGTATTGCATATTGTTTTAGCTACTTTGTTTTTAATGTACAATATAAGCCGCCTTGGGTCCCACATGGAAGAAAATTATTAGTTGCTTACCTGTAACTGTAGTTCCCTGAGTGGTCCCTGTGAATTCGTACTTATGGTATTTCCCGCGCCTGCGTGGACAGTTTGGAATCTTTTAAAAAGCTAATATCACTTTAAATTGTAGCCCCGCCCACACTCCCCGCGAGCATATATAGCCAGTGGGAGGGGCTGCCACATCAGATCGTTTACCCCGCCGCAAAAGCAGCTTGAAGGCCTGTGGCATGACACCAGCGGGGTGGAGGGGCGGGAATGTACGAATTCACAGGGACCACTCAGGGAACTACAGTTACAGGTAAGCAACTAATAATTCCCTGTCGTGGTCACTGTGAATCGTACTTATGGTAGACTAGCAAGCTAATATCGTGGCTGGTGGGCGTCATGCCACCGTAGAGCAAAAGAGCTGCTCTGCCATCGAATGCCCCTTATGAAAGCAGGCATCAAACCTGTCATGCATGATGAAGGTAAGTAGAGAAGACCAAGTATCTTCCCAGCAGAAGTCTCAGTCTTTCAAATAAAGCCCCTCAAAGAGTAGTGGGGTTACCATAAATCTAATGAAATGATCCCCAACCTGCTCAGGTAAAGTACAACCAGTGAAATGGTAAACCAGACAAGCTACTGTGACAACCCAGAAAGGTTGCTGAAACACCTGGAGGCCACTGGTATCCTTCCAGTACTCTAAGTCTAAACCGGACTATGCATGACAAAGGCGAAGAGAATAGCCGAAGCCACTATATTACAGAGGTCTTCTACTGGCACCCTTTCTGTACTTCACAATCACTCCTTGGAGTTTTCGTATCCACGTAGTCCTGCCGACTAAAAACTAGGGCCCTAATATATAGTAGATGGAGACTCTGCTCCAGAGATGTTGAAGTTGTCGCAAGAAGGATTGGTTACTTCCAGGACTATGCTTACTTTCAGGACTCTGCAGCATGACGGTTAACCTATCTGTGGAGGCCCTGTGGTTCAGAAATAATGGCCAAACCTAGCTATTACCCAGGCTTGTGCAGCATCTGAATAGCTAATGAGTTCAACATCTAGGTTGAAGCACCAAATGAAGTGTGCTTGCAAAGGTAGAAACAAGAATTTTCTCTGGCACTAATAAAAACAATGTCCGGAAAGACATGGTGAGAGAAGTGTCTGGATGAAACTAAGGTATAGGCCGTGATATACTACCCAGTATATTATTATTTTCTGCAAATTCCATGCTGATTTGAGAATGAGTATACATGTTATCCAGTACAAATATTTCAGTCAAAGTAAGCATATGATGATTCATCATTCATGGTGAAGGTTCACCAAGTAGTGAGTGGATTTGAAAGAACCTTCCGAATGAGAGTTAATTTAGAGCTATTGGTCTCCTCCAAAAGGTAATGTCTCTGTCTCCCTGACAAGAGTGCATTCATTTGTGAGGTAGGCTGCTGAAGACCTGCGAGTGAATACAAGTGAATAGCCACATCCTATTCTGCTAACTATTCTTAACAGGAGTTGCATGCTTTCCAACTGGTTACCCACTTTGAAGTTTTTTGTGGCATTCCGGGCACTAGCTTCTCTAGGACTAAAGAACTTTAACCTTGTGGTAACAAGCACAACACTGCTAAATAGAGAGTTATATAATCGTATATAACTTTAGAATAAGAACAAACCAAGCGACCACACTGTCTGTAATTTCCCCCATTTTGGTCCCTGTACATGAGGCCAGGCATTTTGGCGATGCTATAACTTTAAAATGCAGAAAATGCTGCATGGCTGCACTTAGCATTAGTAAGACTAATTGTTTAGAGAAACACATCAGCATGTTTACAGAATTTAATAAGACGTTAATGTTCGAGTCCTGAAGATATGACACAAGGCATTAACGCTTATCCAGTCACTCTAAGTTGCTGATTGTATTTTGATTTAACATTCTGATGCTCCTACAGTTTTATTGTTACTGCTTCAGCGCCATTTCATCGATTGCCCTGTCTACATAGCATGAAGGACACAATGCATAGATGTTGCCTGATGGTCTGACCACCCAATTGATTGAGGTTCATAACCGAAATAACCAAATAATAGGAAAAACATGTCTATATGGTCCAAAGTAGGACCATACATGAAGAGTAGTGATTGTAAAGTCATAAATTCCATATGAACCAGATATGAGAAGGAATAGAAGCTTCGATTTAGTCACTAGTATCCAGTTATAGATACACAGATAGCTGTAATGTCACTGAGCAATATAGTAGATAGCAATAGTAGATAGCGATACTATCCAAAGCTGAAAGGATTCAGCAGGTGATGTTTCCTAGGTTCAGTAAAGCTCATTAGCCATCATTCCTGTTAGACAATCAGAGGTAACTGAAGAAAGTGCAATGTATATGTGTGGTCTGGTGACAGTAGTACCCATTCAAGATTGATATCCTCAGTAATCAGTGGCCTGAGAATAACGTCATGTGGCATCACAAGGAGGGTAATGTTAATAATATTATTTTTATATATCTTATGTATTTACGTCATTCATCTTCCGCTCTTCTCAGTCCGAAGGGGACTCCTGGCGGATTGCACATGTACCAGCAAATATTCAATGCCATTGACATACAGCATATAAAGACAGACATAGAGGCCATTTAACATTCCAGAAATCAGTTCAATTGATCCTCATCCCAAAGTGCTTAAACTTACTACTTGACAGATGCAAGTGCTTAAACTTACTACTTGACAGATGCAACTGCTCTTTGGGTTTTTGGGTTTAGGCAAGGTTAGTAGAGATCTTATGAACACAGGGTATTTGAAGTTCCAAGACTCACAGTCATTCTGTCTATTATTAAAACAACTTATTCATGCCATAGTCCTCAGATGTGTTCCTTGAAAAATAGTGTAATCAGGGAATAACCTCCATTTAGGGGCCTATCAAGGCCTCGACTTTATGAACTTTTGGTTAGTAGAGATCTTATGAATCTCCACAGGGTATTTGAAGTTCCAAGACTCCATAGTCATTCTGTCTATTATTAAAACAACTTATTCATGCCATATTCCTTCACGTCCATCGGAGGCCCAGATGTGTTCCTTGAAAAAATAGTGTAATCCAGGTGAATAACCTCCATTTCAAGGGGTCACATTCACTTATCAAGGTCCCATGAAGTTTGCAATAAGGGCCCTGCCATTGAGTCAACTGAAGTAGATGAGACAGTTGTGATCAGTCCATGTAACATCTTGACATCTAGTAAGGGACGCTAATGTTACCATACATTCCATTCATTTTATAGGGTCAGATGAGACCTGTCATGTTTTATACCTAATGTTTCTGAAATACATTGTTTTGCTCCTGATACAAGAAAACATATAATTACTCAGCAAACATATACGAAGAAATATGACTATGACTATGTGACTAATGTCACTGTCCTTGAGCAAGTAGGAATCACCAGCATTGAGGCTATTGAAAACACAGCTGCGCTGGACAGGGCACGTCTCCAAGATGGAGGAACACCGGCTCGCAATAGATACTCCTCTATGGTGAACTTGTCCCAGGTCGGCCCAAAAGAGATATAAGGACTCCCTGAAACAACATCTCAGGCTCGGCCAGATTGATCACCAGCAATGGTCCACCCTGGCCTCACATCGGGAGGCGTAGAGATGCACTCTCCACAATGCTGTAGCATCTTTCGAGAAGACATTTCGAACAGGTCTCGAAGAGAAACAACAACGCAGAAAGAAACAACCTCACCCAAGGAGATTTTCTGCTGTGCTTTCTGCAAGCGAACTTGATTTCCTCAGGTTGGCCTTTTTAGTCATCAACGTGCTTGTAAAAAGCGTGTGATGAGTCCTCCTAAGAAGCAATGCCGAGAGTCCCATAAGTAAAGGATGATGACACCTGTTGTGGTCTCGAGGAGGGTATGAGGAACGTTCTCTTGGTAAACTAAAACATGCTCTTAGGTTTGTAGTTAGAGCCAATTTTACAGTATCCCAATCCATGCCTGCTATCAATTATGTAAGACATATGTAAGGCCACACGCACTCCAGAGCCCTCAAGAATAAGTAAACATATAATTAAAATTGGTTTGTTGCACGTCTCCAATTTATTTTTAGAGGCGTTGTTGTCCTGAGACACCTTAAAGTTATATGGCTGGCATGACTGCATGGATTGCTGTTACCTCTTACCAGAGCAGTACCTATTGACCTACTCATATTTACATGCTTCAGAATGGCTGGCTAAATTCCTAGTGCCCCAATCCATGGGTGATATATGGCACACTATACTTTCAGTGCCATCAATAACAAGTAGGAACATCCTCAATAATATCTTAGGCTGGGGCTTGCGACTGGGACTTTGTGCTCATCTGTATCTCCAAGTCAAAGCCCCGGTGTCGTCCACAGACACCTCCAAGGGCACACAGCCAGCATGTACTCACATTTACCTGCCTTGTAACTGCTAGGTCGGCAATGGCAGGGTGACCTCTTGGGCATCCTACCCAAACGGCCCCGAGGCCCCGAGCACAACAGTCGCTGTGGCACAGTACATTGTAAACGCCACTGCTGGGAATAAACTTCCCATCTCTACTCAGTCTGGGCCCCGCAAAAAGCTCGAAAGCCATTTCCACAAATCTTCATGCTCCCGGCTAAGGGACACGTGTCCTGCCGGCGCCTCCATACCAATGGTGGAGGATCCCGTCACGCCCCTCACGCATGCGCAAGGGCCCACGGTGTCGACATCGAAGCGCTAGGGATCAGATGCTCCGAGGTCGCCCCTCCCGCTGAGAAGACGTGCGCTCTGTCTCCATACCGGGAGGAAGGTCTCCTGGCCAGCAAGGTAGGGCAGTTTCAGCCCCCTCCCCTTTTGGGGCCTTGCGTGCTTGCCTGCCTCCGAGATCGCAGGGAAGCAGGCTGTGAAGGCAAAGATAATGAAGAGGAGCAGCTAGCAGAAGCCCAATATCGGGCGGAGGTGAGAGAGAAGAGCTGGCCGGCACAGCTTATTCCAGCGTGCCGAGAGCTATGGAACCGGCAGGACAAACTGCCCAATCAGCTGAGAAAAGGGCGGAGCAAGAGGCTCAAAGGCCAGTCCCTCCACCTCCATCAGGGCCATACGCACGGGAGCCTCGCTCTCCGATATTGCAGACGTCTCAGCAACTGAGGGAGCGCTCTCCCTTGCCAACTATTCCATCAGGGCCGTACCGAGACGGAGCGCATGCGCGCGTGTTCTCCATCCCGAGAGCCCAGGACGGGGCTCGTCCAGGCCCCGCCCCAGGAGTCCCTGGCCATGCGGAGCTCGTCCAGGCCCCGCCCCAGGAGTTGCTGGCCCTGCCGATACTGGCAACAACGTCAAAAGCAGCAAAAGGCTCTCCTGTCCCGGGAGAAGTGAATGGATGTGGTACGCCCGTACCGCAGGAGTGGTTCCTGGGGCCGAAGCCATGGCTTATATGTGGAGGCATATCATTAGAGTCAACAGAGGCTCTGGCTTCAGCTGGCTCCCTGGTCGCGTTGGCAGGTTCGAGCTCAACAGAGGGTTTCTGATTCTTCTGTTTGCCCTCGCGCATGCTACACACCCGAAGGTGGAGCAGAGGTGCTGATGAAGGGACTCCAGTCCCAGCCTTCCTGCGCATGATTCACGCAAAAGGAGATCAGAGGCGCCCACTGGGGTACTCCTGCCCCGACGGCCTCGCGCATGCTTCACACCCGAGGGTGGAGCAGAGGCGCTCACCTTCATGTTGCCAGACTCATGAGCTCAAAGACAGTTGGCGGCCATTTTGGCAGCATTTCTCCTCAGCCTTTTTTTTTCCGTTACAGCTGCCATCTTGTTAGCCAACTGAAACTCAGATAAAATATAGCCTTGTAATATCTGTCGGTCTCCCTTCCAAGTACTAGTCAGGGTTGACACTACTTAGCTTTCAAGATCATATGGAAATAATTTTCTTCAGGATAGTTATTCAAAAACAGCGAGAGTCCAGTCTGGCTTTAGACAATCAGCTCTCGATAATTAATAATAATTATAGCATCAATTAAAAACAATAATAAAATGAAATTAAAATTTGATTGAATTTTTTTTTGCTAGCCAAATTTTATGAGTCAGATTCTCAATTAATTATTAATTTATTAATTATAAAATGGCGGTAACAAATAGCCACCAAGCTGAATAATATTAATAATTAATATAAAATTTCTTCTAATTAAAAGTTTTGTATTCATTATATGCTAGTCAGAGAAAAATGAGATAAGATTCCTAGCTGTCGCAACGGCGGCGGATAAAAAGATCTGAGGTGGCAGCCCCTCCCACTGGCTATATATGCTCGAGGGGAGTGTGGGCGGGGCTACAATTTAAAGCGATATTAGCTTTTTAAAATATTCCGAACAGGCGCGGGAAATACCATAAGTACGATTCACAGTGACCACGACAGGGAAACAGGATATATATTAAATTACACAAACAACCATTCTGACTTTTCTTGTAAAACATAGATAGTACTGCAGAAGATTGGACCAAAAATTGACTTTTGAATTCATTTTAATAGCAGCCATCATGAAAAATCTTAATAGGCCGATACAGCCCAAAATGGTAGTGAACACCACTAATCCGCATCTCTCTCTCTCTCTCTCTCTCTCTCTCTCTTTTAAGCAAAAGGCAATGACACAGTCCGGCAAGACTAAAAGGGGATTCTATAGGTGCACATTTTCTATCTGGTCAGCATTCCAGGCCAAAACTTTCTGCAATTACATGTTTTCCCAAGATTTCATGCAGTAAGATAAGCTTTATTTGTGGTAAACAATGGTGGAGGTGATCATGAGCAAAAGGAACAAGACAGTCCTTGAAATGATGGATTGCAGCACATCCTTACAGCAAATGAACATTAACTCAACAACAATAATTGGGCTTTTAAATGTGACTTCTCAAAATATCCCAAGAACATTTTAGATTATTGGGAATTTTAAAAATTGGTCTGTTAAACTGCCCCTGGAGAGAAAACTAGATCCCAGAGATTATATATCATAGAATCAATGAACCAACTGAATAAAACACAACTATACAAGTGTAACTCATGTTATGTGAACCAGTCTTTCTCAACCAGTGTGCCGTGGCACACTAGTGTGCCATGACAGACCTCCTGCTGTGCCGCGAGAAAAGCTCTCTGCCCCCCTTCCTCCCCCCTCCTGCCGAACTCCTGTTGCTTGGGGGAGGAGAAAGGGCTGGGCAGTGGAGAAGAAAAAGAAGAAGGGACCGGGGCGCCGCCTCCTTCGGCCGTTTCCCCAGCCAGCCTCCAGTCCGCAATGACTCTCGCCCCTCGCACGCTGAAGCCACGTGGAGGAGGAGCCCCGCCCCTGAAGCCCATCCACCGCTCATGCTCCTCCTCTGTAGGAGAGCTGAAGCTGGGGAGGGGCGGGCGTGGCCTGGCTCTGCCCCTCTCCTGGCTTCGGCACTCCCAGCAGCTGCTCCAGCCTTGAGGGGACAGTGCCAAGCCAGCATTGTGCTGGCTCTGGCACCGCTGGCTTGGCACTGCCCCTCAAGGCTGGAGCAGCTGCTGGGAGTGCCGGCCGGGATAGCAGCTGCTGGGAGAGGTGAGGCCGGGGTAGCCTGGCTCCGCCCCTCCCCAGCTTCGGCACTCCCAGCAGCTGCTCCCAGCAGGCCACCAACCCCCAGCCATTCTTTACTGTGTTAGAGTGTCATTTTGTGTCATTTTGGTTGGTGGTGTACCCCCAGAGTTTTTTTATGTTAAAAGTGTGCCGCGGCTCAAAAAAGGTTGGGAAACACTGATGTGAACTATCTAAGCAAGATTGTAACATTGAAGTCTACTCTCCCAGTCTTTTCCCAGCAAGTTTGAACCACCAAGGATGTTAGATCCTGGGAGGCCCTGTTCTTGTCCCACCCCCTTCGCAATTGCGACTGATGGGAACAAGAGACAGAGCCTTTTCCGTGGTGGCCCCTCAGCTGTGGAACTCCCTCCCCAAAGATGTTAGATCCAACCCCTCCCTCCTGAACTTTCGCAACCCCCCCCCTTCAAATCCTGGCTGTGAGATCAATCATTTTAAAAATAGATGGATCAACTGGGAAGAAAATGTGTTTAGTGGACCACAACTGACTGAATCTGGATTATGATTTTTAATTGAATGTTTATAACTCTTTTAATTGTGTTAATTGTAATTATGATTTTAATGTATTGTGCTGGCATCTAATGACTGCCTGATATAAGCCGTTCTGAGTCCCACTTCAGAGGTGAGAAGGACAGGATATAAATGTTCAAAATAAATAAATAAATAAATAAATAAATAAATAAATAATCTAGTCCCAACAGTGAACTGTCGGACTACAGCAAAACTTTCTAACACAGCATGCTAAACATTAAAAAATCCTAAATTTAAAATACAATAGTAGCACAGCTGTTTTGGTCCTTAGGCCTTGATCCCAGATATTTCTAAGTCACAGAACATAAGAGAGTGCCTTCTCTTCCTAGTTACAGAAAGTCCTCCCCTTAAGAGGCCTCAGTGGGACCTACATGGTTCTTGATTTGATGCCAAGTGAAAACATGATTGTTTGCAAAAAGCTTTAGGGTCTAACTCCGTGATTCCCAATCATTTTTTACCAGGGACCACTTGACCAGGGACCACTCTCCAACATTAGTACCAAAAGAGATATGAAGCAGTTTAGGGTCAACTTTAGATGCAGTTAGGGGTGCTGATTCAGAAAATATCCATGGATAGACCACATCAGCCATGGTTAGCAACAGGGAAATGTGGCAGGTGGTGTAAAAGGAGTGGAAATAAAATAAATAAAATAAATTTTAAAAGAGGAAGGAGGCTCGCAGACCAGATTTTCATCCTCACGGCCCACTCATGGTTTGTGGCCCACAGGTTAAGGGGTGCCCACACTTTTTCAGCATGCAAGCTACTTCTAATAAAACCAAGTCTGAAAGATCTACCAGGGCGGAGCAGGGGGAAGGGGGCGGGGCTTCAGGCGGCCTGGCTCCTTCCCCTCTGGCTTAGCATTTCCACAGCTTCTGGAGGCAAGAGGGGAGGAATGAGCCAGTAGTGGCTATCTATGCCACTACTGCCTTGGCATTCCCCCCCCTTCCCTCCAGAAGCTGTGGAAGCGCTAAAGCCTGGGGAAGGGGGTGGGGCTTTGCACGGCCTGGTTCCGCCCCCTCAGAAGTGCCCCATCCAGCTGGGATCGACCTCCTTCGGTCCTGGGATCGACCAGTCGATCGCGATCTACCTAATGAGCACCCCTGATCTAACTAGTTTCACACATATCCATGCATGTGCATGTTGTAAACTGTTTTACAGTATTCAGTGTGCTTGCAAAGAGATTTTGTAGCACCTTAGAGATTAACTCAGAGAAGAAAGTTTGTAGAACATAGCCACATGGCTATGTGTCTGTGAATGCATTGTCTTCTTTTACTTTTCAAATTGCTTTGTATATTTTTAGCCTTAGAAAAACTTTTTACACTGTTTACATTGTTTTACATTGATTATGTTGTTTTGTTCTATACCACCCAGAGATTTCAAATGGAGAACAGTATACAAATGTTTAAAGAAACAAATAAACATTGCCCTGGGAAATGCAGAGGGGTTGGATATGGCTCCTCCTCCAGCTCCGTGTTCAGCTAAATGTTTTATACTGGCTTCTAGTGGATTGATATAAATGCTGAGAGCATCAGGGCTGAATTCCAACATCCACTTAGAAGTGTTGAACCTTGTATCTAGCAAAGTTAAGTTGCATTGAAAACAGATCCAATATTTTATTTTTGTTTTTCAAATATAGAATATTTGTACTAAACAAAAACCAATGAAAGCAATTCAATTGTAATGCAGGTTGCATTCAGGAAAAAAAATTGAAAGCACCTGTAAGGTTTCTTTCCATGGAGCATAAGCTCTTGCTGGTGCCTTTCCAATCTCTTACTTGGCGGATGTGGCATCTAAGAACAAAATGGCTCATTAAGCATTTGCTTAAAAGAAATTCATGACTATTCACTTTACAATCTAACATGTTTTAGAGCACTTTAGATCAAAGGTGAGCTGTTGGTATAGAAGCAGAAGCAACAACAATGTAGGACCTTGCACTACAAAACTGTCCTGTATTACCCTTCTTCTGCAATCCCTCAAGAACTGTTCAAGCATTCATTTTCCCTCTCAACTGTTTTACAGATCCAAATGTGTGGAAAGCACCAGTGTGAAACCTGGATGGACAATGAAAAATTCAGCCATCAACATCAGGGATCACGGAGATTGTGAAAACTGATGTCATTCTGTCCTTTCAACCTTATGCACCTTTGCCATTTTACTTCTTTCTTTTCCTATTTGAGCCTTTTTAAATTTCATCTTGATGGATGAAAGTTTTTAATTTCATCTTGATGGATGAACGGAAAGGGGGGAAGAAAGGAGGGAGATAAATAAAAGTATGATATGTAGATTACGGAGTTTTGTTAGTAAATTAAATCTACATAGGAATCCAGCGAAGAAGGAGATCCCCTAGCTGGGTCGCCCGGATGATAGGGAAATCCAACTGCCAACCCTGGATGGTGAGGCACTTTGCCCGTCATCATCAGTAAAAAGCCTGGGTGTCCATTTGGACCCTCTGCTGTCAATGGAGACTCAAATCTCCAATGTCAGCAGAATCGCATTCTTCCACCTGCGACAGGTGAAGCGTCTGGCTCCCTATCTCTCATGGAATGACCTAGCCACGGTAATCCAAGCCACGGTCATCTCAAGACTTGACTACTGTAATGCTCTTTACATTGGCCTACCCTTGACTATGATCCGGAAGCTTAAGCTAGTGCAGAATGCTGGAGCCCGGCTGCTCGCGGGGGAGCCCTGCACTGGCTGCCAATTGAATGCCGGATCACTTTCAAGGTGTTAGTTCTTACTTTCAAGGCCTTACATGGTCTGGGGCCAGTGTACCTACGGGATCGCCTGATTCCATATAACCCCCCGAGATCCCTCCGTTCTGAAGAGCAGAACCTTCTTACCATTCCTAGTGTGAAGTCTTTCCATCTGACTTCAACAAGGCACAGGGCTTTCTCAATCATTGCCCCAGTCCTTTGAAATATGCTACCAGGGGCGGTCTAAGGTAATTTTAAATGGTAGGCGAACATTATTTTGGCGCCCCCCCCCCCAAACATTATTTTGCTTTCCCCCCATGTAAATCAAATATACAATTATAATATCACAATACCATTAGTAGTATTATATTGTATCAATGTATATACAATATATTATACCATACTCATACTATATTATATCATAATTATATTATACTACATTACAATATAATTATAATATATTGACATTATAATATAATGTAACATTTTATTATATTATTATTATAAAATAATAACATTATTTATTTAAATAAAATTATCCTCTACTAAATATTTTCATTACTCCTATAAAACTCAAATAACCCAAAATAAAGTAAAATAAAATATTATATATTACTATTTTGCACAATACCACTATACTGCAACATTGTTTGTAATATTACATGTAATATAAAATATATCATTATTCTATTGTTATATTGTATTTGTATTATATTGTATGACAATATTAAGCAGAACTGTAGAATAATCAACAAGAAATGCAATGTAAATGCATCAAAATCAGAATATATTACCTACCACCCGTCTCATAATTCATCGGAGTCTCCCATAAGTCCAAAATTAGGATCCCAATGTAAATGTAAATAGAAAAACAGCCAAAATGTTCAAATGAGGTCGAATACAGGCAGCGCGGCCTGGGCAAGCTAGGGCCCTCCCTCCCTCTAGGTGTTTTGGACTCCAACTCCCACAACTCCTCATAGCCTCAGGCCCCTCAGGTCTAGACAGAAATAGAGCCGAAGAAAGGAAGGAGGGAGAGAAGAGGTCACAGAGGAGGAGGAGGAGGAGGAAAGCCCTTCATTCATTCCTTCACTTACACTTCCTTCATGGATTCTTTTCTCCTTCCCTGTAAACGCGCGCGCGCAGCGGAGACAAAGGGAGAGGGGAAGCACTCCCTGCCTGCCCTGCTTTGCTTACAGGCTTCTGCGCAAGGGAGCTACTGGGCATGCGCGGAGGTTTTCACGCATGTGCAGTTGCTCCTGCGCTCAACTTCAGCTCCAGAGCAACTGCGCCTGCGTGAAAACCTCCGCGCGTGCCCAGAAGTGGCGTCGGAGCGCACAAGGCCGGGGTCAAAAAGCAGGCAGCTGCAGCACTGTCTGAGGAACATCGGCAGGGCCAGGATGGCGCCCCATGCGGCCAGGATGGCACCCCCTTCCCAGATGGCGCCCTAGGCGGCCGCCTACTTGGCCTACCTTGTAGGACCGCCCCTGTATGCTACCACCAGAAACGTGGGCTCTACGAAATTTGGCCACCTTCTGTAGAGCCTGCAAGACGCATTTGTTTGAACAAGCGTTCAAAAGCCTGTGATTTAAATATGTTTTATCTGCTATTTTATGTATATTCTATTTTATGCTTTTACCTACTGTCTGTTATTGAGTTGTGTTGTAAATCGCCCCGAGCCTTTTGGGAGTGGCGGTTTACAAGTCAAAAGAAAGAAAGAAAGAAAGACAGACAGAAAGACAGAAAGACAGAAAGACAGAAAGACAGAAAGACAGAAAGAAAGAGAAAGAAAAAGGAAACAAATAAATAAATAAATATTGTATCACCCGGAATGTGGAGAGAAAAGGTATTGTTTTTACATATTAGAAATAAATGAAATAAATAAATAAACAAAAATATTCTCTAGGCCAGGGGTGCTCACACTTTTTCAGCATGCGAGCTTCTTATAAAACAACCAAGTCAAAATGATCTACCTACCCACTATTCAGAGAGCCATAAAAGCAAAATATTTGGAAATTTATTTCAGTGAGAGCCATATAATATATTTTAAAACTGAATTCAACTAAATGTGAATATAATAAGCCTCTGAATTTATTCATAATAATAATGATGATGATATTCATTCAACCTCTGCTACTACTACTACTGATAATAATAGTAACAACAACAACAAAATAGGTTCCTAGAGTAGGAGGAGACCTCCAAGGGCCATCCAGTCCAACATCCTTCTGCCATAAGGGAAAAACACAATCAAAGCATTCCTCACAGATGGCCATTCAGCCTCTGATAATAATAATAACAATGGGTTCCTAGAATAGGAGGAGACCTCCAAGGGCCATCCAGTCCAACCTCCTTCTGCACCTGGGCGGCGTCAGGAGCCTGCGGGGCAGGACTGAGCCCTGCCTGCGATCTACCAGGACGCCCTAAGCCAGTGGTTCTCAACCTGGGGTCACCAGATGTTTTTGGCCTTCAACTCCCAGAAATTCCTGCCAGTTTACCAGCTGCTAGGATTTCTGGGAGTTGAAGGCCAAAAACATCTGGTGACCCCAGGTTGAGAACCACTGCCCTAAGCGATCTACCAGTAGATCACGATCTACCTAATGAGCACCCCTGCTCTAGTGTATAAAGAAATTCCATCTACAATATCGTCTATTCCAAGAACAAGTTAATTCTTATAATCTGGCGTTCACATTAGTCTTCCATCTTCCTGTATTATCCCATCTTTTTCTTACCCTCTCCTCCAAGCCTGCATAATAAATGTTCCTTCTAATTGTTTCATCAATTTATTTATACTCTATTTTCCCCTAGTTTTAATAATATCTATCAATTTACATATCCCAGAGTCAGTTTCTTTTGTTAATATGTTAGTAATACATATATAAATACTTATTATATTAGTCTATCATGTATGCAAATTCTCTGTGTGTGTGTGTCTTCATATATATTCACATCATTGAAATCATATGCATTTGGGATTTGGAAGTAGTAACCCATCAGTTGTCTTCAATCTCTTCTTAAAATACAGAACACATTCATATATTATTCATATTATTATTAGTTCACATATTCTGTTATAACCATCTTCTTATTTTTTTTATAAAGTCCATTTCAGCCATTTCAAAAAACGTTTGTTATCCAATCATCTGTCATTGGTATAGTTTGTTGCTTCCATAATTTTGCATATTTAATTTGTGCTGTTGACATTATTATTTCTTGGTGTTTCGGTATTTGCGTGTCTAATAATCCGAATAAAATATTTCTGGTTTCAGTGTTATTTTATTTTTTTAATATGATTTCCTTCTCTTTATGAATGTTTATCCAAACATATTTAGCCTTTGGCCAAGTCCACCACATGTGGTAGAAAATTCCTGTCTTTTGTTTACATTTCCAGCAAAAGTCAGATCTTTTGTATATCTTCAAAAGTTTTTCTGGAATTATGTACCATCTATAAATTATTTTAAAGGTTTTCTTTAATAGCATAACTTCTTGTGAATTGTAATAATTTCTTCCCATTCTTCTAAATTTATTGCTTGCCTTATATTATTGCCCATTGACTCATAGGATATTTTACTTGTTCAATTGTGCAGTCTTTCAGAAGATACTGATATATTTTCCCAATTCGTGTATGATTTTGTCTGTTTGTTTTATTTTGTGCCTTTTTTCACCAACGTTATATACTTTCTTTGTCTTTCCTTTGTTAGTTTAATTGCTAACCATTTGCCAGGTTTGTTAGCGAATTCAAACTTCTTTTGTTTAGCAAATTTCAATCTTTTTCCATTTGTTATTTTAGCAATATTGATACTTGAATTCTTAGTTGTTACAATTCCTATAATATTTTTACACTTGGTGGGGGTTTTTTTGCCTTGTTTTGCTTTTTCTTTAATAACTTCTTCTAATTGTTTTTTTTTTGCTTTCTTTCTTGTATATTTAAATGTATTAATCTTCCTCTCAAGTATGCTTTTAATGTATCACATACTGTATTCCTTTCGTTTCATTCATCTTGAAGAATTATTTTATTTCTTCTTTTACTTTTTGGACATTTTGAGGTTTTTTTAATAGGTGTTCATTAAATTTCCAGGTTGGGTGTCTTTTTGGTATTTTAATATTAATTGAAATTGGAGCATGATCTGACATCATCTTTGTATGGATTTTCATTTTTTCCGGCAATTCCCAACATACTATTTGAGATCCATATCATGTCAATTCTTGAGTAGGCTTTGTATCTATCAGAGTACAAAGTATAATCTTTTTGATTTTTGTTTATATCCTGCCATTCATCTTTTATTCCATGATCTTCCTGTAGGTGCCAAAAAGTTTTGGGAGTTAACCTACTCCTTTTAATGGTGTATTTTGGTCCATTGTTGAGTCCACCACTGATTGAAGTCTCCTAGCATTAATAAATCTGGATAGTCTATTTCTTTCCATTCTTGATTTATTTTTTCAAAATTTGATTTATCTGAGTTGGGAGCATATACATTGACTAGCAAGATTTTTTCTGCTACTTGTAGACCAATTGACATCTTCTTTGTGATCTTTAATTAATTGAGGTCACCACGTTTCTTTAATATATAGTACTAGACTGTTTCTCTTAATTCTATTGGATGTTATAAATTCTTTTCCTAATTTGTTTGTACCAAATATTTTCTGTCAGCAATCTTAATATGTGTTTCTTGAATCGCCATGATATCTGCTTGAAGGTTTTTCAAATATTGTGCTACTTTGCGTCATTTATTTGGCGAGTTCAATAGGTTTATGTTGATTGAAATTATTTTTAATTTCTTAAAGGTGATGATCAATGTGTTTCTTCCAGTTGATCATTTCCTGCACTTTGATCTGAGTCTTTGTCTATTGGGCTTTTGTTTCTTGTCGCTTCATCTTGTTTTCCTTCTCCTTCTTCCATTTCTGTTTCTTTTAATTGTTGTCCCAATTGTTGAGTCTTCCTAGTATTTTCTCCTATTGTTCCTTTACTCATCCTCTTTGTGTTCTTGTGGTGAAGGTGCTTGTTCTGTCTATTCTATGAATCTAAAGCTTCTCTGTATCTTTCATAAAATTATAGAGCCTTAGTCACCAAGTTTAATAAATATTATCGTTCTTTGTAAGTCACCAGAAGTCCTTCTGGTAGCTTCCAATGAAATCTATCATTTTTCTTCTTTTTTAATTTATTTGTCAAAATGTCTTATTTCTTCTTGTTCTGTATAACCTGTGGGGGCAAGACTCTCATTATAATAATTCACTTGTGCTTTATTTTATAGGGTCTTCTTGTTGCCATTTAAATATTACATCTCTCAAACTTCTTTTGACAAAGATTTTACTATTTGAATCTTGAATATGTAAAACTAATGTTCCAATGATTGACTTTACACAGTTCCAGTAATAAATTGAGCAAATCCATAACAGCCGGGCCCATATCGTTTGGCCTTACTATAGATATACCTCAGTTAACAAATTTAATGAGTTCCTGGGCATTGCTTCTTTAACAGAAAAATTGGTATCAGATGCAGAAATGACATGATAAGAATAGGAATACTTTCTTGCAACACAAAAAGAAGGAGAACATGTTTCACCTATTTTTAATTCAAGACTAACAAAATGCATATGTGAAATGAAATAAGTATATAAGATACACCTTCTAGAGTGCACTGGAAAGCTTCTTTGAAAATGCATTCAGGGATGTTTTTTAATGAGATGTCACTTTCTACAGATGTCTTTTTTAATATGTTAGGAATAATGTGGGATACTTATATGCTTTCACCCTGTCCTCTGTTTTGCTGTTCCTTGTATACACACTAAGGCAGAACTTTCTAAACTTTTAATGTTGGTGACACGCTTTTTGACATGCATCCTTTTGCAACATGGTAATTCAGTTTTACTGACAAAATGGAAGTTAAATGTTATAAGAGTTTCATACTATATATATACACACACATTGCATGTGATCTTTACATTCCATGTGATTTGTAGTGTATAAACCATATTTGGAATTTTTTTCCTTTGCACTTTCTTTACAACACTTGATTCTTGTGCTGTTTCTTCTATAGCCCTCCATGTAGTTCATCACAAACATCACTGTCAATAGATTTTTTTAAAAAATTAAAAATGTATCTGTTTTAATGGCATTTACTACAACTCAATCAACAAATTGTGCAAATTATAAAAGTTATAACAGTACCTACACTTGAACAACACCAGCCTTTGTTTGTGGGGGCTGGGGGGAGCATTTTTCATGTGACAGACCTAGAGACTACAGGCAACACACTAGTATGTTCTGACAGAGAATTTCAAAAATTCTGCACTAAGGGATTTTGGAAGAAACCACTGTTTATCTTGCCTGTTATACACTGGCACATACAGCTACATTGGCTATTGACTAGAGCCAAATCTTGTTATTTTCCCAGTGCAGGCTTGGGGCCAATCTACACTGGTCAAATGAGTTGGCCTGGACAAATAAAATGCTAAGAAATTCATCGAGTCTCTGTAAGTCAGAGAACTTGAAGGCAAGTATACACACAGGACAAATAAATTTTAAAAAATATGTCTGCTATTTCTATATGTAAAATTTCTGGTCACAAAACAGTAGCAAAAGAGGAGAGCCAGAGGTTTGGGATGCAATATTCAGCACTGCACAAATGTACACTATTACTGATATCAGTAAACTGTGCATATGCCAGATGGATTATTCATTTAACAGCCATGCTTCCGGGTGCCTAAATAGCAGTATACAAGCATTTAGTTAATTAGTTGGTTAGTAATTATTTTATTTTGTCACGATGCACGGACTTGACCGGCCCCTTAATCACACACACAGAGACAGACTGAAGGCTAACTACTTTATTGAATATAAAAACAGTCCAAAAGGTAAATTGTCCATAGAAGAGATAAATGCAAGCAAAGGCTTGAAGCAACAATGTCCAAAACAGCTTGGCAAAAACAATCCAAAGGCTAATGCAAGACTTGAGCAAGGCTCCGCAAGGCAATGCGGAAACAGGAACAAGGCAAGGTGAATACAAGGCTAGACTTGGTGACCACGAGCCAGCTCAGCTCCGTAGATCCACTTCGCTAACACGTCAACTCAGAAGAGACGTGGCGAAGCACTGGGGATTGGTTCCCACGGATGCTATACTTAATCGTTCGGCCGAGGTCCCCGACGCTCTAGGCCCCGTCGTCTCCAATCTCTGCTGACAGACCTCGGCCTGTCTAGGCTGCGGTGCCATCCCCTTCTCCCAGACTCAATGCTACTTCTCCTATCAAAGGTTCGACCTTGTCTCTCAGCAGCTGGGTCACTATCTACATGAGAGCTCTCCTCCCTAGAATCTTCCCAGGCGCTTTCATCCATGTTTTCACTCAAAAGCTCCTGTGACCCTCTTCCGGGTGCTCATAACTCCCACTATCGCTGTCCTCCATTTGCACCTGGTTATCTATGTTCACGTCAGGGGCAAAACACAGCTCTTCCCATGCCAAACTTTCTGTGGGCGAAGGAGGCCCGCTGATGGGAAACTGACCTTCCCACCCTTCCAAATCCTCTTCTGAATCTGTCTCTGCAGCTGCAGGCCCCAATGCCAGTGGAACCCCGGGTCCTAGCCCCTGTTCTCCAGGCACAAACGAGAACTGCTGTGCTACACTATCCCCCCCTCAGGGCCCCTCCGAGGCCTCCCCGAGGCTTGGGTTTGTCAGGGTACTTGCGGTGAAACCGAGCAACAATGTCCGGGCGTGAACATCTCGAGCCGGCGTCCAGGAACGCTCTTCCGGCCCGAAACCTTTCCAGTCAATCAAATACTCCAGCTTCCGGTATCTGATGCGTGCATCCAGGATATCCTGCACCTCGAACTCCTCCTCCCCGTCCCGCATCACAGGGGGAGGGGGCGGCTGCGTCACATCAGGCCGCACCCCCTTCGCCAGGTGGAGCAAAGAATGGTGAAACACAGGGTGGATCTTCATGTCCGCTGGGAGTTGTAGTTTGAAGGAAACAGGCCCCACCTTTTCCAACACCGTGTAAGGGCCCAGAAATCTGGCCTCCAACTTGCGGCTAGGCCTCTGCATGGGCAGATTCTTGGTAGACAGCCAAACTTTATCCCCCACCAGGATCTCCGGGCCCTCCTGGCACCACCGGTCAGCCATCCACTTGTAATCCGCCTTAGCCTGGTCCAATTGAGTACGAAGCAAGTCTTGGAGCGCAGTGAGCTCCCGAAGCCAATCCTCTGCCGCCGGCAGTGCTCCAGACGGGTCCACCGGAGGGTAGAACCGAGGATGGTGTCCATAGTTAGCAAAGAAAGGAGTCTCTTTGATGGATTCCTGCGTACCGCATTGTTGTAGGCAAACTCCGCCAAAGACAACAAGGACGCCCAGTTGTTTTGCTGATAATTGACATAGCACCGCAGGTACTGTTCCAAGGTGGCGTTAACCCTTTCGGTTTGCCCGTCGGACTGAGGGTGATGGGCCGTGGACATCCGGACGTCAATCCCCAGCAGCTTCTGGACAGCCTTCCAGAACTGGGAAGTGAATTGGGTGCCACCAAACTCTGTGGAAGTCCATGCAGCCGAAACACATGTTGCACAAACATATCAGCAGTCTCCTTGGCCGTAGGCACCCCCACACAGGGGATGAAGTGACCCATCTTGGTGAAACAGTCCACCACGACCAGGATCGTGGTGAAACCCTTGGACTTGGGCAGGTCGGTGATGAAATCGGCCGAAATCATCTTCCAGGGAGCGGAAGGGGTCGGGAGCGGCTGGAGCAAACCCGCCGGTTTGCCCCCTTGGTTCTTGGCCCGCTGGCACACAGGGCAAGAGCCCACATAGTCCTCCACATCCCTCCGCACTTTAAGCCACCAAAAATCCCGTAGCACTAGCTGTAGGGTCTTGAACAGCCCAAAATGACCTACGGCCCGGCTATCGTGGCAAAGCTTGAGAATGTCCTCCCGCTCAGGCCCAGGGGAAACATAGACAGAGTCGCGGTGGTAGAGCACCCCGTTCTTTACCTGGAAAGGGGCTTGCACCCGAGTCGATCATGGCGTGGACCAACATCGGCCCCTTCTCGGGGGACCACAGGCTGACCATTACAAGGAATAATTGTCCAGTCTTGGGTTCAGGGGGGAGGTTAGCGACGGCGGCCGAGTGAGCGAACCTTCTTACACCCGGCCGGCCCCTTCCCCCGTCGCCTGGATGGCTTCCTCGGCCTCCGGGGCCCCTCCAAGGGCGGCTGAGGCCCGAGGAGTCTTCCCACGCGGCTTCTGGGGCATTCTCTAGAAAAATGTCCAGCCCCTCCGCAATACCAACACAAGTTGAGACGCTGACGGCGTGTTTTTCCGCCTGGTCCACCTTGGGTCGCACCGTCCCCAACTGCATTGGCTCCGGCTCATCCAAGGGCGCAGGGGCCGGAGCGAACTGTCGGGGCAAGAACTGCCCGGCCCCCGTCTCCTTCCGCGCCGCCGGCTTCTCCACCACACCTTTGTCCCAACGCCTCCGGGTTTGCAATCCCGCTTCCACACGTAAGCTCAGGGTGATTGCCGCCTCCAGATCCGCGGGGCGAACATGTTTCAGCATCTCCTGTTGCATTTCCGATGACAGTCCCTTGATGTATTGGTAACGCAGGGCCGAGGGGTTCCAATCCACCTGGGCAGCCAACACTCGAAACCGGGAAATTACTGAGACAAGGACATGCCCCCCGCTGACAGCCGATCCAAATCTCGTTCGGCTAACTCCGCATTCACTGGTGCTCCCCAAGTCGCCTTGTTGGCATCCAGAAAAGCTCTCAACGTGTTCTTATGGGGGATTGGCCCGAAGCAGCGTAGTGGCCCACGTTGCTGCCGTTCCCTCCAACAGGTTGTAGACAAACCCCACTTTGGCCTGGTCGTTGGCAAACTCATTTGGCCGCAACTCCAGGTATATTTCCACTTGGCCGAGAAACACCTCGACTAGAGCTGGGTTGCCTCCAAAACGTGCCGGCGCGGACACCCCGGGGTGTCGGCCGGCCCTGGCCTGGAGCTCTTCCAGTTCTTGTTGCATCTCCGCCACTTGGGCATCCGACAGGTTGGCCATGGCGGCAACGGTCTTTGCGCGCTTCTTGCGGCATCCCATGATGTGATAAGGGGTTCTTGGAGTGCTTCGGCCAACTGTCACGATGCACGGACTTGACCGGACCCTTAATCACACACACAGAGACGGACTGAAGGCTAACTACTTTATTGAATATAAAAACAGTCCAAAAGGTAAATTGTCCATAGAAGAGATAAATGCAAGCAAAGGCTTGAAGCAACAATGTCCAAAACAGCTTGGCAAAACAATCCAAAGGCTAATGCAAGACTTGAGCAAGGCTCCACAAGGCAATGCGGAAACAGGAACAAGGCAAGGTGAATACAAGGCAAGACTTGGTGACCACGAGCCAGCTCAGCTCCGTAGATCCACTTCGCAACACGTCTACTCAGAAGAGACGTGGCGAAGCACTGGGGATTGGTTCCCACGGATGCTATACTTATTCGTTCGGCCGAGGTCCCCGACGCTCTAGGCCCCGTCATCTCCAATCTCTGCTGACTGACCTCGGCCTGTCTAGGCTGCGGTGCCATCCCCTTCTCCCAGATGCTACTTCTCCTATCAAAGGTTCGACCTTGTCTCTCAGCAGCTGGGTCACTATCTACATGAGAGCTCTCCTCCCTAGAATCTTCCCAGGCGCTTTCATCCATGTTTTCACTCAAAAGCTCCTGTGACCCTCTTCCCCCCGGGTGCTCATAACTCCCACTATCGCTGTCCTCCATTTGCACCTGGTTATCTATGTCTACGTCAGGGCCAAAACACAGCTCTTCCCATGCCAAACTTTCTGAGGGCGAAGGAGGCCCGCTGATGGGAAACTGACCTTCCCACCCTTCCAAATCCTCTTCTGAATCTGTCTCTGCAGCTGCAGGCCCCAATGCCAATGGAACCCTGGGTCCTAGCCCCTGTTCTCCAGGCACAAACGAGAACTGCTGTGCTACATATTTAAATCCCTCTTATTTGATACAATCATGTTACATAATCAGAAGTTACTACTTATAGTTTAACTCATCTAGACAGCTTAGATTGAGATGACCAATATTGAATAGCAAGAGGTGGTGAAGAAGCAAACAGATGTCATTAAAGTCAACCTTCTGGTAGGCTGAAATGCTTGAGGGGACCTTGGACCTAAAATCTGGGCTTCAATACTTTCAAGATAGGGTCTGATGATGCCTTCTCCTTTTCATCCTTTTAACGTGGGGTTTCTCAAGAACAAGGACCAATATAGTACACCGTGGTTGGGATCACCTGAATTGCAGGAGTCCCTGTACTCATTTTAATAACAATCATATCTGCACAGCCAAAAAGGCAATGGATGTGTGTGTGTGTGTAGATAAAGAAATATAGATAGATATCTCTGTGCTGGTCAGTGACCATAATAAAGTTTTTTGTTGTTGTTGTTGTTGTTGTTGATAGATATCTCTCTCTTAAAATAATTGTATGGCACAGTAAACTGGTTTCCTGTCCTTTAATTTCACATGTTGTCCAAGCATTCCAGGGCTTTGGAGGATGGGGATTTCAGTAATTTTTTTTACAACTCCCATTATTCCTCCTCATTGACTGATGCAAGCTGCAAATACAAAAACATCTGGAGATCCTCACATTCATTGGCTCTGTTTTTCTTGATATTAGTTCACCGTTATTACACCATTAGTTCAACCAAGTATACAACAAAATCTCTTTCGGGTATGTAGCCTTTGAGCAAAAATCTAACTGATAGGAGAACATATATACCATTTTAATACAAGAAATATGCTGAAATCTCTATAAGCTCAGTAATATTTATTCAGGCAGCTCCTCTAATAATTAGCAGGATAGAATATGAATCCTCTGTACTTCTCTTTATAATAAATCCCTTTGCCCGTAAAATAGCTACTTTTATAAATGAAGCTGTATACACTACTTATGTAAATAGTTCTCAGTAAATAGCTCTTTGCAGCTGAATGATTAGAGCCTGTTTTCACAAATTCAGCCAGAGAGATAACAGCCTCAGAGAGATAACATGTTAAATGCTCAGTTGCAAAGTTCAATAAATGAATTGACTTTGTTTCTACATGAGATATGGTGTTATCTCTTCTGCTGAGTTTGTTCAAATAATTACATAAGAACTCAAAGTTAACAACCCACTTTAAATTAGGTGCCTCTGTCAATTAAACATCATGACAATAGGGTTCTCTAACTATTATTACGACTTTAATTGAAGGAACTGAGTCTCTGATTTCTCTTCTAGTAAAACAATGAACTCTTTTACATGTAGGTTAGCCCTGATGATGTTGTATTGACATTTAACACTTAATCTGAGATTCTGAGTTATTTAGGGGTGTAAAGACGCAGCTTTCAGCGTGCGCCCACTTGTGAGGATCTGAATTCGAATCTGTGTTTTAAGTGTGGAGAGAATGTGAGGATTTGAACTCAGGGTTGTGACAGGGCAGATTATCCTACCTATGCCACCACAATATGTAAGGACTCTATTAATTTTCACTTGCTGCCGCCATATAGTTTACTGTGCTTGGCTACCTACTAGGAAAGAGTTGTTTCAAGGCTTGTGGGAGAAAGAACCACTAGAAGAGATGTTTTTGTCAAAGAACTATAAAGTTTATTCCAACAGTAGTTTAAGCGTAGAGGTTTCAGAGTTCAGGAGCTTGGGTGGTTACACTATCTACTAATAGGCACGTTTCTTAAGGTTACAATATACTAACTATGGAGATACAGTCTGCTACTATATCACTGCTCTCATAGAACCAATAACTCAGCAGTTTTCTACACTCTGCTGGTCCTTGAATCAAACGGCTTCCCTAGCAGTTAAACACAGCTGCACTGCTACTCTCTCCCAGAGTAGAGTCAGGCTTCACTACTACTCTCCCTTAGAATAGAACCAAAGTCTTTTTAACACCCGCTGATAGCTGGCTAAAAACAGGCTCCCTAACTCTCCACACACCCTTCTGCTTTAGCAGTTAACCACCAACTGACATAGTTTGAATCCGAAGATTCCAAAGCCACTTACAGGCTCCACCTCCTGTTTCCATGGTAACGGAAACTTCTTGGAGGTTCTGTCAGCGAATATTCCTGTTAACCCTTTAAGGTTAGCTAAGTTTTACTTTTACAATATACATACATATATATAAACATCAATCACATTTAAAACCTGTAACAAATAAATATGACTTCACCACCTGGGGCCATTTCAAACTACACAATTACAAATTTTGCTTCATTTTAACTAACCATCCTTGCATCCTAAAGAATCTTGGGTTTTTTTATTTGGTGCAATATAGTTGACAATATAAGACAGTTGAAATATAAGACAGGATTATATGTGAAAGCTGGGGGAAGGGACATCAACAATCTAAGATATGCAGATAACACAATACTGCTGGCATAAAATAACAAATAATTGGAACAATTACTGATTAATATCAAGGAAGAAAGTACAAAGGCAGTTAATTTTACAGTTGAACTTAAGAAAAGAAAAATGACTACATCTGTCTTATATCATTTTAAAGGGGAACAATGAAGACAAAAATTTGAGATTTTTCATATATTGGTCCAATCATTAATCATCAAATAAAACCAGTAAAAAAAATTAGAAGGTTAGAGTTTGGGAAGGCAGTTATGAAGGAATTGCCCAAGACCCAGAATCATAAAGACATATCATTGAATAGGATTGACCATACCACCCCACTGTATTTGCAGTTTCTATATATGGCTGTGAAAGCTGGACAATGAAAAAAGCCAAACAGAAAGAAAATCAACTATCATGAACTACTTAAAAAAATGGGTCATAGAACAAATCAAGCCTGAACTCTACCTAAAAGCCATAATGACTAATTTGAGACTGTCATTCCTTGGACATATCATGAGAAAATATGACTCACAATAATGCTTGATAATGTAGAAGGCAGTAGGAAAAGCAAAAAACCACATTACAGATGAACAGACTCAGTCAAAGAAGCCACAGTCCTGAGCCTACAAGACCTGAGGAGGGATGCTGAGGAGAGGTCTCTCATTCACAGGATTGCCAGAAATTGCCATCAACTTAATGGCAGTTAGGAATAAACTGCAGACTCCATGATTCCATGTGATAATTGTCATTGAAATTAAAGTAAAATCATAGCACCATAATTGTGTATCACAAAATAGCTCTTCATCTCAGTTTTGTATAACTGGTAAATCACTTAAGTATGAACTATTTGCTATTTAGACAGGGTGGGCAAAATACTTCCCTGGGGCTGCATGTGGACCAAAGCTATGTTTGTGGGCAGCAACTCCTCCACACTCCCTGACCCACCCATTTTCTAGAACGCCAATAAAAGGATGAATTGTCTCTTCTAGAAGTCATCATGACTGACAATTCACTTTTTAAACAAGTTGCTAGAACTCCTACCATATTTTAATATCTACAATTTTTCAATTTTTCAAAACCAGAAATGGCTATCCAAACATGTCCATTTCTGGCAGTTCACATGGGCATCTAAGGACAGCCTAGAGGTAGAAAAGTCATCCCCAGCTAATTACACTTGCCTTCCATTTCTATATTGCACCTAACAAAGAAGTACAATGAACGGGGCTTCCTAAGAACAAAGGAATTTATTGTGTGTGAACGGATTGTTAGCTCAAAGCTATTCAAGCATTTTTCAGAACGAAGTGTGTAAACTGTGCATATGAGGAGGACATCAGAGAAGAGTGTTCTTGTTCAGCCATTTTCTCTCTATTCTCATCATCTTCTACATTAAAGGCCATATGTTGCAGAAGAGAACCTTGTGATATTATAATACTATTTTTCTTGAGATGTTAGAATCCTTTTTTTTCTTTCCCCACAGAATCTAAAATGCTGAGTCATAGTATCACAGAATCATAGTTGGAAAAGACCACACAGACCACCCAAGTGCAATATCACATTATTTCTACGAGCATTATAACGTATAAATTTACCTTATACCTTCTCTACTCTTTCTGTATAATGTGACTGCTAGCACTTTTTCAGATATAAAAGTTACTTAGCACACATTATCTAAGTGCCAACCTAGATGTGATATCATAGATGCACTCCAGTTTTATTTCCCAGTAGCACAAACTACAGGCAAGATCCTTGACTGAATGTTTCCATATTTTTGAAAATATAGAAGCAAAGCTAGCATTCTCAAGGATCATAGTAGCAACATCTTCGTTCTTTAACATGAATCAATAAAATACATGGAAATTGTTGTTATTGGACAAAATTTACAATTGCCATTTATTTATTACTGCCCAGAGACCCTAGTCTGTAGTCTATTTTTGCTGTTTTTTCCCTTATACCCTGGTGGCTGGGGAAAATCAGTCTTATATCCAACCTTGGCTCTTTTTCTTCTTGTAATACTACTTAATCTTTCTTGATGTTCCTTATTGCTGAGCATTGTGTAGGGAGTTGTGGTCTCTGATACTATTATCCCTCTCCAGTCTTGATACATCTTTCCTATGAGGAAAAAAATGCAAATTGATAAGAATGCTAAAATATTATAAACCATCATAAGACACAGAATCAGATACTTACTGTTGAGGGAGTATGATCCATATAACTTCCACATTCATCAGATAGAGAGTGAACATTGCCAAACTTTCTTTTAATGGCATGTTCAGTCTTTCTGTTTTATGGATGCTATAAGGAAAGTGACTAAAGATGCTCAGAGACATGTGTCTTTTCCAGAACTCTGCAATAAGCCAATGTTTCCATTGCATCCTCCCAGGTCATCTTTGAAAAATCAAGGTTTTTCACAACTCTTCAAAGGTAAAAAAACTCATAGATTATGTTCCTTGTAAATCATGATATGTATTCATAGATTATTTTCATTCTTTGCCTGCAGAAATTAACATTGTTTTATCCAGAGCAATCTTAGAAATTGAGGATTTATAGCTAAATGACTATGAAATAGAAGGCAATGAATTCCGAAATACTGACTATAGAAGACATGAGCTTACTAATGAATGATCAAATGACTGAGATTTCAACAGAACTAAGCATCATGGCTATTGGCACAGTTATTGAGAGAGACATCAATTCCTATTTGAATTCTTGGTTACCCTAACAACGCCTGAACATGTAGTCAGTCCCATGTTTGGTTACCGTAGAAAATTAGAAGCTGAAGTAAGCTGAAGCAGAACTCTTGTTCTGCCTCAGTAGAAGTAGACTCCAGTGTTGGCAGAGCCAAATGGACTCCTAATATAATTCTGCTGTTGAGGACTCCACCTTCCCATCCACAAGCTGGACTTTGATGCTATTTCTTGTACAATTTTATGCAGCTCTGTTCCATGTTAGATTATTCTAAATTTTACTGTACACAAATCAACACTGACATCAGGATATTCAGTGAATCTAGATCACATAACTTTGCAATCAGGAAGCACAGATCTAAACTAAAAACATCACAGTATATATTTATTTAAAAATATCATGGTAATAATATTGGAAATCCCAGGAAAGATGTCTTGGACTTTGGTAAATAGAGCAGCCTGCTAGCATAGCCTAATGAAGATTTCTAGTTTGAAGATTCTCTTGTTACTTTTTCATTCTTCCTAAGTATTGACTAACTGTAAATTTTGGACTGTTTTTTTCCTTTCATAAATCAACAACCCTGTCTTTCCTTTTCAGAATATTTCAATTCACAAACACTTAGGACTTCATCACATAAGCAAACTTACCTATCATGGGAAACTTTCAGCACAGTTCAGGGATGGAGCCTGCCGAATCCCATAAAAGGACGCACAGCTATTTCTGGCAAGGCTCCATTCCCAAACTGTGCTGAAAGCATCCTAGGACAGAGGAATGAAAACATGGGAAGCTTCCCATATTTTCGTTGCCAGCAACAGGGCAAGCATGGGGGAAAGCCAGGCAATGATATTTTGCCCATGTGATGAGAAAGGCAGCAATGTGGGCAATGAGGGGGATATTTATTTGTCATGTTTCTATACCGCCCCTCTCAGTCCGAAGGCGACTCGGGATGGTTTACACAGGCAGTCTCTGCCCTCAATATAACACAGCAACAAGACAAACCCTTCTCCCCCAAAACATAACACATATAATAACAATTTAACAATTAAAAACATACAATTGCAGCCTCAGCGTCATGTTGAAATCAGTTTCCATCGCATCGTCATCATTCCATATATCCAATTAAGCCTTATATTTCATCAACAAATGCCTGCTCAAATAGCCAGGTCTTGACTTTCTTGCGAAACGTCAGGAGGGAAGGGGCCAATCTGATGTCTTTAGGGAGGGCGTTCCAAAGCCGAGGAGCCACCACTGAAAAGGCCCTGTCTCTCGTCCCCGCCAGTCGCGCCTGCGAAGAAGGCGGGACCGAGAGCAGGGCCTCTCCAGATGATCTTTAACATCTCGATGGTTCATAGGGAGAGATGCGTTCGGACAGGTAAGTAGGACCCGAACCGTTTAGGGCTTTAAAGGCTAAAGCCAGCACTTTGAATTGTGCCCGGTAGCAAACTGGCAGCCAGTGGAGCTGGCACAACAGAGGAGTTGTGCGCTCTCTGAATGCCGCTCCTGTTATCAACCTGGCTGCTGTCCGTTGGACTAGTTGCAGCTTCCGAACAGTCTTCAAAGGCAACCCCACGTAGAGAGCATTGCAGTAATCTATACGGGATGTAACCAGAGCGTGGACTGGTTCCCCCACTGAATATGAATTTTTGGAATTCATATTCAGTGTTGGTGATTCTTTTTCTTAGATCCTGGAAATCTAGTTCATGGATATAACTTTGAAACAGTTTTTTTCAAACTGGGTTTTGCTGGTACTTTAGTTAATGCTTAGTCTGCTTATTTTGAACACTATTTCGAAACTTTTTAAAATATTAGTTATTCTTTTCTTAATAAACTTATTATTGTTGATCAGTGTGGTGTTTGGGTGAAAAGGGGATCAAACAGGTGGCTGGGCCACAACAGAAAGGGAGGTAGTGGCTGTAGTGGTCACAGATTCTTCCACTTGCCTGAAAGCAAGGGCAGGGCAGGGTGGCGTTGCAAGGTGAGCCTTTGTTCTTGAACCTCAAATTTAACAAATGTCCCTTCATTAGCAAATGTCTGCTGGAGGCTTCATGAGTTAGGCAAAATTGTTTTTAGCATAAATTAACACAAAAGTGCTCTCATATATGTGAGAATGTTTGTGCATGAAGATAATAGATTCATTTTGAAATTATCACATCCTTTCATAATAATTGGGTCCAGCAGTGAGACACACAGAATAATCATTTTAGAAAAAACTTGTCATTGGAAGCATTGCAGGTTGGCATATGTTCTTATTCTGGCAGATATCTTGTGTATTATGATATCAGCCAAATTAAGAGAATGAAACGGAAACTGTGTGATACCTTCAGCTGAAAAGGAAGGATAAAGGAGACTTCTTTCCCTTCAATATATTCCCAATCGAATTAATAGAATAATGGAGATGAAATTTCCTTGGTCATATTTGGATGGGTTTTCTAGCCCTGCTCAAAAGATGTGAACATACTTAAGATGAGGAAGACACTTCCTCAAACAACATGTATTGACTACAACATAGTTATCCCTCTAACTATGAAATAGATTTTGGCCAGTTTACCAAACTCATTTTGAGTGGTTTGTTCTGCATGCACTTTGTTGTGATGTGTCATAATCACTCTTGTTCTCTGATTGTAATATATTGGATTGTATACATGATGTTGGAGGTGATCTTATTGTATGCAAAGTTGTCAAATTGTGTTGATTTGGAACTTGATGTTTCCCCCATGTTTTGGTCTTAGATCAGGGGTGGGCAATTATTTTTCAAGGGGCCACATGGGAGCCAAAAATATTATGGAGGGCCGTACCTAAAGGCGGAACTACATGCTAATCTACATTATTTATTTATTTATTCACTTACTATATTTACTATATATTACACATCATTAATATTAACATATTAATATATCAAGAAATATTCATATATTATTAGTATTAGACTCGGGATGGTTTACACAGGCAGTCTCTGCCCTCAATATAACACAGCAACAAGACAAACCCTTCTCCCCCAAAACATAACACATATAATAACAATTTAACAATTAAAAACATACAATTGCAGCCTCAGCGTCATGTTGAAATCAGTTTCCATCGCATCGTCATCATTCCATATATCCAATTAAGCCTTATATTTCATCAACAAATGCCTGCTCAAATAGCCAGGTCTTGACTTTCTTGCGAAACGTCAGGAGGGAAGGGGCCAATCTGATGTCTTTAGGGAGGGCGTTCCAAAGCCGAGGAGCCACCACTGAAAAGGCCCTGTCTCTCGTCCCCGCCAGTCGCGCCTGCGAAGAAGGCAGGACCGAGAGCAGGGCCTCTCCAGATGATCTTTAACATCTCGATGGTTCATAGGGAGAGATGCGTTCGGACAGGTAAGTAGGACCCGAACCGTTTAGGGCTTTAAAGGCTAAAGCCAGCACTTTGAATTGTGCCCGGTAGCAAACTGGCAGCCAGTGGAGCTGGCACAACAGAGGAGTTGTGCGCTCTCTGAATGCCGCTCCTGTTATCAACCTGGCTGCTGTCCGTTGGACTAGTTGCAGCTTCCGAACAGTCTTCAAAGGCAACCCCACGTAGAGAGCATTGCAGTAATCTATACGGGATGTAACCAGAGCGTGGACTGGTTCCCCCACTGCCTCAAGGATCCTTTGCTATGCCTGGTGAATCCCCCAGTTGTTGCCTGTGTTGAGGTCCTTAGATTATCTGTGCAATCCTATGCATTTCTACACAGAAATAATTCCTGATGAGTTCAAAAAGACTTTCTTCCATGTAAATATGTTTATAATAGCAACCTGCATGTCTTTTAACTTATTTGAGGGATGTCAGATTTAAGGATGCCAGATTGAGGGATATCTGTTTAAACTAGAAATGATACGGGTGTTCAGGCAGTGATGGGTTAAATTGTGTAACGTATGTGCTTCAGGATGTCAAGGTGAAAATATAAGTGCGGATTCCTTGTAATTTTCTCAAAGTATAATAAATTCCTATCTCACTAGTGCCTGTCAAAAGCTCCACTGAAGCTATTCCATGCTTCTTTAATTCCTTTCCCAAGTTAAAAACACCCATAGCTGTAATCCTTGACAGTGTTACATCAGGCAAAGCAGCAAAGCAATAAAGAATTGGGAAGAGCCCACTGATTTCTGAAGTATTGCATTCCTTAGTGACCATTTAATTCAAAATGTGTGGTATCTTTCTTAAAATCTCACAATACTTTAATGTCTTTTTAATTGGACATTTAGCATTAATCTTTAGGCACTTACAAACAATTAGGTGCTTGGAGATAGAATGTGCAGCTACCAGTTTATCTGTATAATTAGAATAATGAGGAGGGAGGACCTTACGTCAATTCAAATCCTAATTATTTGAACAGTTGTGTTGTGAAGAGTTGATGAGAGCAGTTTAGATTTCCTCAGATAGACTGGTTTAAAACCAAGCAGCATAATGGAGTAAATAAAAATACTTTCTTATATAAATGGCTATACTTCTATTCATTATTTTTATGAACTAATATTAAGAAAAATGATGCCAGGTTGTGAGAAGTATTTCTGTGGTGTTAGATAATTGAACCATTAAAGAAATAGATGATGTATAATAAATTCTGGCAGATATGTATTTTCTCATTCTTTTAATGTAAACGATTAATTAGTGAGCTGCAAGATCTAAAAGATGTATCACTGACTGATCCACCTCAAGGAACCAGAAGGCTTTCTACTTGCTGTTTGTCCATGAGATGAATATATCTTCCAAGGATTGGTCCATCTCTGGGCTTGTCTCCAGTTCTTAAGTAGGAGACAGGACCCCAAATTCTAGATAGGTACTACCACCTATTAATTTACTCTATGTGACTCAGTGACTTAGTAGGAATTTAATGAAGAGTCTTTTTTAAGCTTTGCACCCTACAAAGATTTTGCTTCCTTCTCCCATGGAAAATGTGACTCCTATAAACTGTGTGAACAAATGAAGCAAAAGAATGTGAAGAGAGCATGGAAGACATGGAAAATATTTAAAGGAAAACTTTTATGCCAAGCAATCAATCTCACATTTGTAAAATGATACACTGACTATGAAGGTATCTTCCTTCAGGCATTACAAAGTTACAAAACAATAAAAGTCATCAAATCATAGTGTTGGATTTAATGACTTCCAGTCCAACTCCCTGCCAGTCCAACACAAAATCAAAGTACACCGAACAGATGGCCATCCAGACCCTGTTAATTCAAAAAAGAAGATCCCAACACATTCTAAGGCAGTACGTTCCACTGTCAAACAGCTACTTCTGTCAGAAAGTTCCTCCTAATATTCAGGTGGAGTTAGAAAGAAATATAAACCCTAACATGACTAGCTGAACATTCCTATTCTATTCACAAGGCAGGTAGTATTCTGTTTTTTATATGTTTATGGGAAGCTGGAACCGCTTTGTCCAGTCTACAACCAAGTTTTCCTAAAGTCAATGAGGCAAGTGACATCTCCCCTACATCTCCATCAGTACCAAAGTGTTTCAGCCTTATTGTATTTTATGGCACTGTGTTTTGTAATCTCTAATCTTGGAGGCATCTCAAAGCTTCTTTGCTTCTCATGGGGAAATTGTCTCTTGTGATTTCTGTTGCTCTCAAGTGATGTTGGGGTCCAAAAATATGACTAAAACCATAACATCATTAACCTTTTTACTGAGAGGCAAAGCTATACCACTCAGTTTAATTTATACTACATTTATTGAAATCTTCTCTGCACACAGTGAGTAGTGATGGTGGGTGGTGGTGGGTGGTGGGTTCACGGGTGAGAGGTAAAAGGGAAAAGATTTGTTAGAATATATTGCAATGTACCTGTTTGGAGGGAAAGGCATGTCTGTATTATATGTACTTGATTATTTCTAGTTTTCTTTTTTATATTTTGTATGCCATTAATTCACTCAATAATTTTTTTAAAAAAAATTCTCTGCAGTGTATTGGAGTTTGTTATTTTTTTTTAAAAAAAAGAATAACATTGCATTATAATTTATATTAGAATAGCATTATTTTTAGACACAATTAACATTGGCTGCCATTCTGTTCAGTATGAATGAGATCATAAACTCAGGCTTAAACTAATGTAAGTGTTAGGAAAACACTTTCACAGTCTTTAATGACCAAATGTGAGCCCAAAATCCACTGTTTCAGTCTGATGGTGTGCCATTAAAAAGGTGGCAAAAGAAACATTGATCTTAAGCAATGAGAGTAGCAGATTCAACCTTAAAGTTTCAAAAGGTTTATTTAAAAAATAACTACATTTTCTAGATATGAGGTCTAAACTAACTAAATCCATGTGGACAATTGACATGACCTCCACTTTGGATCTAAGACAGTGGTTCCCAACCTGGGGTCCCCAGATTTTTTTGGCCCACAACTTCAAAAAATCCCAATCAGTTTACCAGCTGTTTGGATTTCTGGGAGTTGAAGGCCAAAAATATCTAGGGACTCCAGGTTGAGAAACGTGATCTAAGACAGGGGTGGGCAAACTACGGCCCGGGGGACCGGATGTGGCCCTTTGGCCGATTCTATCCGGCCCTTCTAAGGGCCTGGCAGGCAGGCAGGCAAGCCGGGGGCGAGGTGAGCAGCGGGCGGAGCAAGGCGAGCGAGTGGCGAGCGAGCGGCGAGCGGGCGAGGCAGGCAGGCAAGCAGAGCGACCGATGGAGAAGGAGGGAGGGGGGAGAAGAGGATGAGGAGGAGGCCAGGGAGGGAGGGGGCAAGCACCGCTGCTGCCGCCAAGTATTCTTAATAAGTGACCTATACAGCCCAGCAACTCCAACCCAAATGTCTATTTTCCCCAAATTTCCCCAGTGTTCGCATTTGGGCATATTGAGGATTCGTGCCAAGTTTGGTCCTGAGTTTCCCATCCTTTCAATGGGGTTTGATCTCTTCCGTCACGAATCTCAAAGGCTCGCTGTCAGGAGGTTTTTAGAAAGGTGGGAACAGGAAGTCATCAAGAGGGAAGGGACCCCAGGGCCATCCAGCCCAACCCCAGGGATGCACAATCAATGCACCCCGACTGATGGCCATCAAACCTCTGCAAAAAAACTCTCAGAGAAGGGGACTACAAAGGAAGCATTATTGTATTTTAGTGGTTTTTATTATGATTTTGTAATAATTTTATTATATTATTATAATAAATAATAGAATGTTATATTATATTATAATTTCAATATATTATGTCTATATATACTATACAATAATTATGATATTAATACTAATAATATATGAATATTTCTTGATATATTAATATGTTAATATTAATGATGTGTAATATATAGTAAATATAGTAAGTGAATAAATAAATAAATAATGTAGATTAGCATGTAGTTCCGCCTTTAGGTGCGGCCCTCCATAATATTTTTTGGCTCCCATGTGGCCCCTTGGAAAAAATAATTGCCCACCCCTGATCTAAGACCAAAACATGGGGGGAAACATCAAGTTCCAAATCAACACAATTTGACAACTTTGCATACAATAAGATCACCTCCAACATCATGCATACAATCCAATATATTACAATCAGAGAACAAGAGTGATTATGACACATCACAACAAAGTGCATGGAGAACAAACCACTCAAAATGAGTTTGGTAAACTGGCCAAAATCTATTTCATAGTTAGAGGGATAACTATGTTGTAGTCAATACATGTTGTTTGAGGAAGTGTCTTCCTCATTTTAAGTATGTTCACATCTTTTGAGCAGGGCTAGAAAACCCATCCAAATATGACCAAGGAAATTTCATCCCCATTATTCTATTAATTCGATTGGGAATATATTGAAGGGAAAGAAGTCTCCTTTATCCTTCCTTTTCAGCTGAAGGTATCACTCAGTTTCCGTTTCATTCTCTTAATTTGGCTGATATCATAATACACAAGATATCTGCCAGAATAAGAACATATGCCAACCTGCAATGCTTCCAATGACAAGTGTTTTCTAAAATGATTATTCTGTGTGTCTCACTGCTGGACCCAATTATTATGAAAGGATGTGATAATTTCAAAATGAATCTATTATCTTCATGCACAAACATTCTCACATATATGAGAGCACTTTTGTGTTAATTTATGCTAAAAACAATTTTGCCTAACTCATGAAGCCTCCAGCAGACATTTGCTAATGAAGGGACATTTGTTAAATTTGAGGTTCAAGAACAAAGGCTCACCTTGCAACGCCACCCTGCCCTGCCCTTGCTTTCAGGCAAGTGGAAGAATCTGTGACCACTACAGCCACTACCTCCCTTTCTGTTGTGGCCCAGCCACCTGTTTGATCCCCTTTTCACCCAAACACCACACTGATCAACAATAATAAGTTTATTAAGAAAAGAATAACTAATATTTAAAAAAGTTTCAAAATAGTGTTCAAAATAAGCAGACTAAGCATTAACTAGAGTACCAGCAAAACCTAGTTTGAAAAAAACTGTTTCAAAGTTATATCCATGAACTAGATTTCCAGGATCTAAGAAAAAGAATCACCAACACTGAATATGAATTCCAAAAATCACCAAAGGAAAAAGCAAAAAACTGTAATCCAAGGGTGGTTGCACTTAAACTAGAATTATATCCAAAAGCTTGAACATATGGATCTGAGTGACCATAATCCAAAAGGTTAATTCTTAAACCTGACTATAATCTCAAAATCTTGAAACTTGAAACACAACTTGTAATCCAAACAGGAGGCATGGAATTTAAACAGAAAAAACAAGATATGGACTCCAAAATAGAACTCCTAACTCAGAGCTCCCAAGACAGGCAAACTTGACACATAAAATCCAATGTTGATTTCCCACTGAACATTGCCTCCAACTCCTTAAGAATAATCCTACTTGCCCATGGCATCAGTCTTTCTACACCTGGGTTCGTTTTGTTTATCTTTCAACCTCTATGAACAATGATTTTGTCTCTGTCTCACACTGTTTCCCTTCTGAGCTGTAAATGCTGGGTTATCCGTAACCCTCCTGTGTCCTCCACATTCCTTTCAGAGTCAACCCATAGCAGGTTCTCATTAAAATTACTGTCTGTTTCCCTGACAACAGATATCCCAAAACACTTTTGCTTTTCCCCGTAGAAACACCAGGCTCAATCAGAAAATCCATGTCTTCATCCTCAGAGACTTCAGAGGCCTCAATACTTTCTGGCCCAGAAGGGGCCATCACGCAACCTCAGCACTCTACCCCAACTGCTGGCTGCCGCACCTGGCCTGTGCAAATGTCCCGGATAGCAAGAGAGTGTGGTGGGGTGACCACCCCACCAAGTGTATTCCCCTTCTCTGATGATGTACCCCACAGCCATCTTGTAACACCATTATATGATTGAAATCACAATTTAAACTATTCTAAAACTAGATTCTGAGATGGTTCGTAGACTAACTTTATAAGTTTCAAAAAGTATTGAAGTATTTCATCTTTGTATTGCTTAAATGAGGTTTTATTTGTTCAGCAACTTGGGAGTTTTTGTGGGCTAAGAGGTAATGCAAAAATATTTCAAATAAATAATAATACACAGTGATGAATATTCTTTCCATTTCAACCAGAGAGCAACCGCAGGAAAAGGCTACAGCATTCACGTTGTGCTTTTGAAATTCTCAGAGACATCTGGCTGGCCACTGTAGGAAACAGAATGCTGAACTACATCAACCACATTCAAGGTCAACATGGTAAGACACTTGCATGTTGCATATATATCTTTGCAGGGAGACAGTGACAAGAGTTTCCTGCACCTTCTCCTCCTCTTAAATTTTTGAAATTTTTGTTCACCACTTTTTGCTCTGAACCAGATAACAGTGGTGATATGAAGCAGAAACCATTGATGCTACTGGGTGCTTCACTCTGGCTCTCTAAATATCAAGCTGATTGGTGACAGTAGTGATGAGAAAGCTCAGCAGAGGATAGCAACTATGATAGTAAAACGGTAGAGAAAGGACCCTTCTACACATGCCCTAAAATGTGGAAAGAAACTGTGATAAAGGGGGGTGGCTAAATGACATATCAAAAATGCACACTGATTTGGATTAACAGCTGAAAAACACATGTTAAAAAGTGCACTTAAAACCCAATTTCAGCCAAAAATTGTGCATATTCGCATGACTGTATTTTCTTGCAATCAAGGAAAACACGTAATTTCATTTGCATACTCTAGTGTGGAATGCTCCAGTACATGTGCCCATTTTAAAATCCCAAAACAGCTGATGAGGGCTGTAAACAAATGGAGCCACAGACTCACAGGTGGCTTTTGGAAGTACAAATGCAAAGCAATTACCATGAGAACTCTCTACAATCATCCCTTTGTTCTGATCTTTATGAAATTAAACAGAGCTTGAATTTACAGTAGGGTGTGTAGAGATAATAAAAATCTGCTTGTATGTACATTTAGTAGGCTTGTTTGATCAAGAAAAAAATAGTTCAAAACTTGTTTCGGTTGTAGGGGGCACTGGCAATTCGATTTTGAAATGATTTCCAAAGTTTTCCCCAAAAAAGGTCAGAATTTTCCCAAAATTTCTGAAATTTCCAAATTGCTTCATTAATGGCGGGCGCGATTGCGCAATGTGCAAAAACCTGCAAACTAGACAATCTTCCCTTCTTGGGCAAAGTCCTGGAACGTGTGGTGGCCTCACAACTCCAGGTATTCTTGGAAGACACGGATTATCTGGATCCGGCACAGTCTGGTTTTAGGCCGGGACATGGTACCGAGACAGCCTTGGTCGCCTTAGTGGATGATCTACACCGGGAGCTTGACAGGGGGAGTGTGTCCCTGTTGGTTCTGCTGGACCTCTCAGCGGCCTTCGATACCGTTGACCACGGTATCCTTCTGAGACGCCTTGCAGAGATGGGGCTTGGAGGTACTGTCTTGCAGTGGCTCCGGTCCTTTCTGGAGGGCCGATCTCAGAAGGTGTTATTGGGAGATACCTGTTCAACCCCACAACCATTGTCTTGTGGGGTTCCTCAGGGCTCAATACTATCTCCCATGTTGTTTAACATCTACATGAAGCCGCTGGGGGAGGTCATCCAGAGTTTCGGAGTGCGGTGTCATCTGTACGCAGATGATGTCCAACTCTGTCACTCCTTCCCACCTGCTACTAAGGAGGCTGTTCAGGTCCTGAACTGGTGCTTGGCCGCTGTGTCGGACTGGATGAGGGCGAACAAATTGAAATTGAATCCAGAAAAGACAGAGGCACTCCTGGTCAGTCGAAAGGCTGAACAGGGCATAGGGTTACAGCCTGTGTTAGACGGGGTTACACTCCCCCTGAAGATGCAGGTTCGCAGTTTGGGTGTGATCCTGGACTCATCGCTGAGCCTGGAACCCCAGGTTTCGGCGGTGACCAGGGGAGCATTTGCACAGTTAAAACTTGTGCGCCAGCTGCGCCCGTACCTTGAGAAGTCTGACTTGGCCATGGTGGTCCACGCTCTGGTTACATCCCGTATAGATTACTGCAATGCTCTCTACGTGGGGTTGCCTTTGAAGACTGTTCGGAAGCTGCAACTAGTCCAACGGACAGCAGCCAGGTTGATAACAGGAGTGGCATTCAGAGAGCGCACAACTCCTCTGTTGTGCCAGCTCCACTGGCTGCCAGTTTGCTACCGGGCACAATTCAAAGTGCTGGCTTTAGCCTTTAAAGCCCTAAACGGTTCGGGTCCTACTTACCTGTCCGAACGCATCTCTCCCTATGAACCATCAAGATGTTTAAGATCATCTGGAGAGGCCCTGCTCTCGGTCCCGCCTTCTTCGCAGGCGCGACTGGCGGGGACAAGGGACAGGGCCTTTTCAGTGGTGGCTCCTCGGCTTTGGAACACCCTCCCTAAAGACATCAGATTGGCCCCTTCCCTCCTGACATTTCGCAAGAAAGTCAAGACCTGGCTATTTGAGCAGGCATTTGTTGATGAAATATAAGGCTTAATTGGATATATGAAATGACGACGATGCGATGGAAACTGATTTCAACATGACACTGAGGCTGCAATTGTATGTTTTTAATTGTTAAATTGTTATTATATGTGTTATGTTTTGGGGGGTAGGGTTTGTCTTGTTGCTGTGTTATATTGAGGGCAGAGATTGCCTGTGTAAACCGTCCCAAGTCGCCTTCGGGCTTAGAGGGGCGGTATAGAAACGTGACAAATAAATAAATAAATAGACAGGCAAAACTTGGGGGATTTCCTTTCCCTCGTTTTTAGACCGCTACTGACAAAACGTGAAACCCCAGGCAGACAAAAGGGTCTCCAAACTTTTGTGTGTTTTCCCAAGGAAATTATTCACAGCAAAGGGGAATTTTGATTTTCCAAAGCACAGAAGTCAAACCCCAGGAGAAAAAAAACCCCTAAAAGTTGTATTCCCTGCTTCAGGAAGAAAATTAACAGCAAAGGAGAAATTGTCCCCAATTCAGTCCTTCTCTTGCAAAGCGGTGGCATGGCACCTTTCCCACCCAAGCAGCCTGCCCTAGTCCCTCTGTCTTTGCATCCTTCACAATGAGCCCACAAGGCACTCAGAGCCCTTTTTAAAGGGCAATGGCTGCTGTGCCGAAACCCCGCCCCTCCTGAGGTGGTTTCCCCTCATCTGCTGGAGGCAAGGATCCCAACATGCAACCAGCTGTTTGTCTACAAGGTCTGATTCTTTTCCGATTCACTTCCTGGATCAGAAAAAAGATGGCAGCAGCGGCTCCGAAAAGACAAGATTACTTCCAGGTTCCCAAATTGATTCAAAAATAGATTAATTCCAATTTTAATCCAGTTTACGAGGATTCCGATCAAACCTACCCATGCCTAACATTTAGCTATCCACATGAGTGCATCTCGGAGAGTCATTTTTTTTAAAGTAAACTTCCACCAGATGTCCCCCATCAATCTTGTGGATTTTCTAAAATTCACTACAAACAAAGGCATCAGGGCAGCAGAGGACCATTTACTGGGACTGGTGGATCTGTGTTTGGACTTGCTGTCAGGTCCCATGATTTTTTGCCACATTTTGATGCTGTCTGGAAATGCCCTTAGTGAAAGAGTTCTTGCTTTCCCCCATGACCCTCTAGAAATGGAAGTTGCCAGAATAGATGGACCTCCAACTATCTTGTTATTCCTCATGTATAAGGATGACAAACAAAACCAAAACTTGCTGGGCAGGTTGTGGGTGGGATTTGGGGGAGTGTATTTTAATTGTATTTTTTAACCTAACAAACACAATACTGTTTAATTGTGTTTTTAATTTTTTTGTATTTGCTTTGTTTTAAATTGATCAGAGGCTGTGACTGTTAGCTGTCTTGAGTTCCCTTGGGGAGGAAGGCAGGGCAAAAATAAAGTAAATAAAAATAAGTAAATATGAAGAATGAACTATGCTCTCAACTATTTCATCTGGTTCAAATTGTACATTATTGATGATGAATGATACTGTATGTCCTAGAATACTAATAGCATTAGATTACTTTTAAAGCATTTGATTAATTTAAAATGAGTATGTGTTTTTTGTTAATTCTCCCAAATGAATATTCTAACTGCACCCACCAGCTTTAAACTTTTAGCCAGTGATGCTCAATCAAAGGTAAATGTTGTTTGTTTATTCTCGTCAAAATGTACCAGACAGACAGAACAGAGAAAAATAAAGCTTATGAAAGATCACTCACAAAGGTTTGCTTTTCAGGGTTGATATTACAAGCAATTAGCCTGACATTTAATAAATGACATTTCTAAGAACTGCAAGAGCTGACTTAACAGGCAAATAGAACAACCTTGTTTTGTTTTTAAAAGGCAGTTGCATTGTAGCACATTTTATGCAAAATGTCTCTGTCAACTCATGTTTAAAACATTTATGTGCATGAAATATTTGGAATAAGCAGCCTTTGTATACATCCAAATTACTATGCTTCCTACTTAGTGAAAGTGTTGAAGACATGGCTTGCCATAAAGCAGGAAATATATTTCCATATCCAAATTAATTTGTGTGCCTTTACAGTGAATAACCAGACTCACTGACTCATAATAAACTGATCTTTCTCAAATGAATGTATTTTTCTCAAAGCATAACTTAAGTAGCAAAAAGTCTGTAATGGCAGTCATATTAATTACAACTTTCATTCTTACCTAGTTACACTACGTAAATGCCCATCCAAAAATATGGAGGTAATGTTAAGTGGGACAAGGTGGATTTGTTGATTCCCTTAACTTGTGGTTTTAGGCTTACCATGGATTGAATTTGCATTCACACTTACCCTGATAATGTTTATTATTATTATTATTATTATTATTCATGTCCTATATAAGAATTCATCAAGTTATGTACTAACAAATCCCAGAACTATTCTCCATGCACTGAAAGCTTGAATTTTATTTTGCCATACCAATAATAGTCTCAATATAACTTAACACACAATATATGCATGCAGTTATGCTCATGTGAAAATATGAATTTTGATATGAACCATGGGTAAGTCAATGGTTATTCTACAGAGAGGGAAAACTACCAATGCTGACACAATTTCCCTTCCCAGGCATTCAAAAAGTCCATAAGTAACACCAAGGCAAAGAAAATACAGAGGGTTGGTGGTTATTTTAGGTTCTTCCAGAACAGACTAACAGCCTCATCAGACACGCAAATGTGCCCATTGTACGCTGCTTCCCCTTCCTTTTTGGCACAGAGCCCTTCCCATGACATACAGGCACTTCCAGCCAAGCTCCATGCCAAAAAGGGAGAGAAAGCAGCGCACACCATCACCATGGGAATGCTCCCGTGTTACCTTTACTGCAATGCATGGAACCTGGTAGTGACACTTCCTCCCATGGGATGAGGGGCAAGGAAAGATGGGCAATGTGGGGTGTGGAGCAGCAGCTTCTCCAAACCCCCCATTATGAGCCCACCCTACTCAAAGAAGTGGATAGTTCCTTTTATGATATGACTACAGTACAGAATAGTACTCACATTAATCCACAGATAAGTTAACCCAGTTTTTCGGTGTCAATTATTTTTACTAAATTTTCTAAACTTGCAAGCGAATATAGTTCTGTGGGTATGTTAATGTGTAAGGCAGAGAAAAATGGTAAGAGACATTAACCCCCTCGGTTCCCCACTACCACCAAAAGAACTATAACTAAAAAATAAGAGTGAACAAAATGTGGTGTTCCTGGACTAAAACTCCTAGGATTCCTCACCACCACCTACACGGGTAGACCTAATGTGAGCTGCAGTCCATTAACTTCTGAGGGCCATTATTTTCCCAGCCCTGTTGTAAACAACTGCTACTCAGTGTTTTTCCCTGGACTGGTGCTGGTCCCAAATCTATTGGTTGCTGGTCTCTAGTGGGTTTCTGAGATGGAAAGAATGATACGTAGTCAATGGTCAGTGGTCCCCTGATACATTGGGGGGGGGGGGGACTCTGCTATCAGCCACATTAGATAACTTAAGAGATACCACTATTGATTACATAATGCTGTCACTTAAACCTGCTGTTATATGGTTTATTCATTCACTTAGGCTGTAAACCTACGCATAATTCTCTGCTTTGAATGCGATTTTCCTGCCTTTTGGCAGGGGGTTGGACTGGATGGCCCATGAGGTCTCTTTCAACTCTATGATTCTATGATCTGGGGTTAAGTTCCATTAACCCAATGTATGATCATGACAGGATTTATATCTGAGGTCCCTTCCCCACAACTGTGTAAAATCCCACATTATCTGCTTTGAACTGGGTTATATGGTACTGTGGACCCAGATAACTCAGGGCCCTTCCCCACAGCCCTATATTCCAGAATATAAAGGCAGAAATTCCCACATTATCTGAGTGTGGACTCAAATAACCCAGTTCAAAGCAAATAATGTAGGCTTTTCTCCCTTGATATTCTGGGATATAGAGCTGTGTGGAAGGGCCCCCAGTTCAAAGCAGATATTGTGGATTATCTGCCTTAATATTCTGAGTCATGTGGCTGTGTGTGGAAGGGCCCTCAGTAGGCAAGAATAGGATTGCACTGTTTTCTGGTGCTGCAATAACACCAGCTGAATAAAGCATTATGTCAACAGCCAGGCATGTAGCTGGGGGGCTAAGGGGCTTCAGCCCCCGAAATTCTCAGGGTGGTCTGCGAGAAGGCCTTACTGGTACATTATTTAAACCGTTATGTTTATTCATATCATGATCTGATCACCATGCTCAATATATACCACATTCATGGGGTTATTGGGATAGCAATACAAAAGGTTTGCTAGGGTAGACCCTCTCCCACCCAGTCTCAGCCGCTGCCTCGAACCAAACTCAGCCCCCCGAATCAAAATCCTGGCTACGGCCCTGTCAACAGCTTCCAATCGGAAACAAGTCCTCCATGTGAGCTCTAATTACATAAAGTCCCAATTTTCAAGCTTCTTTGTACCAAAAAAAAGAAGAAAAGTCTGAAGCAGGCCCACCTTAGGCAAGTACTCAGTTATGCTTGATTCACACTGGAGGAACAGAGAGAATTAGATTACTATATCAACTCCACTGCCAATTAAGTGTATTGAGCAGAGTAACTATTCTCAGCAAAGAATAGTTCTCATTACCTAAAATGCTACCTTTTTATACCTAACTTTACATTTGCTATACCAAACAATAAACTCAGGGGGGACCCCACTAGGTCTTCCACCTGCTAGAAGGTAGGCAAGAAAATGGTGTCTGGGAAAGTTTTCACATCAGTGAAATAGTATGTAACATTTTAAATGTAAATGTAATGCTTCAAAATAAATTGATTGTTTATGAAGACCGCTTTTGCATGCAATGATAATGCAAACTAGCAACTATGATTTGCTTTACTTAGAGGCAGAATTAAACACATTTTAAAGATTTGAAAATTTTTATACAAGCCATACAAGAAAATATATCTCCACAAATGTTGCTAAATCTTAAATGAACCCAATGTTTTATTCAGTGACAATTATTTAACATTTAATGTTAACTACTGAAAACAGCAAAGATTTACCTTTGTGATTTTTTGGAAGCCAGGCATTCTTCCCTTGATTGCTTGGGAATAATCCAAGTAAATTGCTGCTGCTGTTAAAAAAAATACAAAACAAACTTCCATTATTACTTTGCTTTCTAGTTTTTATGATTTTTCTACTTGCATACATTGTCAAGAAATAAAAAGAAATGAGTTGATGTGTTTGGGAAAAACAGCAGCACAAAATGTATGGTTTTAATATATCTTATATGTATACGTCTAGAAATTTTAGTCAGAAAATCAGTCTAAAAAGCCTGAATCAACTTATTCACAAGTCAGTGTATATTGCTTGTTATATAAAAAAAAGGAACTATTCCCTTTTCTGAGTACAATACAAGAGTTTAGTCTAACTTGGGAGAACCTAACAGAAGAACTGGCCTCCTCTACTCTCTCCACCAAGGCACCACTTTGGGTTAGGGTTAGGGAAATGGCAGTGGTGTCTAGTGTGGCTAGACCCAAGGCAGCATTGGATTTTTTTAAAAAAATCATGTCAGAAGCAACTTGAGAAATTGCAAGTAGCTTCTGGTGTGAGAGAATTAGCCGTCTGCAGAGACGTTGCTCAGAGGATGCCCAAATACATTATCATCCTGTGGGAGGCTTCTCTCAAATCCCCACATGAGAAGCTGGAGCTGATGAATGGGAGCTCACTCCATCTTGTGCAATTGAACCACCTTCAGGTCAGCAATTCAGCCTGCACAAGAGTTTAACCCATTGCGCCATCGCAATATTTTACAACATCAACTTATCTATAACTTATATCAAAATCCATTACTTTAGCCACCAAAATGCCCCCGACTTATGCATGGGGTCAAATTATACACGAGTATATATGATACTTTTAAAACTGATGCATTTTATGAGCATAAGGAATAACTGAAAAAGCTAGTACCCTGCATCTACTAGGTACACTATGGGACTGAAGGAGAGTCTATATGCTTTTTTAAAAAAAGAGAGAAATAAAATAAACTTAGTATTGATTCTTGCAAACATCTGACATTTCAAGGTTGAACTATGGTCTATGCAAAAAAATAAGGATGAACGGCATCTGTCCATTCTCTTTTGCACCAGCGATCTGTAATGCAGATAACTTTGCAAGAAAGAAAGCAGTCTGAGCTGTCTTTGACATTGCCTTCTGTATATGTGGGTGGAATTGGGCTAAGCCCCATAACCACCATGATGCCAATCTGCTTTGTGATCTGTTCCAGAAACAGCACATCAACACTTTCTCATTTGCTTAGGATTCAAGGCAAAAGCCAAAGTTGAAACATGGCACCAAATTCACATGAAAATGTTTTCTGAGTAAGGGTGTGGGGGGAAGCTAAATGTCAAAGCGAAGCACTTATGCTTTTATGAAAGATTAATTTTCATTCAGATGAAGTTTGAGCGATGTCATGTGGGGCATATTGAGAAGGGAAGAGGGAAGAAATCCAGTTCTTTTGAGTTTTGAGAGACTTGTATTTCCACAGAGTGAGATAAAAAGCAATAAATCATAGTAACTCTCTTTTATAATATACAACAAACAAAATCCAACAGAAACCAAGTCTCATTGCTATCCATTGAATTCTATATTTACATCACTCGAGGCCCTTCCAGACAGGACTCAAAATGTGGGCCCTGACAGGCTTTTACCTGAGGCATCCAAATGACACCATAGGTAAAAGTGAATTAATCTGGGACAAAGCAGGAAAACCTGCTCTGTCCCAAATTCATTAGATACTCCATTAGATCTGGTTCTTCCTCAAAAGCCCAGGTCTAATGGAGTGTTGGGCCTGTGGGGACAGACTCCAGGGACTGTTTTCTCAGTCCCACATGTCAGTCTCCCCAGCCCGGGTCTTTGGAAAGGGCATGGGGACTTAAACCTGCTTGGGACAGGTTTCTTTAACCCACTCCAAAATGGGCTTAATCCCTGTCTGGAAGCACCCTCACATTTTAACTAGTGCAATAAAAATGTTTAACTGGTTGGTTCATTCCAAGTCCTGGTATATTAAACTTTATTTTCATTCACATTCCGATATGGACAAACATTTAATTGAAAGTTATATTTTCAAGCTGTATCAACAAATGATATATCAAAATGTGAGTAGAATTGCACATCGTAACCTCAATTCCAATATCACATGGCACATTACGTCCAAAATTGGAAAAGGTATGTTTAAACGTACAGTTTCCATAACATTCTTGCTCGTACAGCCAGTGACCATATTGACTAAGGATGGTTCTACACTGACCATATAACACAGCTTGAACTGCATTGAATTGCATTATATGGTTAATATAGAACACATTCACCATTTTAAATTCTATGGAACAAAGAGAGGAAATATTTAAAATGTGGTGATAGTTTGTAGTAATGTCAAAGTAATATTAGCACTATCCTCTTTGAATAATCCCAAAGATCAAATCAGGTAGTCTGACCACAAATGCCAGTATTGAAACAAGTTGCTGTAGTGTCCTGGACAAATGTGAAAACAACCAGTAAGTCCAAAGATAAGAGAAGAGAGGAGGAGCAGAAACCTCTTGATTCTTCTCAAAGAGAACAGAGAGAAGTCTCACACAGCAGTTTCCATGAATAGTCCATCTGATTTCCCTGGGCCAGATAAAACCCTAAAGTGTATTGTGACACTGGAGATCACGGTGGACTACTGGTTCCAGAGATTTTGGATTCTAGTAAAGCTTTAAGTGAGTAGGGCTTCGAGGTATTACAGGGCTACACTATCCAACATCTACGACCCACTGCCAAATTGTCTAAAGTTGAAGAAAATTGGAATCCAATACATGAATGGCCACTGTTTCCCTAGACCGAGGGAGAGAGCAAAATAAAATAATACTGACATGCTCTAGAGTAAGAGGGAGACACAAGAAGTTTACTCGCTGCAACCTCCCTACCACTAATGAAGACAGAAATATTTCACATGTAGAAAGAATAAGAAGCACCTGTCTTTTTAAAAAAAAAAACCCAAAACAGAAACTAGAGCACCAGAACACATTCTTGGATGATTTCTTAAGCAACATTTGACTAGTTACTTAAAGGTCTGCCTTGAAAAGTTTTTTTTCACTTTGAGAGCACTACAACCAGATTGCCAAGAGATTAATTGCTCCCATATCAACCTGCATGCTGTATTTTAAACACTTTTGTTCAGGTTCTGGTCCACATGTCTCCAGTTCAGAGACAAAATAGATAGTGCAGAAAATATGTTTGTATGAGGACATCCATCAATGTAACACGTTCTCTAGGGATATTCATTAGGTCCCTACTTTAGCATTTTAGGCACTGACCATTTATTTAATGAACATTAGAAAAGCATTTAATATCTAATGATTTTTGTTCAGAGTTAATCCGGTGTTTTGCTGAATATTGGTCCTACTGTGCCATCACATTTTTGGTAATTGGACTTTTTGTTGTTGGAAATGAGGTGGAAGTAAATTCAGCTGAGCTTAATGAGATTTACTTTTGTGCAGACACATATAGGACTTCACTATTAAATCAATAAACACTCATGCTAAGTGAATAGTTGCAATAAAATGAAGTTATATACCAGGTGAAATATCATTTGTAGAATTCTCTTGTTAAACATTTGGAATATTCATCAGGTATATAAAATTATGATCTTAAATTATACCCTGTCAAAAAGCACAGTTAGAAGTGAAGATAATTTTTAAAGCACATAAAGAAAAAAATGTCTGCAAAGAATACATATTAGCTGTTATTCTGACAAGTTAGATGGCTTACCCAATGGATTGCTCTTGTTTATTTCTTTGCTGTTCCATAGCTTTACTCAGTGGTCCAACTCTGGTAAATACATCACTTAGCCAAATTTTTTCTATCAAAAGGAGAAAATTATATTTTTAGAATTAGTGTGAGGGTGGATTATACCATAAAGCTAAAAATCATATATTTTTATTCCAGCTTTAAAACATTTCCAAAAGAAACTGCTCAACATATGAAAACTCATTGTCAATACAAGCAATTCATATATGTCATTGTAGTGAAGTAGGAAACAAACACATATACTCCATTATAATTATTGATGATATTATAATGTAATACAATATAATACTAATAATATATTATGATTATATATTTTATATTACATGTAATATTACTAATAATATTATAGTATAATGGTATAGTACAATATAGCAATATATAATACTAATATTGCGATAGGGTAATAATATAATATATTGTATTTACATATTACTTGTAAGCCGCTCTGAGTCCCCTTCAGGGTCAGAAGGGCAGCATATAAATGTCGCAAATAAATAAATAATGGTAAAGCAAACCATTTTTAGCCATTAAAAGTTTTAAATGCAGATTTTACTGAGCAAGGCATGTGTGAAGTTTTTTCTTTTAAAGACGCAAACCATTGAAATGGTAAATTCTTAAGTTTTTAACATGATTATTTTGGGATGAGGTGTGTTCTCTTCCAACATAGAAAGGAAAGAATTCTAGAACAAAATTACAAAAAACTATTTTTCAGTACATGTATGTTGTTGGAGTTCAGCCTGTAATTGTGTTTCAGGATCAGGGTGCTTTGGATGTGGGGAATGATGTCAACGAGGTTCAAGATGGCAATGGTATTAATGCAAAGAATGGCAATGGTATTGATGCAGAGAATGGCATAGAGACACCTGTTCAAAGTGTAGTTTCCCATGAGAATGTTCCTACAGGGTATAGGGATGGTTTACTCCTTGAATTGCTCCCAGAGAGTTCCCAGGATTTGGAGCTTGAAAACAACTTGGCACCTGCAGAAACTAATGAGCATATAGACAGGCGGGTGGAAATTAGCCAAAACAGACAGTTCAACCAAGGCCTTCGGCGTTCTGCCAGGCTCCGACAAAAACAGAAAAATATAAGGGGAAAGCAAAACCAATTCTTGAGTCCTGGGAATGGCTTAACGAGGGAATAAAAGTTCTGACCATGGAAAATATAGTCAGATGAAGCATCATTTAGAATCCTGCTAAGTTCTTGTTCTTGTCTCGTGGAAGTTTTGCCTGGAAGATTCATGTTTAAGGATTTCTTGTTTCATCGTTTGACTCTTGGTCTCCGGTGAATGTATACTCATGACTCGGATCAACGTTTCCTGGTTCTTTGGATTTTGTTAGAGAAGAGTGGACTTTGTTTTTGGACTTTGCTGAACCTTACCTTGGACTAATTTGTTCCTGCTTATCTTCTTCCCTATCTATTTCTTTAAAGTGTTTTTTACTTTGCTGCTTTTACTTATCTTCAATAAAAGGATAGTTTCTTCCCTACTTAACATGTGGTGTTTTAAAATCAGAGGGCTATTCCTGTCCTGGAGTGCAACATATGTAATGGATTGCAAATGAATGGTCTGTATAGGGAAATCACATTTAAAACTTCTGGCTCTCCAGCAATGGGCATCACAACCTAATCCCATCCATGTTCACTCATTTTTGAGGAAGTCCCATTAAAGTCAATGCAGATAATTCCCAAGTGATTTTGTGTATAGAAAATGGATTGCTGGTGTTGGAGATTGTCTTGTGTGAAGTGGCCAGTTTACCAGCTGTTAGGATTTCTGTGAGTTGAAGGCCAAAACACTTGGGAACTCACAGGTTGAGAACCACTGAAGTAGAAGAATGTGAAAAGTTTCAGGTTTTAATACTATCTTAATTATTTTGCCATCTCTACATGACCACATGCTGCAGATGCAGAAGAACATTCTTCCAAATCTACACACACACCATAAGATTGACATCTTTTGCTCATTTCCAGCTTGGATCAAATATTTCAGCCTGGTTAAAGTGTACTCTGAGAAAGAAGGAGAGACTGATGAACTTAAGTGATTGTCTCAGAGCTTTTGTCTTCTTGTGAGACATTCATATACATATAAATACATCCCAGACTCCCTTGAATGGAATGTCTGAATCTATGAACTGAATTTATTCCTGAACAAATTTAATGAAATCCAAACAAGCTATTAATTTAAATTAATTTAGATGAGCAAATGAATATATCTTCAATTCATTATTTTTACAGGGACAAGTGAAACTGTTATTTTGGATTTCTTTTTATCCAATATTTTAAAATAAAGATGAGACAGATATCATAATATGTAACATCACTGCTTCCATTGCTATCTTTAAAACACCTAGTGAATTAATATTCAAAATTATACATTTGTCATTTTATATAAATGAGAATATCCTTCAGTCATTTCACAATGTCCATTTTAATGAATTTAAACATGTGTATATAGATTCAATAAGAGATTGCAACAATCTCTCAATGTTATCAGAAATGTCTAACTGCTGTGTGCATATTTCACATTAATTAATAAAGGAACATCATTATTTCAGAAGGAAAGAGAAGATGGAGAAGTGCAAGAGCCAAAAGGTCTTTACCAAACATTCTATTTTGTATTTTTATTTCAGGAATTATTCCTACTCTATTAAAATAGTTCTGCACAAATAAATATATCCTTTCTATGCTTCACGGAGCCAAAGCTTTTCATTTAGTCACATTGATCATTTGTTTTCTCACCTGTGACTATTGCACTTGCTGGGGAAAACATGAGCTGACCTCTTCACATATAGCAAGAAGATAAAAACTTCTCACTCACCTAAAGCTCTTAATAGCTTCCCTTTTCATACATTTTGAACTGTTTTAAATCCCAGCAAGGATGTCATTATGATGTGTGTATTTAATCTCTTTAAACACTCCTAACAACTGAAACTGAAAGACCGGGCTGTGGCGCAGCTAGTTAGAAGTCAGTTGCATTAAATCACTACTGACTGAGAGGTCATGAGTTTGAAGCCATCCCGGATCGGAGTAAGCTCCCAACCATTAATGGTCTAGCTTGCTGTTGACCTATGCAGCCCAAAAGACAGCTGCATCTGTCAAGTAGGAAGCTTAGGTAGCGCTTTATATGGGGAGTCTAATTTAACTAATTTACGATGCCATAAAACCTCCCAGCAGTTTGCAGAAGAATGAGGAAGTACTCCATCAAAGGACCCAGTGTCACAAGTGGATGGTGAAGCTCCCTGCTACCGTGAGCAGTTGAAGCAGCAGCTCCCCCTGTGGCTGGAACCAGACATACCCTCATAAAGCCGGAAACGCTGGAATGTTAAATTGCCTCTGTGTCTGCCTATATATGTTGTATGTCTAAATGGAATTGAATGTTTGCCATGTATATGTGCATTGTAATCTGCCCTGTGTCCCCTGCATGGTGAGAAGGGTGGAATATAAATACTGTAAGTAAATAAATAAGTAAGTAAATAAATAAATAATGCTTAGGACCAAATTATTTCAAGAGGTGTCTCATCCCTTATATGTCCTGCATAGTCTCATGGAAAAATCATAGCTCAAATTGAAAAAGATCTTCCATACCTTGGCTCAGATATTAATCAAAATGGACATTGTCAGAAAAGACAAGGATTTGTCTATAAATAAACTAGACAAATTTTTAAAGTGTATATATTATTAAATATTAAAGTTAGGCTCGTCCATGCCATCTTATTTCCATTTTATATACAGTATATGGTAGTAAAAGTAGGACAGTGAAGAAAACTAATAGGAAGACAGTCAAAGAATTTGAAATGTGGTGCAGAAGAAAAGTTTTATGGATGCCATGGACTGCTAAAAAGTCCAATAAATTGGCCATAGAACAAATCAAGCATGAATCCTCCCTAAAAGCCAAGATATTTAAACTGATAAAAAAAATCAACTTGAAATGGTGGAAATCAATTTGAAATGGTGGGAAAGAGTTCTATCAATACCATGGATACTAAAAAAGATAAATAAATGGGCCCTAGAGCAAATCAAGCCTGAATTTTCCTCAGAAGCCAAAATGGCTAAATGGAAGCCTTCATATTTTGGCCATATTACAAGAAGATATGACTCACTAGAAAATACATTAGTACTTGTTAAGGTAGAAGGCAATAGGAAAAGAGCAATACCACATTATAAATAGAACAACTCAGTAAAAGGTGACCTGATACTTAAATCACCTTAAGTCAAAGTCAAGCAGGTAACATTGCTAAGGGTGATACTTAAATCAACAACAAAACACTGCAACAATCCATAAAGAATTTAAAATATTCACAGCAATGAAAAAGATAATGTTTGGTTGCCTGAGCCTATTCCCCTATGCTCTACTATGATTTCTCAAGAAGCATCTCATCCAACAGAACATTTCTAGGATATCTTCTATGATATTTCTAGGAAAATGTCCAGAAGTTCTCAAACTATTTTTCACAAGTCTCAAAGCCAGAAACAACACAATATTTTTTCTTGTTCTGACACTGCATGTCACTTATCAACAATGGACAAATCTGCCAAGGATTCTTAGAGCTAACATTGCATCAGGATCTCATACTGTTGCACCCTATGTTGGTGGAGATAGAAGTTAACTATGCCCTATTGTAATAACTTGTTCTAATCACCTTTTCAGTGTGCCATAAGCTACAGATTTGTCTGCAGATTTTCATATTGCTAGGTCATTTATCCATAAAAACTGGCTCCTATGTTGCTTTCATAATAAATTAACAAACATACTTGATCCTTGTTCAAAGCCGAAAATGATAGTTGTTCTAAAGCTTAAAAAACTTAAGCAGCAAATCCTATTAAAATGGGGTGGGGTGGCTTCTGAGTATACATTTTGGGTTGAGTTGCAAGTGAGAAAGAATCACAAAATCATAGGGTTGGAAATTGTCACCAGGGGCATCCAACATCTGAGCTATATTTCACTACATGGACCTCCCCACACTGGCACTGCCATAAGTGTCTCATCTAAATACATTGGACACTGGGCTGAGGAAGGTCATCAAAATACAGTATATTGGGGAACAGCACAAAATCTACTCAACATTTAGAAGAACATGTTATATTATCACCAACATGCACACATCTATACTATTATGAATACAAAACTAGCTATAGATTATGTCAGGCAAAATTGAGTGTTAATGGTTGAGCATGTTCAAATTGGGAGAAGTGTACAGAGATTATCATTAAAATACTTGGATTGCAAAAAAATCCGATTTTAAGAAAAGAAGACCCCATCTTTTCTGACCAAAGAGAGAAGCTCATGTCCCATCTAAGCATATACCAGTATTTCCTTTTGGAGATAGACATACAAAAATATGCAAATAGCTTCTTTTAAACTCTGTAAACCTTTGCTAAGATGATAAAAGCTACCAGCCACTACTAGAGCCATAGAATATTGATGGCCTACTGAACATTGGCCAGAGCACCAAATTCTTGTTAATTTTATTCATAATCCTTTATATGCAAGTTAGAAATTACAAAAATGCCAGAAGCTTCTTTCCCACTAGATGAAGTCAGACCAAGAAATGTGCCCCTGAAATAGCTCACAACTCAACAAATTTTGTACCCCGCCTCCATCTCCCTGAAGGGACTCAGGCGCTTTCATATGGCACAATGTGCCTAAAACAATGCATAAAATAAACACACAATACAATTCAAGATAAAACTAATAGCATATAAAAAAATTAAGCTCAAAACAGTGCCCAATAACCTATGATGAGAACTGTCGGAAAACATGGCCAACTGTAAACAGGAACAAGGGAATAGGATAGTACAAGTTTTAGCTAATAAACTAGAGTATGGGACAAAAGTGCAATGCTGTGGCATTAATTGCTGACCATTGGGGCTAGACATTCTCAGGTCTTGTCCAAGCATTCAAGCCTTCAATTCCTTCTAGAAGGAGGACACTGTGAGGGCCTGTGAGGTCCTTAGGCCAGCAGGCAGTGAGGGGGAATCTGTTGGGTAGTGGGGCAAATCCATCAGGGAGTGGGAGAAACATTCATTAATTGCTGACCCCAGCTTAGGTAATGAGAACACAGAGAACTACCCTGTTCTCAGGACTCCACCCTACAATGCTTCCAGGGCAGAGCCAGGGCGGAGCCCCACCAGAAGTAGCCCTGCATCATGTGATGGGCTCTGGTGGGCTCTGTCTTTGCTCCCTCCTAGAAGTATCACAGTACAGAGCCCAAGTCCCATGTGATGACATCTTAAGTGGAAAACTTAACAATACACACAGATATGCACATTGAGTGGGGAAGGAAAATTGTGAAGGTCTTGTTGCTACTATGAGTTTATGTTATACTTTTTCCTAAGTTTTGTTAAGGATTAGGGCTGTTTCTACTGCAGCTGACTTCAATAATTAATGAGATAATTGAAAGTTTGTGTATAAAGTAAGTTGCTGTGTGCTTGCATTCTTGAGCGTGATGGAACGTTGAAGATTGTGTTCTGTGCTCCACGTGTGACTCGGTATGAGTTGAAGTTTGCTTTCAGTTTGTTGCCGGAGGAGAAGACAAAGATTACAGAAGAAGAAACAAGGTCACTCTATGGACTGTGTAAGAGAGACTGGAATTTTGTTTTTGCCTTCTTATCTCTGAATGAAGAAACTGTTTATGTTGCTAAGAAAGCCATTCATATGTTTTGTATTTTTCTTATGCTGTATGCTGTCAATACACTTTGGACGTTTGTACTTCTACTTAAAGCTATAGTCTCATGTGTTTTTTCTTTATGAGCTATGCAATCACACTGGGAGTCATAGGGGCTAGAGTTTTTCTCTATAAGGCTACTCATGCTAAATCTGACTGGTCTTGTGTACAAATCTTATACACATTGAAGGTAATGCACTTTGCTAGCACTGGGCATTACAAATAATACCAGTAACATACAAAAGAGATCTGCAATCTAAATCAAAATAGTTATCTTATCTAAAACCAAACTATATATATGCACATAAACAATCTTTATCTCACCTCTTTCCTTGCCACATTGTATTGGTTGTGATACATCAGATTGCTTCTTAGCCCCATATTTTATGCTCCTTGTAGACTGGCATGAGTCAGAATATGGTCTCAATGGCCTCTTGTCCAATATTTCTTTAAAAGCAATCTTGTTAAATGATGTTGCTGTCTGGGTGTTCTCACAATGTTTGATAGTCTCGTGGGTTGTTAAAATAGGTGGCGCACTAAGAGATGTTTGTCTTGCTGGCACCCCAGGCATTTTGACAATATGATCCATTCCACTCTCTGTTAGTAGAAGAAATCAATATAATGATCACTAACTATGGTCTGAAACCCGTGTTGCTTACTCCACTACTGTCAAATTAATCATATCACTTAATAAAAATATGGAACATGGCTTCACATTACACTTTCTTAAATAACACCATGTATTTCAGTGTAATCACATTATTAGCAAATTTGACCGTCATTCCAGATCAGTCTACATGTTCTTTCTTCCTCCACACAATTACTCAGTTAACATTAATTTGCAGAGCTCGAGGCCTGTTCCCAATTACATCTGTGAAAGAAGCTAAGAAAAGAACATTATCTGAAAAAGATAATATATTCTCAATGCTCAATGAATTTCACAAAATCATTGACAACTAGATTTGGTGGGGATAGGAATGAAGAATTCATCAAAAACCACAGTAGTCATATTCCTATAAATGCAAGCCCCATCTACATTGCCATATAATGCATTTTGAATCTGCATTATATGGTCAATGTAGATTCATATAATGCAGTTAAATGCAGTTATATTGCATTATATAAATTATAATGGCCATATAATGTTTCAAACTGCATTGTATGACAGTGTAGATGGGACCTCAGACTCACATGAGCAGACACAGTCTCCATTTTTTGTGGGAGGGGATTGTTACTTAGTTTCATAACGTTGATTGTATAACTGCTATGTGTGAAGCTCTTTCCATATGAATGAAACACCAGGAAAGTAGAGTTATGAAATGTCTCACCTATTCAGGTACCATATGGATTTTGGTTTATTATATCATCATGAAAACTAAAAACTATCTTGAGAATTTCTGCAGGGATATAGATATAGACATAGATATAGATGATATAAATATAGATAGATATAGATACAGATAGATACACACACATTGAAAGGCTGTATAGTTTAAATCAGCATTTTTGTAAGTGATAAGACTGTGGACCAATGCTAGTCCATGAGGTATCCGTTGGCATGGATAGCAAGTTTCCATAAAAGACAGGGATAGTAGTAACCAATTGACAACAGCCCCGGGCACACTAGGCACTAATGGGCACTATCAATCCCTGACATACTGGAGGAAAATTAGGGATGTAATTCTTCACCAAGTTTCTTCCTGAAGGTGGCAACAAGTCATTTCAGCAATTATCTTCCCATTGCAAGGCTACACAAGTGGTTGTTTGTGCAGAAAATAGCATGAATCCTGAACTGTGAAGATTCTTGTCACTCCAGTATTCTTCTCTCTGGGAGTTCTCCACACTTGAAGAACACATTTTTCAATCATTTTCCAAATATTTTTAAATATTATTTCTATCCCTGAAAAAAAAACTGATGGTTCCCCAATCAGATAGCTTAATAAGTATTACTATAAATGAATTCTAACTCAATGTCATCTGAAACCAATTCTTCTCTGTTTCTATGCTAAAATATGACATAGCGGTGACAACTATTTCCAGAGTTCTGATTTTCTATTAAAATAATTCCCAATGCAGAAAAATGATTGTCAAATTCTTTCTAACTCTAATAATCCACTTGTATTCATCTTAATCCCTTTCCAGGCTTTTAAAGAAAGCATTCATAATTTGTCTGCTCTCTTCTTAACTACAAGAGGCTTATTTCTGTATTTTTTAGAATTGTATTTCAAAAGGAGCTATGCAGGCTTTCCAGTTTACAGGATTTTTGCTAATACGGTTTCTCGGTGACATAAATAAATATATATCAAAATGTACCAGACTTCTCTCTCTCTCTCTCTCTCTCTCTCTCTCTCTCTCTCTCTCTCTCTCTCTCTCTCATATATGTGTGTGTATGTGTGTGTGTGTGTGTGTGTGTATGTATGTATATATATATATATATATATATATATATATATGTACATACATACATACATACATACATACATACATACATTTAAATTGTTGCCCCAATAAATTCCAGGAGCAAATACTCCTGATATTTCTTAGACAATCCAACAGCTTTCTGATATGCCAAAATTCAATGGGAATTATTTGTGGGTATGATAATATAGTAACTGAGCTAAAATCCAAAATAAATATTTTAAAAGCATTAGGATGATATCATATCCTAGCAGTTGCCTGTGATAAATTTGCCAGGCACGTTTAGCAAAAAATAATGTATATTTCTTTAAAACGTGATGTCACAGTTATTGCAGAGTCTAAAGAAGTGTCCAGTGAACCAATTGATTACTTTTCTTGAAAACAGTCATGTGTTGATGTAGATAAAATGTTTGAATCTGTCCATCCCACCACATATAGTCTTGGCTCTCACCCATCATTGCTCTTATGATCTAGGACAGTGGTTCTCAACCTGTGTGTCCCTATATGTTTGGCCTTCAACTCCCAGAAATCTTAACAGATGGTAAACTGGCTGGGATTTCTGGGAGTTGTAGGCCAAAACACCTGCGGACCCACAGGTTGAGAACCACTGATCTAAGAGATGTGTATTTGTAGGATGGGTTTAAGGCAGTGGTTCTCAACATGTGGGTCACCATGTGTTTTAACTTACAACTAACAGAAATCCAAGCCAGCTTACCAGCAGTTAGGATTTCTGGGAGTTGAAGGCCAAAACATCTGGGGACCCACAGGTTGGGAACCACTGATCTAAGGGGTGGTAGATGCCTCACTACATAAGCCTGCTACCACTGTAGAATACTTTCTCCTAAAGTGGACCTCCCTGAATCCAGAGTTATGTGCTAGCTACCATCCTATCACATGCACCATCACCCATCCCCCACTCACCATCCTGCCCCTGCTCATTTGTCTAGCCACCTTACTTACTTGCTCACGCACACATTCACCCCACCAGCCCACCTGCCCCCTGCTCACCTCCACTCGCTCCCCACTCACTTGCCCACCACCTCACTTGTCCACCCACGTGATCACCCCCACTCGCCTGATCAGTCACTCACCCACCCACCCGTTTGCTCACTTGCTTGCCCAACCCCCGCTCACCATACTGCTCCGCTCACTTGCTTGCCTATTTGCTTACCCTGCCTACTCACACACACACCCCACTAGCCCTCCTGCTTGCCCCCATGAATGTCCAACCCCTCCCCTCCCAATTTAGGTACTCCATCTCTAAAAAGTTCAAAGATGGGTATGAGAGGTCTAGGAGAACTCTCATACCCATCCTTGTCACTAGAAACCCAAATGAGCTCAGTGGCTCAGAGTAATTGGGACCAGCTTGAACAGTTTTACCAGCTACAGTCTTTTCTGGACAGAAATTACTTAGCCGCAGTAGTCTATGCACTAGTAATGTCCCCTAATTAGGCAACTGCAATGCTCTCTAGGTCAGGCTGACCTTGAAGATGACTCAGAAACTGCAGGTGGTGCAAAATGCAGCAGACTACTTACTGGAATTCCATTCAGATGTCATGTAACACTTACTCTAGCACTACCTCCCAGGTCAGAAGGCACACATTGAGCTACTAGGCCAATAATACAACTGGACTAAAGCCCAAAAGATATTCAACTGTTGATGTGCTTAGAGCTAAAAGGGAATCCAAACACATATTGAATGTGAAAAACAGGGCACCTAGACATAGTAAAACAAACATTGGAGCATCTAAACTTTGCAATATGTGAGGTGAATGAGCAAAAGTGGACAGAAATGGGTCACTTTTATTCAGATTATTAGAAAATGAATATGGGCATGAAAAGAAACAAGGTAGAAAATGAATTGTGAGGAGAGATGTTGCAAAGTCAATCAAAGAATGCATAGCTTTTTGTTCTCCAAGTCATTCTGCAAAGGAGGAGGATAGACAAACTGAATGGTGTGTGTGTGTGTTTATGTGTGTTTTCAAATATTCATGATATACGTAAACACTAATTGTCTCTGATATTTAATCAAAAAAAATAAGTGAATTTCTATAGATGTTTCCTTAGAAGTAAGTCTCATTATGTAAACCTGAGTAAGTGTATATAAAATTGTACACGGTCAATGCAATTCTAATACAGATAAGTGTCAGCAATGGCTTTTTGAAATTTGACACATGTCTTTTTTCCAAATAACCCCTGCCTTCTGCTAACAGAAATGCTTTTTGGATGGCAAAACCATCTTCTCCAAGCTGATCTTAAAGAGTGATTTGCCAATAGAGTGATTTGCCAACAAAACTGTTCTGCTACAATCCAAAGCCAGGAAGCAGAGAAAATTCAAATTATGTCAGTTCCAAACCTATTCCAGCCCAGGGACACAACAGCCCAAAATTAGGCTAGGGTGAGTATAGCATGAAATAATTTCCAATAAACATCAACTGGTCCAGTGTTAACTCAGCTGATTTTTAGCCATTTGGGGGAGTCGGGAGTGGTCTCTAAGGCTACAGTGCTGGACTGAATTTATATTTCCAATTAAGAAAATGTTTTAAAAGGTATTGCAAAATGTGGAAAGATGGTGGTGGTGGTGCTGACAGCAGCAGAAACAGCAGCAGCATTTTAAGAAATTTATTTGGAACATAGATACACAAATCTATCGAAGGATCCAACTAGACTACACAATTCATTTAGAGCTCAATGTTTGCTGTCTTCACATATGGAGCAATGAAATTCATGTGTCCTCCCCCCCCCCCCCTTCTCTCTCATACTCAAGGTTTTTCACTGTTCTGCTGTGACTCTGAAATTTTTATCCAATGTTGTTTCAGTTTTTATTAACAAACCAAAGATTATATGTTCATTCTATCTTGGCATAGTTAAGAAGTTTAGCATAGTTAATGAAGTTGCCTGTATGAAAGCTGATAAGCTTATTGTAATTAGGCAAGTGGGCATTCATATACGTTTGTATGTACAATGTGATATCACGGAATGTTAAGGGTGTTTGCAACTGCAGTTAAGCACAAAAAATCTATTCTAAAGCAATGTGGTATGTTTACAGGAAATTCATTTAACAGCTGTAAATAAGGTATAACAAACTAGATGGCTGTTTTCTTCTATTTGTGTTAAAATATACAGGTATTTTATAGAAGTGGCAATGGGTTTTACATAAATATTGACAAATTTAAATTGATTCAATGGATCTATTTTAACTGGTACTAATATTTCAGTGTATCTCTTGATCTCCAGTTTTCAGAGTGGAACTGGCCACTAGTATTTTAATATGCATCAAAGAGCAGGACTCTCCAGAAACTCTGTCTTGCCCGTTCCCAGCTGGAAAGAATGAGAGCTAGCTCTTGCTAACCTCAGTTAAAACATCTGCAGGAGGAAGAACCAAGAAGAGGCCAGTGAAAGACACTAACAAGCTCTCAAAAGGAGAACCAGCAAGGGTTTGTTTTTGAGCTTGAGTTGCAAGTCAATGAGGGACTATCACTCAGATTTGTGAAGATATGCTCAAGAGAACTGCAAGCTGAGGGATATTTAAAAGGAGCTGGTTGGCAAGTAAACAGAGAAAGCCAGGCCTTCTGGTAAAGGATGACTGGAAGTGGTTACTGTGAAATACACGTTTTTATATTCTCAAATACTTTTTCTTCATTTGTTTATTTGTATTTCGCTTATTTCTTTATTTTATATATATATATATATATATATATATATATATAAGATTTTATTGTTTTATTAGTTATTGATACATGGAAAGAGGGGGAACAATCAAGATGATAGAAAAGTTGGAAACAACACAGAAACAACAACCACAAAAATAAAAAATAAAAAAATATCGAGGGGGGAGGAAAAGGAAAAAAAAGAAAAAAGATCCTTCCCTGGAAAAAAGAAAAAGAAAAAAGAAAATAAAATAGAATGTCTGACTTCCATTCCAAGCTTGCTTTACTTGTATTTTCTTGAAAAATGAAAAATTACTGTCTCCTGTTTATTATATATTCTTCTCAATTTATTTTTCATACTTTTGGAAAAGTTCCCAATGTGTTTCTTTAATTGGGTTGCCCGTGAACCTCTTTTTAAAAAGGTTAATTTGTCCATATCTTTTATTTCTCTTACTTTGGTTTTCCAGTCTTCTATTTCCGGCGTAACTTCCAATTTCCAACACCTGGCAAAGACCATTCTTGCTGCCGTTGTCATATAGTATTTCACTTATTTCTTAGGGTTCTAACACTATCAACCTATCCCCTGTTGGTCTCCTCATCCTGCAGTTACCTAAGTATATACCACAAAAGTTTATACCAATTGTCGAATTGTCTAAACTTAAAGACTCTTCTCTTTGCATCAGCAGCTCTGAATGAGCATGCAAACTGGGGATGGTGGAAGCTGTTGTACTGCTTCTTATGGAGGCTACAATGTCTTCCTGATTCATAACATATTCTAAGAACACAGCATAACAAGGTACAAGAGTTATTGTTTGGGCAGTCATGAGAGAGGTAAGAGAGATGCTGTCTGCCTCACTGTCCCCAAATATTCAAGTTTTCCAATGAGCTTCAAAAGTTGCAGAATAGTGCCTGCATTATGAGCAGAATAGGGCACACTATATCATAAAAGCCATACTTCAGTCCCTTTTTCCATGTAAAATTAACCATTTGGAATAATATAAATTTGAAAACGGTGATGGAATTTTTTATATGAAAGGTTTAAGCTAATGAAACCATTCATACTCTGAATCACTAGCCTGAGAAAAAGTCATAGTCAGAATCACTCACAGAACTAAGGGTGAAATTTGATTCACAATGGCAGCATTACGTAACACATGTTAGCATCTAGATTTGGCCCTGCAGCTCTTAAGTGCCTCAAAGCCTCCTCCAATTGTTATAAATGCTCACCAAGCCCATTAAAGAAGAGGAAGAATCCCCCAGCGCCTGCAATAATCATAGAACTGGAAGAAGCCACAAAAGTAAACACATCAGCTGATGCATATATTATTTTGAGCTTTAAGAATGAACAATTATGTTACCTTTGTGGCTTCTTCCAGTTCTATGATTCTATAACAATTATCAGTCTTAAAACCTATCTAATTATGAATTAGATAGGTATCATGGCTTTGGATCATCCCTGATATGGATTCTAAACTCCTAAATACAGCAAAAGCTCTTTATGTTATGCACATCGAGCTTCATATTTATTTAGCAATGCTGGGGAATGTCTGCTAACAGTTGACACACTTATTCACCTCAGATCTTTTACACTCTTTGAGGGAACATTGTCACTCAAATTAATTTTGTTTTGCAGTTATTTTTGAATTGTGAAAACTTTCATCTACACTTTAATTATTTGCCCACATCTTGAAAATTAATGATTCATCAATGGAAATGAATTCTCTCTACCCTTTTAGTGAGGGAAAGACATATGCTAGGTGGACATATGCTCACCTTCTATTATTCCATAGAGGGAAGTCCTCATAACTATTTTAACATTTGACTGTTTGACATGTAGGCATCACATTTGCTAGAATATATATCTGAATACCTGGTCAACTTCTTCAGAAGTGGATGGATGGGTCTCATTAACATATTTTTGGGTTATTGCCTGCTTATTCTGTTCAATTAAATAGTTTTCACTTTTTAGATTTTCTTTTTCTCATTTTCAAATATTATTTTTACATAATATGAAATGAATGAGGGGACGTGGCTATGATCCTTTGCTCATCTATGCAGATACAGGGATTATTGAAGTCAATAATACATACTTCTGATGAGATTTACACAGTGCTATAAGTAACTAAATTAACAATAACCCAGCAAGAACAATCAGTTCCGGTGACATTATTGACTTGTTTGCAGTAAAAATAGCAAAGCCATGCATCATCAGCTCAAAAAATTGAATGCTGAGTATTTAAAGTCTCCATTACTTTTGTTATTATTATCAACCCCTGACAGTGCTATCTTTGTTTTAAGAAGTGACTTAAATTATTAATGCCATTGCACTAGTCAGTAATGACTTGGTATATTCATAGGCTGACAAAAGAACCTTTGCAAGGAAGGCTCTTGAACAAATGCAAGTAATCTACTACAAATTTCTTTTGCATTCTTTTTTCACAATCTCCCCAATTTTATATTACCTTATTTGAAAATTCAAAGATCAAAATGCCTGGCATGCATTCTTAGCATCTTGGCAGAGCTTATCTGATTTCTTGAAGCAAGAGCTGACTGCAACAGAGCTGCTGTTGTTTGCCACAAGTTTGCCACAAAATTGGTTCCCATTTTATTTCAGAAAAGAAACCCCACAAACATATGCTTCACAATTTGATTGCTTTCACAAGTCTTGTCCTAATAACTTTTATTTATTTAATGTTATGTTATTATTCAAGTCTACAATAAATCTAAAAATAATTACCTCTGCCAAGATCACCTGGATTATTACGCACCACTACATGATAACTACATCTTGTTCTGAAAATGAGGGAAATACAGTATATTTTAAAAATAAGTTAATGTTATACTAGTCTGAACACAGATCTCTCAGATTTAGTGTTAGCTTTCTTTTTGCATTTACAGTGTAAGGTGAAAAAAGGAAGAGCTACCATTGTTTTCAATGCAAAAAAATCTGGTTTTACCAGTTGATGGCCATTGGCCAATAATCAATGTTTCTTCCTTTTTTGCTTTTTCATGGATAGTATCACATGATATTCTGAAGAGTGATTTCACATCCTCCTTCACCAGTTCCTTTCCTTCATTGTGGATTGTCACATTGCAAATCCCATATACAGTATTTTATAGGACATGTCATGCTCATGTCGGCATATTATTTTTCTATCATTTCCCCCCCAAAGCCTTTTTGAAAAATATAGTTTGAAGTCTGAAGTAAAGTTTGTTACCTAACATGACTCATGACCCAATATTCCTGCAATCAGGGCTGCCAGCGGAGAAAGATAAATTGACCTAGCCCAGACACCATCTACACTTCCATTATAATGCAGATTGAACTTACATGGTCAGTGTAGGGCTTTTACCATGGCAAGAAGCCATGCCCTCCCATCGGCTGTATTGGAGGGGAGGTATCGGAAGACCCCCTTCAAGCAGAGACTATGCCCCTGTGGGTCTGGTCATGTGGAAACAACGGAGCACGTGCTTCTTCAATGCATGTTCTACAGAGATCTTAGATCTAAGCTCATTAGACCATGGCTTTCAAAATACCCGGGGCGCAGTGAAAGATGTTATTCCACCCTGCTGCTTTCAGATTCTAACACTGCAATGACTTACAGTGTTGCTAAGTTCTGTGCTGCTGCTCTTAATATCAGACGGGTGATGATTGACATCGTAAGGCAACAATATCCTGTCTTTTAAAATACATTTTTATACTGATTTCTAGTCTGATTTTAAATAACTGTTTTCTGGGGAGTTGTCCTTCTCCTCTTAGGGTGCTTGTGCCCGCTTTGTGCTGGTCTGTGACCGTAATAAAGTTTTTGATTTGATTGACTCATGACCCAATATTCCTGCAATCAGGGCTGCCAGTGGAGAAAGATAAATTGACCTAGCCCAGACCCCATCTACACTTCCATTATAATGCAGATTGAACTTACATGGTCAGTGTAGACTAATATAATGCAGTTTGACTGCATTAAACTGGATTATATGACCATATAATGCAATGTAGATGGGGCCCCAGACATTACTAAAGCTATATATGACCCTTTCTTCAGAGTTTGGAAATTGTTTCCTCAGACTACAACTCCACAAATCCCCCAGTCAACATGCAAATTACATAATGGAGCCACGTCGATTGCAATTAACAACATAGATCATTTTGATATGGAAGGAAAGAGAACATGGCTCTAAATTTTCCCCTGTATAAATTAGCAAAACCACTAAGAGTTTTCTCTGTAACAAATCAAAAAATGCCACTCCTGTCACTATGTATAATATGCCTTTTAAGGTACTGATTGTCACTGACAAATGGGGTTTAAGATAGTACCCAGAGGCGGATCTTACTGGAGGCCAAGGGAGGCGGCTGCCTCAGGGCGCCACTTATCTGGGGGCGTATCTGGCCATGGCTAAGGGCGCATTTGGCCGCAGCCGCCAGGTGCAGCACATGCAGCGCCATTGCTACAGGCCCGTTCGGCTAGTGTGGCGCGAAGGCGGAGCCGCAACTCGCCAGCCCCGAGGGCTGGAGGCGCTCCGGATGCAGGCCGCCAGAGGCCCCAATGCCGTGGGAGGGCCTGCCTCCCTGGCCTGCTGCTGCCTACTCAGGGCAAACTCCCATCCAGGGTGCCTCCTCCCTGCTGGGACCTTCCACCTTCCCGGGGCTGAGCGGGCTCTCTTTTTAGCTCGAGCTTGGCCTTAGGTGCAGGGCCGGAGAAGGACGACAGCTGCCCTGCCACCTCCGGGAGTGAGGCCCGGGAAAAGGTAAGACACAGTTGCTAAGTCTACTCACCTGTGTGTTAGCTTAACAATGGTGGGATGCTTAGGAACACATATACCACCTTCACTGTAACTCAACCCTCCTCTTATGGATGGTGGGAATATATTACCTCTAATAATAATTATTTTTTAAATGTTGAGTGATCTGGCTTTTGATATTTGTAATTATCACACACACAAGCATCTATTTGATAGGTTCCATGTATTATCATGATATCCAATGTATAGAATATTAAGGAATTTAGTGTGATATCCTATGGAACTCAACTCTAGTTTAGGCAGCATAAACCCATACACTTGTCTTATGGATGGTGGGAATATATTACCTCTAATAATAATTATTTTTTAAGTGTTGAGTGATCTGGCTTTTTGATATTTGTAATTATCACACACACAAGCATCTATTTGATAGGTTCCATGTATTATCATGATATCCAATGTATAGAATATTAAGGAATTTAGTGTGATATCCTATGGAACTCAACTCTAGTTTAGGCAGCATAAACCCATACACTTGTCTTATGGATGGTGGGAATATATTACCTCTAATAATAATTATTTTTTAAGTGTTGAGTGATCTGGCTTTTTGATATTTGTAATTATCACACACACAAGCATCTATTTGATAGGTTCCATGTATTATCATGATATCCAATGTATAGAATATTAAGGAATTTAGTGTGATATCCTATGGAACTCAACTCTAGTTTAGGCAGCATAAACCCATACACTTGTCTTATGGATGGTGGGAATATATTACCTCTAATAATAATTATTTTTTAAGTGTTGAGTGATCTGGCTTTTGATATTTGTAATTATCACACACACAAGCATCTATTTGATAGGTTCCATGTATTATCATGATATCCAATGTATAGAATATTAAGGAATTTAGTGTGATATCCTATGGAACTCAACTCTAGTTTAGGCAGCATAAACCCATACACTTGTCTTATGGATGGTGGGAATATATTACCTCTAATAATAATTATTTTTTAAGTGTTGAGTGATCTGGCCTTTTGATATTTGTAATTATCACACACACAAGCATCTATTTGATAGGTTCCATGTATTATCATGATATCCAATGTATAGAATATTAAGGAATTTAGTGTGATATCCTATGGAACTGAACTCTAGCTTTGGCCAGCATAATTTCAGCCCTCCTTCCAGGTGTTCTGGACTTCAGCTCCCACAATTCTGGCTGTTAGGAATTCTGGAAGTTGAAGTCCAGAACATCTGGAAGGAGGGCCGAAATTAGCCTAGACCTGATACACACATATACATACATACACACAAAAAGAGAATAGGAAGAGAGGAGGGAAAAGGGTAAGAAAGGGAACGAGATTAGGAAGGGGGCAAGGAAAAGGGTGAGGAGGAAGGAAGGATGAGAAGGAAGGAAGGGGAATAGATATATATATATATATATATATATATATATACACACACACACACAAAGAGAATAGGAATAGAGCAGGGAAAAGGGTGAGAAGGAAGGAAGGAAGGATGGTGTGTGTGTATGGCATAGGCCAACCTCGGCCCTCCATGTGTTTTGGACTTCAACTCCCACAATTCCAAACAGCCAGTAGGAAGTCCAAAATTCCAGGAGGGCCAAAATTGGTCTATGCACCCCATCCATGTGTGTGTGTGTGTGTGTGTGTGTATGAGTGATTGGTTGGGGGGCGCCAAAATACTGTTCGCTTACCATTTAAAATTACCTTAGTCCGCCCCTGATAGTACCACTCAGGAAAATAACAACAGCATTCTGTGGTTTGGGGAATTGAAGGGTGTCTTACTTTTTTTAATAAAAAAAGCTGTATTCAGAAAAGAGGATAACTGCTGGTATTCCATGCAGCATAGATATGATTGTCAGTAAAAGAGACTTTGCTTCTTCAGACATATGAAACTTCAGTGCAATCAAGTTTTGTTGACTGATATAACAGCCTTTTGAGGTGTTGTGTGGTTTCTGGGCTATATAGCTATGTTCTAGAAGCATTTTTGTCTGATATTTCATCTGCATCTGTGCTGGCATCTTTAGAGGATCTGATGGTAGTCAAGCAAGTGGAATATATATACCTGTGGAATGTCCAGGGTGGGAGAAAAGAGCCATTGTCTGTTGAACAAGTATATAGGGTACAATTATCAAGCTAGATTTGTATGTGATGAGTGGGGTTCACCCGTTAGCATATGAGTAACCCTGAAGATAGCATAGTCAATTAGTAGGGGGATCTGCATAGAAGTCACCTGGACTTTATTCCCTTTGAATTTTTCCTGCCTAGAGACATCCTTTGTCTGGGTGGTGTTCACAAACTCTTGATTGCTTCCTGCCTGGAGACCTCCTGTGTCTGGGTGGTGTTCATTAGTCACTGTCTTGATTCTAGTGTTTTTCAATACTGGTAGCCAAATTTTGTTCATGTTCATGATTTCTGTTGAAATTGCCCATGTGCTTGTGGATTTTAATGGCTTTTCTTGTGGTCTGACATAGTGGTTGTGAGAGTGATCCAGAATTTCTGTGTTCTCAAATAATATTCCATGCCCAGCTTAGTTTATCATGTGTTCTGCTACTACTGATTTTTTTTTCTGGCTGGAGTAGTCTACAGTGCCTTTCGTGCTCTCTGATTCATGCCTGGGTGCTGCGTTTGATGGTCCCTATGTAGACTTGTCCATAGCTGCATGGTATGCGATAGACTCCTGCTGTGGTTAGAGACTCCCTCATATCCTTTGCTGAACATAGCATTTGTTGAATTTTCTTAGTGGGTCTGTAGATTGTTTGTCCTTCAACAGCAATAATTTGCAGTACAATAACCATTAGTCTGTATAGCTCAGTTTAGGTGGTTCAGTTCATTTTGAAGGAGAAAAGATTCATAGATTGTGTTTGCACAATATACCAATTCTTTAATTGTGCTCCTTGTTTGTCCTGGATAATGATTGGATTTTTTATGTAGATATTTATCATGGTGGTACTTTTTCTATATACTGTGTGGCCCAATTGTTGGTTTGGTTTGCGGATGACTAAGATATGTGCCCTTCGGCTCCTGTAAGCCGCCGCGAGCCTTGGGGAGTCGGCGGCATAGAAGCCCGAATAATAAATAAATAAATAAATATGTAAACATAGTAGTTTTCCTTCGTTTTCTTTTTTCATAGTAAATTGGATGTTTGGGTGAATATTGTTGATATAGTCTCAGAAACTTATTTAGTTCTTCTTCTCGGTGGTTTCAAATGGTGAACTTATCATCCACATAATGGAACCATATAGTGGGCTTTTTGGTGGTTTTTGGGGCTTGATTCTCAAGGTGTTCCATATAAAAATTTGCTATTATTGGGCTAAGAGGGCTCCCCATGGCTACCCCATCTTTCTGTTCATAGAAATCATTATCCCATTGGAAGTAGCTTGCAGTGAGGCAATGGAGGGCATTCCACAGGTACATATACTCCTTTACTGCCATACTTGCTTTACTACCACCAGAGCCTATGAAGATGCCAATCACAGATGCAGATGAAAAGTCAGGAGAAAAGGTTGCTAGGACACAGCCATATAGCCCGGAAATCATACATGAGTGAAAAATGTATTGATTGTCCTCTGTTTCTGATTATAGCTGTTAGCTTACAAGAACAGTTCCAAGTACCTTCTGATTCTGGCATGTTCAGACGTGTATGATAAATATTACTTGAGTCCCATCGCTTGATTCCTCAATATTCAAGTCTGGTCTGTTCATTCAATTCAAGCTTATATTAAGCATAGACAGGAGGACTGTGTCCTTTGCCCCCATCCTCATGTCCAGAAAAAAAGATGGCTGTGTAGCACATCAAAGTATCTGAACAATCAAACATTTTTAATAGGGATTAAACCCCACATGATTTGCTTATGAATACAATGACCTGATATAGTGGTTTAAATATTGGACCATGACTAGATACCACTCAGAAATCCCCCCTCACCACTGACTGACCTTGGGTAATTCATTCTCTTTAAGCCTCAGAGGAAGGCAAATCCAACCTCTCTCTGAACAAATCTTGCCAAGAAAACCCCATAATATGATAGATTTAAAGCCGACATGTTGGAATCAACATGAAAGCACAGAATAGAAACAAATACATGACTCATAGCTCAGTGAATGAACACCTCAAAAGCTTTGCTTCAAAGGTGATAAGAAAGTTCTGTCTGTGGAGCTTGGTACCAGATTGTAGTATGATTATCAACCTCTCCACCTTCAAGTAAATATGATTTCATCTGTACATGTAGAATAGAACCTTCCTTAAAACTCACCAGGCTAACATTCCAGATATTTAAATAAATAAATAATCATATAATATCAGTCTAAAATATTAATATTTTAGAAATGACCAAAAATACAACACTCACGTTTGGATACCCTACTAGCTCATTCTAATCTTCTAGAGCAGACAGCTTTTTCTAGAAGATTAGAATGATCTGGTAAGGTTGAGAACTACTTTTGCTCTGTGACATCACAGCAGTAAAATGAGAATACCAATGGAATGTGCGATCATAGAATCAGAAGAACAGAGATATTTTCTAGAAAAGGATTTCTTGCCATGAGCTCGTCATTAAAAATACAATTACATTCACTCTTGACTGGTTTCTAAATTGCTTAAACTTTGTAAAATTGAACCTAAATTAGAAGTCATGTTTTGCTAATTGGATCCATTGTTCTATTATATTATATGAAGATAGGCTGTATCTAAAGGTTAGATTCTAAGCACGCGGTTCCAGTACTTTATTTTGGTATACCACAGCAGGGACAAAAAGAAGCTGGATTGGTTCTGCTGGTAGATCAGCAGGGGATTTGCAGTAGAACAGCAGGGATTTCTGTTTCTCAAATATTTAACAATAGTAGCAAATTTATTCCTCCCTTATTATACCTCTGGAATTAAGAAAGACTATGGTAACTAACTAGAAGTAACATATATACTCATGTATAAGTTGACCCCATGAATAAATTGACAGCAGGTTTGGAGTCCAAAGTTATGAATTATGATACTAGGGTCATTCCATGAAGAGAGAAAACACCAATGGAGCATGAGGAGACAAGCCACCTATGATTGCTGCTACCATTTCCCTATTCATTCAGGTGTTTTAAAAGGGCAGAAGTGGCACAATGACATAGAGAAGAAGGTGCTTCTTTTAGGTTCTCCTGGAACAGATCAAAGTCTTGCCTTTCACCACTCTACGCAGAGATGTGGATTCTTCCTTTTTTGATGAATTATATAGTAGTCACATTGACCTGTGGATAAGTTGATTCATGTTTTAGGTTGATTTTTTGACTAAAATATCCAGACCTGCGTTAAAAAATTATGTTCTCTTCTATTGTTGCATTCGACCTATTTGGTTTGTTGGAAATTCTTCTAAAGCACTATTAAAGATGTCTCACTCTCTGAATTTTGGCTTTGTTTAAAATAAATATCTGGGTTTAAAACATGAAAAAAATTAAGATGTATGTGTTTCTTTTCACAGCTGCTATAACTGTGATTAGGTAATTTCAGAAAGTAAATGGAATTATTGCCTATTCTTGAGCTCCCTTCATTATTTTATCTCAACCAGAGAACTAACTCTTCTGGAACTTCTGTGTTTTGAATCTAGTGTGGGCAAAAGAGATTTGTGTACAGCAGTGTTTCCCAACCAGTGTGCTGTGGCACACTAGTGTGCCGTGAGCAATCATCAGGTGTGCCGTGGGAAATTGGAACCTCCAATACCCTTTCTTCCCCCTCCTGCTGAACACTTTTTCTTCTCCACTCAGGCTCTCTTCTTCCCAGCCTTGCTCTGCTTGCTTTCCTCGCTTTGCTCTGGGGCGAGTCTGCACAGTAGCGCCTGCACGGGTCATGTCTTCCTCCCTCCCCCCCTCCCCTCCTGAACACGCTCATGCTGCCCCCTCGGATCAAAATGGCGGCAGAAGCGGCAGTGTAGAAGAAAAAGTAAGTGTTCGGCAGGGGGAAGAAAGGGTGCGAAAAGGAAGGGGGAGGAAGAGGTCTCTGTCGAAAGCTGGCATGGGCAAACTTGGATCTTCCAGGTGTTTTGGACTCCAACTCCCACCATTCCTAGCAGCCTCAGGCCCTTTTCCTTTTTCCCCCTCAGCCATTTAAGCAGGAAAGGGCCTCAGGCTGTTAGGAATGGTGGGAATTGAAGTCCAAAGCACCCAGAGGGCCAAAGTTTTCCCATGCCTGTTTTAGGGACCTTAAAGTGCTGAGCCTCCTTCCAACTTTGTGATTCTGGATAGAAAATAAATAACATAACATTGTTTGAGTCCACAGTGCTCTTTGGGTGTAGGTGAACTGCAACTTCCAAACTCATGGTCAATTCCCAAGCAAACCTTTTCAGAACTTTCTGTTGGTAATGAGAGTTCAATATGCCAAGTTTGGTTCAATTCCATTGTTGCAAGAGTTCAGGATACTCTTTTATTGTGTGTTAACTATAAATCCCAGAAACTGTAACCCCCAAATGTCAAGGTCTATTTTCCCCAAACTCCATCTGTGTACACATTTGGGCATATTCTCTAGTCCTGATCCAACATTGTTTCAGTCCAAAGTGCTATCTGGATATAGGTGAACTACAACTCCAAAACCCAAGGTCAATGCCCACCAAACTCTTATAGTATTTTCTCTTGGTTAAGGGAGTTCTGTGTGGGAAGTTTGTGTCTTTCTGCCATTCCTACCAGGATATCTATGTTGTGTTCATCAAAACAGGCCCAGGTTTCACACTGAGTGTATAAATACATTTAAAAACATATTAACTGTGTGTATTACTGTGTTAGAGTGTCATTTTGTGTCATTTTGGTTGGTGGTGTGCCCCAGGATTTTGTAAGTGTAAAAAGTGTGCCGCGGCTCAAAAAAGGTTGGGAAACACTGGTGTACAGACGTGTTAAAAATCTGCATTTCCACTTTACTCTGAAGTGACAGCAGCTTCTAAGATCTCACACAAAAATATCCTTTGTCCTACAATGTTGATATTCTTTCAACTGATAGCAGGGATTGGGCTGCTTCATTTTTGACAAGAGTTTCACTTAATGGAAAGCCTATGAGCTGAACTTGATCATTATTAAATTTGATGCCAGTGCTACAAATTGCACTGCCCGTGACCAATGCCATAGGTAAATGCAGTATTACTTCTTACCCATACTTGAAGTTTCAGGAGAAAGCTAAATAGTATGATACAGCGTTTTCAAATGAACCCAACAAAGGTGGCCAAGAGCTTTGTAAATTATAACATTCATTTTATAACTCATTCATTTTCTGGTCATAATTCATTACAATTAGTTGCTACATGTTGAATACTGTTCTTCAATATCCTGAAGGAGAAAATATTTCAACCATGTATAGCTTCCTCTTATTTCTTTAGGATCTACAGAAAGCAAATAAGCAAAAAATATCAATCAGGCACACAGTCCTCCTTAATGATTGTATAGATGCAAGTAGAGCAGATGGAATGACCTTCCCAAGTTTATAGTGTGTGCCAGTAACAGAGCTGGGATTAGAAAAACCGACTGATTAAAATTTTGCTCACTAGGATAGAACACTTAAAATGAATCATCTCGGTTTCCAGAGTGTCCCCAGTTTTTTGCAGGCATAATAAATTACAATCGCATCACAGCAAACAAATATTTTTAAAACGAGGACTTCAAGCATTACTTTGCATTTGAAAATACCATGGCTTGCATCCAATAGGGTACACCCACTGATAAAATTGCTTCCATTAGCAATATTTTGAGGGAACAGTCTCTCTTCTTTCAGCACTAGACCCCAGTTTTGATTAATATGTTCTCTCTAGAACTCTCCAGGTCCTCACCATGACTCTTTGGTCAACTTCCTCCATAAATCTGCACTGGAGGATCTAGAGATTCCTAAACTGAACTCTTCTCTAGCCATTTGCAGGTCCACTAACATGGTTCAGCTTCCTGCTGAAGTTGTCCACAGAGTTGTGTTTGAGGATCTAATGATTTCCAGAGAAGTATCTGAAGTTAAATAATGTCTTTCTATTTCCAGTTTTCCCTCATTATTGGGGCTTCTTTGCCCCTGATAACAGCAAATGTGGAGGGTTGACTACAGATCCATTGCTTTGGCACTGTAGGCTTCAATCTATATACATCATTTTTATGATGAAATGTATAGCATGGTATTGTTGAAGGCTTTCATGGCCGGAATTACTGGGTTGTTGTAAGTTTTTCAGGCTATCTGATTTTAGAGTTTTTTAATACTGGTAGCCAGATTTTGTTCATTTTCATGGTTTCTTCCTTTCTGTTGAATAAATGACATGAACAAAACCTGGCTACCAATATGTTAAAAACTCTAAAATAATAACAGTAAATGAAGCACAACATTCAAAAACAGGGGAACTCCAGACAAGAAACAATCAGGGACAGCTAATCACCTCTCAACAAAGGATTCCCCCACACAGTAAGAAACTACACCTTGAAAACTGCTAGGCCATTAATGCTAATGAAGGTGGCCAATCAAAACATTCACACTACCCAGGGCCGGATCTTGCAGTAAGCAAGGTAGGCATGCACTTACTACTTGCCCCATTCAGGGACGCATCTTAGTTGTCCCCGAGCCCCCTCCGACTCCCCGCTGCCACTAGCCGGTCCCCGCGGCATCTGCCTCCATGCCGACTCTGAGCACGAGCAGCGTAGCCTGAGGCCTGGAGGAGCCAGTAGAAGGGAGGAGAAGGAGGGCAGAGTGCAGAGAGAAGGAGGGGTGAGAGAAGGAGCGGCAGCCACAGCCAGCCAGGTCACTCAAAGTGGCCGGGGCCCGTTCCCACTTCCGTCAGTTGCCTTGGTGATGGCTCCCATGCCCTTTTCCACCACCGCCATGACGTCATGCATGCCATTTTCCCTACCATTTCAGTGGGAACGAGGGGGGATGGCCCTACCCCGGCCATGCCCCCTCTCATTCCTGCCAAAATGGTAGGGAAAATGGCACGCATGATGTCATGGCGGCAGCAGAAAAGGCATGGGAGCCATACACACAGTGTATGGCTCCCATATGGGCCATAGCGATGCCGATGCCACACTGACCGCCGGGCACTCATGCGCACCCTCCACGAGATGGAAGACTGAGGAGGACGGAGAGTGAGGGGGTGGAGAGCGAGGGCCGGAGGTTTGCTTACTATTTTAAATTACCTTAGTCCGGCCTTGCACCTACCTCCAACAGGCAAAAGTTCTTTCTCCCACCCTGGACCTTTCACAGATATAGAAACTCCATTTTCCTAGTTTCGAACAGACTTCACAACCTCTGAGGATGCCTGTCATAGATGCAGGCGAAATATCAGGAGAGAATGCTTCTGGAACATAGCCATATATCCCAAAAATTTACAACAAACCTATAGCATGGTAGTCTGGTCTCTAAATTTGTTTTTAAATTTAGACTCTTTTTTTCCAAGTAAAACCCATATATACAGATCTTTACACCTTTTATGGAGGGAAAGAAACAAAGCCATTCATATAATTAATAAATTCCACAAATTGAAAGGTTTTCTAAAGTAAATAGCATACATTGGAAGGAAACATTAGGATTCTACTCAGTCCGAGGGAAGGGTTTGTGCGTGCCCTTTACATTTCAAGAGAAATAGCCATTCACACCGAATGAAAATTTTCCTTTAATCCAGTATGGACTGTGATTGTTTTAGTAGGCAAAGGGTTTCTCCTCTCCTCTGTGCCAAGATCCCAATCCAAATGGGGCGGGTAATTTCTCCTTTAAAAAAAGATTATTCAGGTTGTGTTAATTAGCTGCATATTATTTAATTTAGTGTAGTTGGTGTGCCCTTGCAAAAATAATCATGAACATCTAAAAATCTGCTCTCACTGACCTCTAGATCTCCCTGATAATTTAGAGATGATTTTTAAAAGTTTTAGAGTTGTAAACCAGCAGTATGAAGAATATTAGCAATTATTTCTTGGAAATGCACAGCCTCGGGGAGCATTAAAAATATTTTAGAGGGCACTCTCAGGGTCAAAATAGACATGAAAGAGAAACTATATTCCTTGCAATTAACCAATTTACCCATACACACAACAGAAAAGGATTTTCTCAAGATGCATCCACAGAGATGCTTCTGTATTTATAATTCCTCTGACCAATCATTTTAAAAGGCAAATATGAGATACATAAGGTTAGGAAAGCCAAGCATTCTTTTACCCTCAGGTCACAGTGAGTACTTTTGCAGAGAACAAGACCTGACAAATACATTGTCTTATTTGTGTTCATAAGGCATGATGGCCAAACCCACTCAAATTATCATAAACTGATAGTTGAAGTTTCAGCCTAGTTTAGAGTAATGTGCTTCTGGAGTCTCCCTGAAGACAAGAAGGCTTACTGTTCTCCACACTATTACAAGCAAGCATGCACTTGCTTTCTCTTGGTCTCAGAATGATCTTTGGCCAGTTTTCTAGGATACAAACTTTCCATATCTTTAGCAGCCCAGCTCTATTTCCTTGGCCTAAGGCAGTGTTTCCCAACCAGTGTGCCGTGGCACACTAGTGTGCCATGAGCGATCATCAGGTGTGCCCTGGGAAATTGGAACCTCCAATACCCTTTCCCCCCTCCTGCCGAACACTTTTTCTTCTCCACTCGGGCTCCCTTCTTCCCAGCCTCGCTCTGCTTGCTTTGCCTCGCTTTGCTCATGCTGCCGCTTCTGCGGGAGGGGGGAGGGAGGAAGACATGACTCGTACGTGTGCTACTGCACAGACTTGCCCCACGACTTCCTCCCTCCCCTCCACAGTGCTCTCTGGATATAGGTGAACTACAACTCCAAAACTCAAGGTCAATGCCCACCAAACTCTTATAATATTTTCTCTTAGTTATGGTAGTTCTGTGTGGGAAGTTTGGTTCCATTCCATCATTGGTGGAGTTCAGAATGCTCTTTGATTGCGGGTGAACTATAACTCCCAGCTGTTGAGCAAGACCTTCGTGTGTGTCAGGATATCTACATTGTGTTCATCGAAACAGGTCCAGGTTTCACACTGACTGTATAAATACATTTAAAAACATATTAATTATATGTATTACTGTGTTAGAGTGTCATTTTGTGTCATTTTGGTTGGTGGTGTGCCCCAGGATTTTGTAAATGTAAAAAATGTGCCGCGGCTCAAAAAAGGTTGATAAACACTGGCCTAAGGGCATCTACCTAAATGAAAATTTTTCGTGCACCCTTAAGTCATTTCTGACTTACGTCAACCCTAAGGTTGTTCAGGCAGAGTTTGGCTTTGCCTTCATCTGAAGCTAAAAATGTGACTTTCTCAAGGTCTCCCAATGGGTTCCCATGGTTGAGCAGAGGTTCAAATCCTGGACTCCAGAGACATAGTCCAGCACTCAAACCATCATATCTTAAAATGCACATGGGAAGCTAAGAACATACAAAGAGCCCTACTCTAAGATATAACTTGTCCAGGATTCTCTCCTCACAGCGGCCAACCAGTTGCATATAAGAACTTCACCAGCACTTTATAAATGTAACTTCATCCTCCATCTTGTATTTCCCAGCAACTTTAATACAAAGGTATAATGACTCTGATCTGGAAATAATGTAAACCCATCCTGACTAGTATTCACTGATGGTTCTATCCTCCGTAAATCCATGATTCACAATAGCTCCATATTGGACAAGTTCATACATTTCCACGCGACATTGGACTATAGCTTCTTTGATGAAAACTCAGATTTTTGGCACATATTATGCCAAACTCGGGGAGGGGGGGGAACTATAGTAGAATTGCCAATATCTACAGCATTGCTTATTGGTATTAAATGTGTCCTACTCATATTCTTCCAACATTTAGTGACTGAATCTGATTAGTTCTCCTATTTATCTAAACACGTTCATTACACAAATGTTTTGGACGCCCTTTGGAACATCTGATAAACAAGACTATAACACTATAAACTGCTGAATACTTTTTAATAAGCGTGTTTCCAACATCCATCAAGAAGGCAAGGACTAACCAGCCAAACACTAGAGTGATGTACAGTAAATGCCAAGAAAAACTGTCTTATCCTGCCAAACATTTTCCCCAAGAGGTGAATATCATTTTCCATAAGTCTCTAGAAATAGCTGCATTAGTTTGGTAATCAAATACCCCTAGCTAATTTCTATGTATGATTCAACATGTCGGTGCTCTTCATAATTATTTGGTTCCACTAACTGTATAAGAGAAAGCACATATTTATCCTTCAGTTAAAAGATTAGCACAAACTAAATTACAATATTAAAATTACAAGTGGTAATTGTAATTCACCAGAGGATAAACATCATGTTTAAAACATCAGATTTGTATATCTTAACCTACTTTTGATATTAAAAAAATTATACTACACACAAGGCACACTGGGCATGTTCTGACTTAAGATAGAGTCATTATACAGTGCCTGCCCTGTTATAAAAAATAATGCAAGTACAATTTTATGACACTCTTATATGATCAGTTTACTAGAAAAATGAAGACAGCACCTATGATTTCACTTCGGTTCATAAGATAGAAATGAATGGTCTGTTTTTGATAGCTAATTAATCCAAATAGCTAACAATATGCAAACCTAAGGTATATTCACAGTTAACATCTTATTATCACGTGTATGACTGTAGCCATTCTTTGTGCTTTTTCCAGTTTTAAAATGCAACCCACCAAAAATTCAATGGATATTCCATTGAACAATTTTCATCATGTCACAGGGAACTGTAGCAGAATGGAAGGCTGAAGCAAACACAAATTCAGTTGAGGTAATCTGCAATGTACAAATAGGAAAGAGTAGTGAAAACAAAGGAAGAAATTGGGTAGTTTTGCAATTATCCCTTTACTTATGGAAAATTTGATCCTATCTCTATGTCAATAGAATGAATACTAAGAAAATCAACTTGCTCACTTGGTTTGAGAAGGGTTTTTTGTTTGACGTGAGTAATGCCCAAGATACATCAACTGGAATAAAGTTACAGTCATAAAAGCTGTCCTTTTCATTTCCAGAAGGATTTCTTTTTTTAAAAAAACATCTACTTCTGGCCAGGCTCCATGGTGAAAGGGGAGAGCAAGCAGCATACGCCACTATTGCAGCAACAATGGGAGGTTTCCCATGTTGCCTTTGAAACAATGAGGAGAAACCAGCCAGTGGATGCTTCCCCATCTGGGATGAAGCCAGCTGTAAATCGGGTGATGTGGGGTGCAGGGCGATGGGTTCCCCACATCGGGACCCCACAGATTCACTATGATGTGTGGTGAATCCATATGCCAATGTGATAAGGTCCTAAGATGATTTCAAATGCTAAACAAGGAAGGAACACACCTGAAGGTGAGAAGGGGAAACTAAGAATACATGCCAGAGTTGGCAACTTCATGAGGGACAGATTTAATTTTCAGCCCTGTAACAGACACAGGATTGGGGAACAAAAATGATTTCCCATGAATTTAAACAGAAAGTTTCTGTTACAGCTCAAGGGACTAGAAGTTATATTCAGAGACTACATGATACCTATTTATTAGGCATGGTTTCAAACCCAAAAATCGCGATTCTAAAATCAAATGGGGGGGATTTTTTTTTTATTAGTAAAAGAAAGACTTACAAAAAAATTTCCAAAAAGTTCTAAAATGTAACTTAATTACTAACAAAATTTGTTAGTAGTTCGTATGCCAGCGCAAAGATTCAGATGGTTTTGCCTACAACTCCCAAAAATCCTAACAGCTGGTAAATTGGCTGGGATTTCTGGGAGTTGTAGGCCAAAACTTGAATAAATCACACTGAATTCTAGATGGGACTCTCCAAATAGGAAGGAGGGAGGGAGGGGGTATTCTATTCTTGGAAGCAGCAAAAAAAAAGGAGGAGGAGCCCCCCCCTCGCTCCTCGCTGCCTCTCTCTCACCCCGATCCTGAGGGAGCGAGGGCCCAAGTTTGCCCAGGCTGAGAGGAAAAGGAAGAGGCCTGAGGCTGTGAGGAATGGTGGGAGTTGAAGTCCAAAACACCTGGAGGGCTGAAGTTGGCCCCTCATGAAGCCTCTTCAAGGCTTTAGATCCTGGCAGGCAGAAGGGGCAGGAAAGCCGTCACTCCTCCTGCCCTGCCAGGATCTAAAGCATCAAAGAGTATTGGGGTGAAAACCAACCTAATGTATAATAGAATGAATGCTACTGTAAGTGCCTAATATTACAAGTAATCCAACTGGTCATATACCTACATTCCATGCACATGCAATAATACAGCAGTAATAACAATGGGTATAAGAAGTAAAATTCAAACCGAAGTATTCTGACTGTGGTCCCTCCTCGAACTGCAAAAGGCTCTTCTCTATGAGCCAGGGAAAGCAAAACCCCGGCACAGCGTTTGCTGCCTGGGTGCACACACATACATATTCTTTGGGGGGGGTTGCTGCAGAATCTTCTCTATGAGCCCGGATTCTGCAGCAAATCCCCTCAAAGAATATGTATGTGTGTGCACCCAGGCAGCAAACGCTGTGCCCGGGTTTTGGCTTTTCCCGGCTCATAGAGAAGAGCCTTTTGCAGTTTGCACCGCTTGAGGAGGGACTACAGTCAGAATACTTCGGTTTGAATTTTACCTCTTCTTATTCCCATTGTTATTACTGCTGTATTATTGCATGTGCATGGAATGTAGGTATATGACCAGTTGATTACTAATAATATTAGGCACTTACAGTAGCATTCATTCTATTATACATTAGGTTGGTTTCTCAGCCCAATACTCTTTGATGCTTTAGATCCTGGCAGGCAGGAGAGGCAGGGAAGCCTGGAAAAAATGTAAACAGAGAGGTTTACTCAGAAGTAAATCCACAAAGGAGGGCACTTCATTCCAGCCGAAAGAAGGAGCGAGTTTAGGGCTTGCCTTGCCATAATACTTATTGGCAAGGGAGGCGGGAGGGTGGTGAGAGAGAAGGAGGGTGCCCCCCCCTCACGACCTAATAACGACACTTAAGAAAATCCTGGCCCCGGTTCTATAAAGAAAGTCCACTTCCTGGTTGGCGTTCCAGATGCGGAAATACTCAAAAGTAGCATTTCTTACGAATTTCTTACGAATCATTTCATTTTCATAACTTTTTTCTCATGCCTACTATTTATCTGTTTATACCAGATTTCATGGCTGCTACATTCTCACATCTTTCTTTGCACTAGAAATCAAGAAAAGAGTGAAACTGTTTACCTTGGAGTAGTAACTACAATAAGTTACTTCACTATAGGGTACATGAAAAGCAGATTAGGGGCTCATCTACACTAGGCAGTGTAGTTTGGCGTAAAAATGCCCTGGGAAAGCCCTGGATCTGGCAGTTGTCTAGATGGCCAGCAAATGCATCCACTCAATTTGGGCAACCCACATCTCACTTCTTCTGTGTTGCCACTGCTGCTACTCCTTGCCAACCACAGAACTTTATGCCTATGTCGATGTCATAAAAGACCTGAGAAGGGAAAGCCATGAGACAGGCTGCTGGGGATGATGTGAATGGGATTAGATGGGGGCTTGGTAGTATATAAGTGTAGTTTTAAATACATTTTTAAAAATTATGTTTATGACACTATACCATATTTTGCCCTGTTTTAATTGTTTTATACCATGTTTGTTGTTAGCCACATTGCGTCCCTATATCAGGAGAAAGGTTTTTTTAAAATAAAGTAAATAAACAACATCTTAAATGTCTCAGAAGGAAGATTAATTAATATAAACTGAACATTTCCATCAAATCTCTATGGAATATCAGAAAGCTTTCACTAATTTATGACAGATACAAAAGCCTGGGTTCTTAACACATACACTCTCCCCAGTCCAAGCTTGCTATTCCTGCTCAGTCTTTCAACTCATATCATTTGTGCCACCTTGAACTAAATCTGCCAAGTTCGGAATAACAATTCAAATGACAGGTGGAAGCTTAGCAAAAGGACATTCCCTAATTTAAGAGGAAGCTGAACATTTCTATTTCGTTGCCACTTTTAGGCAAAATTCAGAATGACTATCATGGTTTGTGGCTGAATTTAATACTGAATATCGACAGTCTGGGGGGGGGGGCTACAATGGAGGGCCTTAACTGAATTGCTATAGCTGAATCATAGAAAACATGGCTTTTGCAACAGTTCTACAATATGTGGAGAGCTGCACATTCCCAACTCTGGCCATATGTCATCTTGACATACAGACACATCCTCCAAGAATTTTGTGAAAAGGACATTATCCCAAATAGAAATATCAAAAGTATTATTTTCCAGGTTTGCCTTTACTTTTGATATATGAAGCATGGTAAGTAACTTGCAGCAATGCTTCAAATTTATGTTGTGAAAGCTATTCAGATCTAAAATAAGCACTAACAAATGGGCAACCTTGTCAGTTGGAATGTTAATAAATCAAATTCACCAAGGTAAGCTATATTTTTTTTACTACAAGTGGATCTATCATCAGAGGCCAGTGATAATGATACAACTACAAGAAAAATAAATGTGCTTTTCCTAACCTTGACTATAATTCAGTAACAATTTGCCTTGCAATTTTTGCACATATTATTGGGAGTTATCTTTTTAAAGGTTTCTATATTTTAGTTCTATTTTTTATCATTACTTCTGTCACAAAATTGGCATTCTTTAAGGAATTCAACAAAGTATGCAAAGCAATAACTTTTAGAACAAAAGCATTCTTTGAAGATGTGGTAATACATTTGTTGGTTGAGGTTACTTTAATACTTCAAATAATCTCTGGTTGATGTGCATTCACTGATCTTTTGCTAACTTAGCAGAGTCCACAACCATTTCTACATGAAAGGAAAAAGCATTACTTTGCTTTTTGAAAAGTCTTTTTCTTAAGAGGTTTAACGGCAAACTAGTCATTTTGATAATGCTCAAGGATTTTGTCAAAAAGACAACTATTTATTTATTTATTATTTTGACCTGCATACCACCACTCCCTGAAGGCTCAGAGTGGTTTACAAACCTACCAGAAACAATATACATAAACACAATTTTAAAAAATTAAGAAGAACAGAACCCCAATCATCAGAAACCGAATGCTTGCCGGAAAAGGAATGTTTTACAGGCCTTCCAGAAGGACGGTAAGCTTCAGATGGCTCGTGTTTCTGCCAGTAGAGCATTCCACAAATTTGGAGCCACGATTGTGAAGGATCTGCATCTGGTTGCCGACAAATGAAAAGTCCGGATGTTGGGGACTTCAAGGTTTTGGTCTTCCAACCGAAGTGATCTCTGGGGTGGATAGGGGTGAGGCGGACCCTCAGGTACGCCGGCCCCAGACTATATAAGGCCTTAAAGGTCAAAACCAACACACTGAAAGTAATCCGGTAATCCGGTGCTCAATCGGTAGCCAATGCAATTGCTGCACAATTGGAATAATGCGACATCTGGCCGGCTCCCCAGCAAGAAGTCGGGCGGCAGCATTATGCACCAGCTTAAGCTTCCAGATCACTGGCAAAGGAAGACCAATGTAAAGGGCGTTACAGTCGTCTAGAAAATTCTAGAAAATTCTTATTGGTACATGATCAATGAAGCATTTTATTTATGGCCTGCTTTTCTCCATGAATGGGACACAAGATTGTTAATTCAAAGTAGTTATTCCATAATTGATTATTAGTATTATTAATAATAATAAAAAATAAAAACAAACCAGTACAGGTGGTCCCAGCGGTCATTGGCACACTGGGTGCCATGCCAAAAGATCTCAGCCGGCATTTGGAAACAATAAACATTGACAAAATCACGATCTGTCAACTGCAAAAGGCCACCTTACTTGGATCTGTGCGCATCATTCAAAAATATATCACACAGTCCTAGACGCTTGGGAAGTGTTCGACTTGTGATTTTGTGATACGAAATCCAGCATATATATCTTGTTTGCTGTGACATACTGTGTTTTTGTCTCAGTAAAATAATAATTTTATTTATATGCCGCCACTATCTCCCATAAAGGGATCGGGGCGACTTACAAAACAGCACATCAGAGTGCCATAACATATAAAATACATCAATGTCCATGACAAAACAGTATCAGTTAACATAAAATAACACATACAGAATAACAAGGACCCCACTCAATTTAAATAAAACACTCAATAAAAATGTAGCACTAGATACTGATTAAAATTGGCAATATGACCAATTTAAACATTCCAGCCACAACCAAGTTACAAGCAGCGTCGAAGTGCCAGTGTCAGTATCGATATTATTTGGTCATCTATGTAGTTTAGCAGTTGTCTGAGCCATTGTCAAAGGCGTGCTTAAAAATCTAGGTTTTCAACTCCCTCCAGAATCATTGACATGTGGGAACTTGTGTAAATTATTTAGAGAAGGCGTTCCAATGCTGGGGGACCACCACCAAGAAGACCCTCTGTCTCATCCCCACCAACCGTGCTTGAGACGGCAGAGGGACCAAGAGGAGGGCCTCCCTGGCAGGTGTTAAAACCTGTGCTGCTCCCTGGGGCTAAACCCGAATTGTGTAGGGCTTTGTAGGTAATAACCTGCACTTTGAACTGGGACCAGAAACTTATCATAGCCAGTGGAACTGCTTTCTGGAAAATGGAAGATGCGGTGTGTTCTCTCTCCACCAAGACTCTTCCCACACAAAATATATCTCCAGACAATTTATTATTATTATTTCCAACATTTCTACCCCACTCTTCTCAACCCCCGAAGGGGGACTCGGGGTGGCCTAACAAAGGCAACAATTTGATGCCGAAACACAGTATAAATACAATATAAAACCAAAAACATTGAGCATTAAAATACATTAAAATACAATTAACATTAATACATCATATACATTCACTTAAGTTAAAAACAGTGTTCCGTCCATAATAGGAGCATTGAGCCATATCCATCAACTTGCCATTGCAATCAATCCAAAGTGCCGTATTGTGCTAATGTGCAAACGCCTGGTCCCATAGCCAAGATTTCACTTTTTTCCTGAATGCCAAGAGGGATAGGGTTGATCATATGTCACTTGGAAGTGTGTTCCACGGGGAGCCACCACTGAGAAGGCCCTATCTCTCGTCCCCACCAACCACGTTTGAGAAGTTGGTGGGAGCGAGAGCAGGGTTTCCCCTGATGATCTTAAATTACGAGGTGGGACGTAGAGGCTGATGCTTTCGAACAAGTAAGCTGGGCCAGAACAGACAAGGCTTTTACTATCCAATCACACTGTTTAATTATAATGGAAATTTGTGGGAGGTCCAGAAAACTTTATCTTGAATTGGCAACCTTCTTATGTTTCCCCGTTGTTTCTTCCATCATTTTTTATTACCAGAAAAAATCAATTGAGAAGTGAAGATGTAAGGTTTACAATAGTAAATATTAGGTGCCCTCTTTCTAAGGCATAGGAAGATTTAATTTCTAACTCCCCATCCAAAAATAACAGGAAAAAATAAATTGAACAGGGACATTATTGTATCCATACTTTTCCCCATTACATCCAATTCCTTTATTAGCACAAGATTAAGTGTGGGCCAAACGTAGAAATGAAATGAATGGAACCGTATTTGCTTGGACAACAATATCTGTGTCTAATAAGTTAAACAACTGTAGGGTCAGGCAGCTTTTTTGACTTAGATCATCTTTTATGGCAGTTTTAATTAACCTGACTTAACAGTACAAACATGTTATTTTGAGAGGGAGAAGGAAAGAAAGCCTGTCTTTCTATGTTACAGATTGGCACTGGGGTGCAGATAGATAAAGAAATCTGCCAAATTTCAGATAGATTAATAAATCTGCAAAAGGAATAAAATAACAAAAATTAGATAATATTTTTGTTTCTGTATCCTAACGGCACCTGTTATGAGCAGATGGAGATGTGCACCCCCCCCCACACACACACACACACCCAAATGATGATTTGAAGTCTCAGGTTGGAAAATGTAAGTAAGTGTCAGTGCCCTTGAAAGCTGATTCATTCGAAAACTGTGTCTTATAATGCTCTTCATTGCTTTTCTTAATTGCATTGGGGTTTTGCTCTTCCTTTCTGACATAACATAAAGTCCTGGTAAGATTATAAAACTCAATATTAGAAATAAGTCCATAAAAATATGATCAAAATGAAAATTATGTTATTTTTGAAAATAATTAATTCCAAATTGTAAATGCTACCAGTGAATCTAATTCCTATAGATATTTCATTTCCCAGTTCTGCTAGTTGTTCTGAATATAAGAATGGTATGTGATAAAGAGAATTTAATTTGCTTTCCCATAGATTCAAGGTCTAGTATGAACCAAGTTCAAGTTAGTAGAAATGGAAAGTTTAAGAGCTCATTGATAGATAGCTGCCCATGATGAACTACTCTACAAAGCTGTTTTTGCAGAAACCCTTAAGACACACAATCTAAGAAGTTCCAAAAATGAAACTTCACATTCAGCACACTATCATTTGCCAAGGAAGAAACAGTAATAGAGCGGATTTGTCATCACTCACGTATTGGAAAAATCCAGCATGCCACAAATATCTAGCTTTGACGGGCATAATCACCTGCCTGTTTCCATTTTACATGAAGGAACAAAAATATGTTTTCTACTTAACACTTCACTAAAACTGAGGTTTAGATAGGTCTGGATATATAGGACATTTCTCCCCCACACCATATGCCTTAGGGCAACACAACGAACGTCTGAGGACAAGTGGCCCTAAAGGTTTTATCTATGAAGACATAGCTTTGCTTTTTGGCCCCAAATTCTTACAGCAGCAGATCTCAAGATCCATGACAGCCATCACTCTTTTCTATCAAGACAGTTCCATAGAAGCATAGAGTTGGAAAAGATCACAAGAAACATCCAATCCAACCTGCTGCTATGTCAGGACACATCTTAAAAGTACGCCTGAGAGAAGGTCTCCATGGAAGGAGATTCGACCACAGTCCTAGGGAGTATATTCTATTCTTTAACAGTTCTGACTGTCAAGGTGTTCTTTATAATATTCCTTTCCTGCAATTTGAATCCATTGCTGTGTTGTAGGATGCATTTACAGTGTAGAATTAATGTAGTTTGACACTTTAACTGCCAAAGCTGAATACAATAGAACCTTGAAAGTTGTAGTTTTGCAAAGTATTTTGCCTTCTCTGCCAAAGAATGTTGGTGTCTCATCACTTACAACTGCCATGGTTTCATGGAATCGAGCTTTGGCAGTTAATGTCAAACTGCATTAATTTCACAGTAATTTCATCCCACGTGATAAGTAAAGCATTCGGGATTGTTGTTTTTTCCTTAAAGGTAAAGTTAATGGTTGTCCCCTGACATTAAGTCCAGTCATGTCTGACTCTGGGGGTTGGTGCTCATCTCCATTTCTAAGTCAAAGAGCCAGCATTGTCCATAGACACCTCCAAGGTCATGTGGCTGGCATGACTGTATGGAATGGCGTTATCTTCCTGCCGGAGTGGAACCAGGGGCGGACGAAGGTAATTTTAAATGGTAAGCGAACATTATTTTGGCGCCCCCATCGCTTGATAACAACAGGTATACGTTCAGGGCCGGACTAAGGTAATTTAAAATGGTAAGTGAACATTATTTTGGCGCCCCCTCGCTCTCCGGCCTCGTGGGCCAGCTAGTTCTGCGCATGCGCCATTGCTGCGGAGGGACTCCAGATGGACCGAGATACCAATCGCCCTAAGTGAGGCCGAAAAGGAGGAACTTTTTGCAGCCGGGACGGAGCTGGGGCATTTTGGGCGATTGGCGTCTCAGTCCAGCTGGAGTCCCTTTGCTGCAATGGCACATGCGTGGAACCTGGCGGCCAGATGCACCCCTGACTACGTGGCGCCCTAAGCGGGTGCTTACTTTGCCTAATGGTAAATCCGCCCCTGAGTGGAACCTATTGATTTACTCATATTTAAATGTTTTTGAACTGCTTGGTTGGCAAAAGCTGAGGCTGACAGCAGAGCTCACGCCACTCCCCAGATTCGAACCTGTGACCTTTCAGTCAACAAGCTCAGCAGCTCAGCAGCTCAGCAGTTTAACCCACTGCGCCACCGGGGGCTCTCGTGTTTTCCCTTAAGCTTTGGAAATTAAACAAATTAGTTCCCTACACTCAACACACTTTTTCCTTCATTCAGCTTTCTTTTCAAATTATCCATTTTCCTTCTCAACACACAGGAGACATATTTCTCCTCCCACTGTCTCCTCCCCTGTTTTATTTTACATGAATTATTTTATTTTATTTTACTACTTCATACACAGGTAGGAATCACATGGACCTTTCAGTTATTGAGGCCCCCCAAACCTCATTCTATTTTTGACCACACAAAAAATTTCAACTGAAGAAGCAGGCACACAATTCACCTTCAAGCATAAGACTCTCATGAAGTCATGAAGTCTCAATCACACATTAGACCAGTGGTTCTCAACCTGTGGGTCCCCAGGTGTTTGGGCCTACAACTCCCAGAAATCCCAGCCAGCTTACCAGCTGTTAGGATTTCTGGGAGTTGAAGGCCAAAACATCTGGGGACCCACTGCATTAGACCCTTTTCACGGTACACGTTGCAGTGCTATGTTTTGTTTCAACTGCCATTACAACATCCTATGAAACCTGGGCTTGTCGCTTGATGACATTCTAGTGCTATCTAGCTGAAAATTCTAAACACCTCTCTCTAAACTATAACTCTCAGGTTTTAGTAGGCTGGAATATAGCACTATAATTGTGTAATGTGAAATAGCCCCTTGTTTTAGTTAAATTAATTGATACACTATGACTTTATTGAGGCCACTGTATACAAGTATCTTAAATCTAGATGGACAAGCTAGAACAATTAAACCAGCTTTTTCGCTCTATTTATTTTATTTATTGAGAGTATTTATACCTCACTCATTGGCCACAAGAATTCTCCTGGGTTCTTGGTGCAACATCAATATTCCGTTCCAAAATTATGCTCTAAATGGACTTTTACTTTCTCACTTCTCTGCATTTCTATTTTAATTTCTCAGTTGAATTTTGGTTTTTGTAGGAGGGATTTGTCTCGTTTTGCTTTTATTTTATTATTGTATTTATTGCGCTCTATTACTGTTCTCTGCTCTGAGAATTTCTTCATTGAAAAGTGGATTATAAATTTTCTAAATAAATAACGAAGAGAAAACATACCATCTGCTCAGGAGATGCTGGGAATAACTGAAGAGGCTCAGTTAATTATAAACACTTTTTTAAAAATCAGCTCTGGTCCTTTTGAAGCCTGCAATAAAACTGTTGACAAGATCACAGCCTGAAATTCTATTTCAACAGAAAACAAAGTTTGGAGTTCATTTTTCTCATCATTTTGAAGAGTAGACACAAAAAATGTACTCAGAGGCCCGCTGAGTATACATCACCACCAGATAAGAACTTAAAGAATCGCAGGAAGTCTCCGGAGAACACTAAGAGAGATGTGAACAGCGAAAAATGAGGAAAGAAGCAGATTATTTGGATATAAAGGCGAGAAAAGGTGGGGCAAGCCTTTGAAGAATTTTGATAATCAGGAGAGCTAGGGACAATGGGATTTAGCAACAGAAAATAGTCACACTGATTAAATGAACAGTTTGATACCCGTTTAAAATTAAGGAAAGTGGTTTCCCAAGAATATAACAGGAAATTGGAATTGTTAAGACAAGAACTTAAATCATGAAGGCAATCTTTAAGCTTCAAATAGTCCAAGGGCTTAGATAGTATCAAGAACATTCTGTAGATTGCAGGAATAGGAAAATGCTTGGGAAGGAAAGAGTTTGTAAGGTCAGACACATGTTTTGGAGTGCCTTAGTGGCTGCTGCCATGTACAGTGAGGCTTCTTAAGTGCCTAATTTAGTGTTTCTCAACCTTCCTAATGCCATGACCCCTTCATACAGTTCCTCATGTTGTGGTAACCCCCAACCATAAAATTATTTGTGTTGCTACTTCATAACTGTATTTTCTACTATTATGAATCGTAATGTAAATATCTCATATGCAGGATTTATTTTCATTCACTGGACCAAATTTGGCACAAATACCAAATACGCCCAAATTTGAATACTGGTGGGGTTGTGGGGGATTTATTTTGTCATTTGGAAGTTCTAGTTGCTGGGATTTATAGTTAACTTACAATTAAAGAGCATTCTGGACTTCACCAATGATGAAATTGAACCAATCTTGGCACACAGAACTCTCATGACGAAAAGGAAATGCTGGAAGGGTTTGATGGGCATTGACCTTGAGTTTTAGAGTTGTAGTTCACCTACATCCAGAGAGCACTGTGGATTCAAACAATTATGGATCTGGACCAAACCTGGCACAAATACTCAATATGCCCAAATGTGAACACTGGTGGAGTTTAGGGGAAATAGACCTTGACATTTGGGATTTGTAGTTGCTGGAATTTATAGTTCACCTACAATCAAAGAGCATTCTGAACCCCACCAATGATAGAATTGGGCTCACACAGAACCCCCATGACCAACAGAAAATACTGTGTTTTCTGCTGGTCTTTGGTGACCCCTCTGACACCCCCTTGCTACTCCCCCCCCCCCCGAGGGGCCGCCCCCCAGGTTGAGAAATGCTGGTCCAGTTGTAAACGCTGTTCATCAGTGGAATGAATTACTTTTGGAGCATACAGACTATTAGGGTGTGTCTACACTGTAGAATTAATGAAGTTTGACAGCACTTTAAGTGCCAGGACTCAATGCTATGGAATCCTGGGATTTGTAGTTTTGTAGTTTGTAGTTTGGCACAGTTTGGTACTCTTTGGTGGAGAATACTAAAGACCTTGCAAAACCACAACTCCCTTGGTTCCACAGCATTGAACCATGGCAGTTAAAGCGGTATCAAACTACATTAACTCTACACAGGGTAAATGAACATCAAGTTTTTAAACAAAGATTAGATGGCCATTTTTCAGGGCTGCTTCAGCAGTGGATTTGAACACCTCTAGGAAACCTTCCAATTCTGGTTCTATGATTATGATTAAATTGAATTGGATTTAAGCAGCCTGGAATATTTGGGAATTGTCTACAAATTCCCATAGTATGGTTGTGCCTTTCTTTGTGAAATAGGCAGTTTGGGGCCTCATGGTCCAAGACCCTGCATAAACATATGAAGTGAGAAGATTGGCTTTGGGACTTAAACGAAATGAAACCAATCTCTTTAAAACAAATCTGGTGTGAAAGCCAAGATGACAGTCCAGATATCTGAAACAAAGATGAATGGGAAAAAGGAGGTCGGAAACAAAGGCAGAACAACCAAGACTTTTGAAGTAGAAAATAAGAAAGTACAAAAATCAAATTAAATCACAAAGTCTGTTATCATGTGATCAACTTTGGAAACAGCAATGAGTGAGAATGCTGTATCCCTCTTGGTTTTGCTTGTTAAGAACAGTTAAGTCCATATTTCACAAAGGACCATTTGAGAGGCATATGAAAATATATTTCCTTAATGCTGAATCTGTGCTACCACAGGCCCAGAATAACCCCTTTTGGTGCCCTAGGCCACACTTTGGAATTATGCCCCCAAACCAACTTCTACCGCACCCCCACCTCCTCCTCCTCACGGTGCCACACGCCCTCCTTCCTTGAGTCAAGGAAGAAGGGCGCGAGGAGGAAGGAAGGGAAGCCCCGCCCCTGGTGCTGGCAGCGGCCCCGGGGGCAGGGCTTCCCTCAGCCTCCTCCTCTTCGCGGCGTGCCCTCCTTTCTTGAGTCAAGGATGGAGGGCACAAGGAGGAGGAGGAAGGAAGGGAAGCCCCACCCCCGGTGCTGGCATTAGCCCCGGGGGCGGGGCTTACCTCCGCCTCCTCCTCTTCACAGCGCGCCCTCCTTTCTTGAGACAAAGAAGGAGGGTGCGAGGAGGAAGGGAAGCCCCACCCCCAGGGCCACTGCCGGGCATGCGCAGCAGGAGGGCGCGAGCACCTCTGCCTCCTCCGCCATGTTCCTGGGTGCCGCGCATGCCCGGCAGCGGCCCCGAGGGCTTCCCTCCGCCTCCTCCTCGTGCCCTCCTTCCTTGACAAGGGGGCTGGGGCAATGGCGAGGGGGGTACCATTCCCTCCTCTTTGCCCCCTCGCAGCGTTCTCCCCCGAGAGAGAGAGAGAGTTGTGTTGCGGTTTTGTTTCAACTTTGGGAGAGGTTCGTGTGAATTGCACCTCCCTTGGCTTGCGCCCCTAGGCCATGGCCTAGGGTGGCCTTATGGGTAATCCAGGCCTGTGCTACCAGAAAGTAGCAATGGAATCAGTCTGGAGTGGGTTGTGCATTGAAACCGCACAAAATGCTTGCATTTGATTCTGATCTGAACTTTTGGTTATAAAATTTAGAAGGGAGCTTTCATAATTCTTCTTTAATGATGTCACATGTACTCACTGCACTTAGTGTGCTCCTCACTCCCATCACAGTCACATGCTCCAGCTTCTCATGCCGGGACATGAGAGAAGCCTTCCACAAGATGGTAAAACATCCGGGCGTCACCCTGGGCAACGTCCCTGCAGACAGCCAATTCTCTCACACCATAAATGACTAGAAGTTTCTCAAGTAACTTCTGACATGAAAAAACCCACATTTCTCACAGCACTCACAAAGGTAATGATTGCATTTTATTGTTGGAAGATAGCCATTTTCATCATAATAACACTGTTTCAGAATTATTGGAAAATATAATATCAACACAACTTTGCTGCTTTATTGAGGGCAATATTGGAATATATTTAGCATGCAATTAATCTGTATGCTTATTTTAGTTTTGTTTTAAGTGGTAGGAGCATGATGATGGGTTCTAAATACTTTGCAGAAATAGTCAAGTGAATGCTCAGAAATTAGAAAGACTCAATTCATTTGTATTGAAAAGGATCTTCATAATATAGATTTGGCAATGATCGAAACTGAAAGGCAGTATTTATTTATGTGCTTTGCAGTACACATGCCACTTAAGTCTCAGAATGTTTTCTAACGTACTCCATAGACATTTGACAATATATAAATGTTAGTTCTCAATATTTTTCAGGACTATATCCATTCATTATACAATCTTGTGGCACTTTTAAGATTAATAGATTTATCATGAATTCTTTTGGATTATAGTACACTTCTACATAATAAATTGTACTATTTTAACCTCAGGTAGATGAACACACTTCCATAGTTGTGGACTTTCAGAGTGAAATGGGGTACAGAAAATGGTAAGTGTATTAACACTGGTCATAAACCTTCCAAGTGTATGCTTGCCATATATATCCTCTGTGCGTGTACCTATGCATGTATGGGTGGATGCCTTTAAGATGCCTGTTGATTTGTGGCAACCACCTGAATTGTATAGAATTTTCTTAAGCAAGGGATACTTGGAAATGGTTTGCCATTGCTTTCCTCTGAAATACAGCCCATAGCACCTGGTATTCCCTGGTGGTATCTCATGCATGTACTAACCAATACTAATCCTGTTTAGCTTCCTAGATCAGAGGGGTTGTCTTTCATTCAGGTATTTAGGCCTATTTTAAATATCATAGGCTCGGTAAATGAATAGGTTGCTTATTGTCTCTGGAGTGTTTCAGGATTTTTTAACTTGTTTTTTTAGAAGAAATATATTGTGTGTCATGCATACAATTGGAATGAAACTCAACTATTAAGATAAATGAAATGAGGCAATGAGGTGGCTCAATACACCATTTCATAGCAATAAAAGAAACTTCTCCAATTTGGCACTAATCATTGATATATCTACTAACTGAGTATTGTCCCCAGCAGATATTGACAAACTCGTTCATCCAGGCTTTTTTGTTTGTATTTTCCATAATCTCTGAGCACTGTCCATGCTGGTTGGGCCCGGTGATCAAAAACATCTAGAGGGCACTAGATTGGTTAGCATTCGACACTGACTCACAGCAATTCTCCAAGCTTTCCTTATCCCTATGTGATGTCTCAAATTGAACATGCTTTGGATGAACACATGTGGTCTACCATGGAACTATCATTCTTTTTCAGTTGGGTACAACATTTTTGAAAACTATAAATATGTAGAGCACATATATCTTGAATATGAGCATTACCAAGAAATATAGTTAAGATTTCCAAAGCTAAAGCTATCATACATGTGAGGAGAAGGGTATTGCAGGTTTTTAAGCTATAAAAACTAATTCACCCACCTTTAAAAGTATCAGATAAACATCCTGATAAGCATTTTCTAGACTGTTTCTAGCATGTTATTCATTGCATTCTAAGCAGCATATTTGATTAACTAATTATATGACTCATGCTGAAATCAATGCAAGATGGTATCCAACATTAAAGGACAGGGAGTCGGCAGTACTTCCTGGAAAATACTGTGATGTATTCTCAGGATAGCCATAAGTCATACCCAAATGTGATGTCACACTACATGGATTTAAGTTAGCTTGGGTTTCATTGCCACTTTTAGGGCTGGAATATTTGTCGTTAAATGTTTAAAATTGATCAGTGGGTTGTAGCCTGTATCGACAAATCAATTTCTAATTCATGTCATTTCCCCATATGTTCATGTGAGTTGCATTCCTCACAAATTCACATGTTGATTTATATTTAAATATATCTTTAAGTACATTGAATTTTTAAAGCTCTAAGATTCCATTGGTGTTGATAAGCTCTCTGCCAGTGCAGACAGCAAGTATTTAGCACTGACATTGTGTTCTTAATTTTGGTCCATTCATCACTTAATAACCAGACATTTAGGGAACCTTTTTATAATAAAGTAAACTGGTCCTCAAATGGCAATCAATTTTCTACTGAGGCCATTGCGTGCGTGCGTGTGTGTGTGTGTGTGTGTGTGTGGTGCAACAGGTTGCTTCTGGTGTGAGAGAATTGACCATCTGCAAGGATGTTGCCCAGGGGACGCCAAGATGTTTTACCATCCTGTGGAAGGCTTCTCTTATGTCCCCTCATGAGAAGCTGCAGCTGACGGTCGGGAGCTCACCCCGCTTCCTGGATTTGAACTGCTGACCTGTGAGTCAGCAGGCCTGCTGGCACAAGGCTTTAATCCAGTAGTTCTCAACTTGTGGGTCCCCGGGTGTTTTGGCCTACAATTCCCAGAAATTCCAGCCAGTTTACCAGCTATTAGGATTTCTGGGAGTTGAAGGCCAAAACACCCGGGGACCCACAGGTTGAGAACCACTGGTTTAACCCATTGCACCACCAGGGTCTTCTGCTGGGTTTTCTGCTGGGGCCATAAGTGAAGCCTTTTCAAACGGGAAGACCTTTCCAGAACTGGTCCTCCACTGCCATAGCCTTTGTAAACCAAAATTACCTTCATACCACAACAGGGCAGTGGATCAGGGTCTTGTGGAAGACATCTTTAAATTGTTATAGTACTTTTATATATGCATTGTTTCTCAAAGAAAAATATTGGTATGTTTTTCAGCCAAGAAATTATACAGGAAAAAAATAAACTTAAGTTCCGTTCTACTCATTAATACCAAGAATGTAGATCATTTAAAGCTTGAATTCAAGTATTCTTGAATATAAACTCTAAAAAATGAATTTTGCATCATGCATATATATTGTGATCCATCACATCAAAAATAATCAGTCTTCCAGGGGAAAGGCTGGCTCACCAAAACTTCTACAGCATTTTTAATCAACTTGCTGTATAAGCCATAGCAATTAGCTAATATTGAACTTGTTCTCTTTAACAATGCTGCCACCTTCTGGAAGACATAAACATTCACCTTGGCTTTCTCAATGATGAAAACAGGAATAAATCAACCAATGTAATATTAAAACCTGTTATAAAATGTAGAAATTTTCATTCTTGTACAAAGTTCCAATAATTTCTCAGATTTTTTAAAAATAAAAAACTCATTTCATTAGAGTGTCCGTTTTGAGAACAGAAGCTTTCCAGAGTAATGTACTTATTCATAATAGCGTTATATTGAAATACCATTAACAACATATGATTTATATTCAAAAACATGTAAACCCAGCATTCGAAAAGCTTCATTGTCTCATGTATATATTTCCAGGCACAATTTAAAATGCAGCCTTGTTATTTAAATATATATTTAAGTTATATTTAGATTTCTTTCTCCCACCCTGGACATTCCACAGATATATAAACCTCACTTACTTAGTTTCCAACAGACCTCACAACCTCTGAGGATGCCTGCCATAGATGTGGATGAAACATAAGGAGAGAATGCTTCTGGAACATGGCTGTACAGCCCGGAAAACTCACAGAGACCCAGTTATTCCGTCCATGAAAGCCTTCGACAACACAACCTTGTTTTTATTGTTATTTGCCATCAGATCAACTTCAGCTTATGAGAACCCTAATAATTATTATTATTGTTATTATTTTGGAACACAATACACCAAACATCACAATTGTGGAAAAGAAAAAAGTCTGGATTATTGATGTCGCCATACCGAGTGATAGCCGCATTGAGGAAAAACAACAGGAAAAGCTCAGCCATTATCAGGACCTCAAAATCAAACTGCAAAGGCTGTGGCATAAACCAGTACAGGTAGTCCCAGTTGTCATTGGTACATTGGGTTCTGTGCCAAAAGCTCTCAGTCGGCATTTGGAAACAATAAACATTGACAAAATCACATTTTGTCAACTGCAAAAGGCCACCTTACTTGGATCTGCGCACATCATTCGGAAATACATCACACAGTCCTAGACGCTTGGGAAGTGTTCGACTTGTGGTTTTTTGATACGAAATCCAGCATATAGATCTCGTTTGCTGTGACATACTGTGGTTTTGTGTCAGTAAAATAATAATAGTAGTAATAATAATAATAATAATTCTTACCCACTTCTCCCCATGGCTCAAGGTGGGTCACAGCACAGTTAAAAACTCACAAATTCTATAAAAAATCATCTCCATAAAAGATAAGTGAACTGCTTTGCTCAGGTCTTGCAAACCAGGGCTGTGGCTTTGTTGATTGAAATCAACTCTCTGTAGTTTAGCCTCCTTCTTTTTCTACTATCTTCCACTTTACTGTTATCCTCTTTTGCAATGAGCCGTGTCATCTCATGATATGCCCAAAGTATGACAGCCTTAGTTTAGTCATCTTCTCTTCTTGTAAGAGTTCAGTGTTAATTTGCTCCATGACTCCTTCATTTGTCTTTTCAGCCATCCATGGTATCTGTACAATGCTTCTTCAATACCACATACCAAATGAGTAGATTTTCTTCCTGTCAGCTCTTTTCACTGTTCGGCATTTACACCCATACATTGAAATGAGAAATGCTATGGAATGAATAATTCTGATTTTGGTATTTAATGACACATCTTTACAATTGGGGATCTTGAAAAAAAAGTGCCATGTTTGGGTTGCTGTGAGTTTTCTGGGCTGTATGTCCATGTTCTAGAAGCATTCTCTCCTTTTGTTTCACCTACATCTATGGCAGGCATCCCCAGAGGTTGTGAGGTCTGTTGGAAACCAGGCAAGTGAGATGTGTGTGTGTGTGTGTGTGTGTGTGCGTGCGTGTGTGTGTGTGTGTGTGGAACCAGGGTGGGAGAAAGAACTCTTGTCTGCTTGATGCAAGTGTGAATGTTGCAATTGGCCACCTTGATTAGCATTTAATGGCCTTGCAGCTTCAAAGCCTGGCTGGTTGCTGCATGGGGGATCCTTTGTTGAGAGGTGTTAGCTGGTCCTGACTGATTCTTGTCTGTTATAGATAAATAATTAGCACATTTATCCCTAGAATTTGGGATTTTTAATGTTACTCTTTATTTACTGTCCTGATTTTAGAGTTTCTTTTGGTTGTTATACTGATATTATGATTTGTAGGTCTTTTGCCAGATTTTGTTCATTTTCATGTTTTTCTTCTTTCTGCTGAAATTGTCCACATGTTTGTGGATTTCAATGGCTTCTCTGTGTAGTCTGACATGTTAGAGTGATCCAGCATTTTTGTGTTCTCAAATGATATGCTGTGTCCAGGTTGGTTCATCAAGTGTTCTGCTGTGGCTGACTTCTCAGGTTCAATTAGTCTGCATGGATATATAAACCTCACATGCCTAGGTTTTAACAGACCTCACAAGCTCTGAGGATGCCTGCCATAGATGTGGGTGAAACTTCAGGAGAGAATGCTTCTGGAACATGGCCATATAGCTAGAAAAACTCACAGCAACCCAGTGATTCTGGCCACGAAAGCCTTTGACAACACACTGTGGACCTTTGATGTGTTTTATGAAAGTTATAGCACTTGTTATTCCAAGCTATGCCTTAAAAAGCTTCTGGTTGTCAGATGAAAATTTTATTTCAGAAACAAGAAACAAAACCAAAATGATTGATGTATGTTGAAACAAATATCAGAAACCGAAAATCATTTTGATAAAGTCATGTGATCAATAGAATGACACTTTATCACATCAAATCAACATTCCATAGCAGTTGGACTAGTACCAACAGCAAATATATACCCACTCCAAAATTCACTGCCAGTGATAAAAATGAATACAAATATAAAAAATACAATAAAAACGGAAAAATAGATTAGAGACACAATTAATAAATAAAAACCATCAATAGTCGCACATTCTAAACATTTATGGCTGCCAGCAGAAGAAAAACAGAAAATAGATTTTTTTTTAATGTTGTTTCTTTTAAATTTTGTTTTTATCTGTTCTTAAAGACCGCTGTTTTTTGTTGTGCATTGCCTTGAGGAGCATGCCAAACTGAGAGATGATAAATCAGTATTTTTTAAAATAATAATAAAAAACCAACCAAATGTGGATTAGCCTAGTCTCCCTTGTTCACAGTGAACAAGAAAGCCCTCTTTAATTACTTCTCCAGATGTGCCTCCAGGATGACAAGGACATGAGAAAGAATTTTTCTGGAGATAAAGACATCTGGACAGATTAGACGTGTTTCAGATAATAGAGTCTTTCAGATAGCATGGTCCCGAGGTGCATACAACATTTCTCTTCCTAGCTACTACTAATCAACTATTTCAGTACAACAATCTGGACCAGCTGGATATTTTGGGCACCTTTTAAAGGCATTCCAATGGTGAGCCTATCCAAACAGGATGCAACGTGTTGTGGCATGTGTCACTTTTTTCCAGATCTGTCATCTCTAGGAATAGATGTAGCTGACTTCTAAGCTTTCATACATCCACTAAAATACACCTATACTGGAAACCCAAATCTTCAAATGAAATGCAACCCCATCCAAGCCATGTTCAATTTCCATTCCAAGATCAACTGACCAGAAATGCATCCACTTTCAAATTGTTTAACCTCATCCAAACCATTGCCAGCTTTAGAGACAGGTTCAGAATTAGAAAATCTTTCTAATGCTCAAGGCCTGTAATGGAGAACGGGTACATTTTCATTACTTTTCAAAGGGGTCCGGGGGCTTCAGGGGAGTGGGGTGGGTATTCCCGGTAAACTGTGAGAATGGTGTCTGGACTGTAGTTTTATTATTTTTATTTTTAAATTCACAATAAGTATGAAACCATGTGTTAATATGAAAAGACTAATTTTGTAATTCAGTTAAAACTGGCCACTGAAAATTGGGCAATAATCAAAATAATTCTTTCTGTCTATTTACATGCCCCAATGGCACCACATCCCATATGATCTTGGAAGCTAAGTGGAATCAGCTGGAGGGTAAACTGCCAATTAATTCCAGGTACTTTAGCTATATTTCAGAGAAAGTAATTGGCAAAACCACCTCGATGGATTCCTTGTCTAAGAAAATAGTGTGAAATGCATGGGTTTCCATAAGTCAACAGGTAACTTGAAGGCTCAAAGATGCACAGTGTCTATTGCAACCTCCTGTTTCCATTTAGAAAGCCCTTCTCTGGAATTTCAAGCTTGGAATAATGCAGCGCAACTTGGACGACTATCAAAAACACATTGTCAGATCTTGACACACTTATCCTTGCCAGATTTCGAATGATCTATTGCAATCTCCCTATGACTCACAACTGCCTTAAAAGACATACAGATGATGATTATGTTGATGGTGGTGGTTATTATTATTATTGCTTACTTCATCACCACTACTCGAACACAAGTATGCACACACTCGGATAGCACCAACCCTAGCTCAACAGCAGTTTCAGAGACACTTCTGTAAGAATAAACCTGTCTCTGAAAACCTATCTCTCATGTATTCCTTAAATGTGCTTACAAAATCATCCACTCACCCAAGAGCACTTTGAGTACTCCAAATGTGAGCATGTTAAAAGCAAGCATCACTACAAATCTTTGTATACTACTCAGATCACAAAGATTCAATATTTCGTTGCTGAGAAAAGCTATTACTACCGTTATCTTAATATCTATACAGACATTTTCCAACTTCCTCTCAAAACTTCAGTTTCACTTGTCTAGAAGTAAGGATTTCTCTCTAACAAGTTTCTCCCTCCCCTTTTCTTTCCCCTTGTGTTGCTGGAGCACACTCAGTCTGGTTCTCAGTTTGGACTTCAAACACTAGCCTGCTCTCCTGGGAGGCTTTCTAGGTGATTGACAGTGAAGCTCTTAATAGCTTCTCCTACTATGGCCAGGGAAAAAAGGGAGCAGCTAGAGTAACTTGAAAAGATGTGGTGCAGGTATTTGAGGAAGTCTAAAGGGAAAAATGTTTGATATGCTCTGAAAGGAAGAAGTGTTTCAGAATTTTTAAGGGGAATAATGAAGTGGGCGAACATCAGAGAGAGAGCTGGGTTGGGTTTTCCACTTGTTACTCACAGCAAGGAAAGGGGGAGATGCATGCTATACAAGCAGCAAGAAGATGAATGCACCTATTGCAAATATTTTTCAAATGTGCTGTCATAAAAAGAGGGGGAAAGGCTCTTCTTAATGTCTTGTGATTTATAGGGTTTTACCCTGGTGGTACAGCAGGTTAAACCGCTGAGTTGCTGAACTTGCTGACTGAAAAGTTGGCGGTTTGAATCTGGGGAGTACGTTGAGCTCCTGCTGTTAGCCCCAACTTCTGTCAACCAAGCAATTTGAAAACATGCAAATGTAAGTAGATCAATAGGTACCGCTTTGGTGGGAAGGCAGCGGGGCTCCATGCAATCATGCTGGCCACATGAACTAGGAAACGTCTACAGACAACACCAGCACTTCAGCTTAGAAATGGAGATGAGCGCCACCCCCAGAGTCTGACATGATTAGACTTAATGTCGGGGAAAACCTTTACCAAAATAATGTAACCGCTCTCCACGTCGTCTATACGAATACTAATGGTAATTTTCAATCAAGCTCTGAAAATAAAACAGAATTTGAAAATTTGATTACTGGTTCAACAATAACGTAGAAATTAAGATTGAGTAAACTTCAGGATCCCTGTGTAAACCTACAGAGAGGATACTCAGACGTTTCTCCATAAGATATGCATCACAGTCAAAGGAAGGAAAGTACCGGAATTGCACATGCTTTTCATACAGAAAGTCCCAGTTCCTGATATCTCAATGTAGTTTGGAGAAAGACAATATTGGGTTAGATGTACCAATGATGTCTCTTGATATCTAACAGATCCAACATAAAACTGCAGCTGGTACTGAAATTTACCTACAGCTTACCTATTGAACTATAGGACTTCTAACTTTAGTTTAATTATGCTGAAAATGTATATACATATACCCATATCCTGACACTCAAGAAACCTAGACAGAGTGATACAGTAGTGAAAATGTTGTACAGTTTTGCCCAGTAGTCACACAATTGAAGGGTTTCATTAAAGTATTCTTCACAGAAAAAAATGAGGGTTTTTTTCAAGGAAGAACAATGGGAAATATATGCATTGGACTACGCATTTTTCAAAGTTTGTGACCAATGGCCACATTCAATATAAGAACATAAGAACATAAGAAGAGCCATGCTGAATGATGCAAAAGAGACAAAAATATGTCCCAATGTCCTTTTCCTTTGAAAAAATAGCAACTTACTTTGGACCTTTCCCAAACATTATAATGCCAGTCCCTATTTCCTTCTGCAACTATGACTGACTGTAGAAAAAGAAGAAACATAAGGGAACTCTAGGATAGTAATGGCAACTACACAGGGAAGTGGTTTGTTTCAGGTTCATGACAGTGAAGAGGGGGCTACAAACTCTGTTTCCCCAATGCTACATCCTATCAAAATGGAAGGAGGTCATGACTGCTTTTAACAAAAATAAAAATGGTTAGGTAATGTATTTGATGTCAGCTTTAGGTTGAACTGAATACAACTAGAGTGAGTTAATGGATGGGGCAAAGACTGAACTCAGGGCCTCTTGACACCACCACCACGTTTCACTGTAGACATTCAGTTTCACTCAATCTCCAAAACCTTTCCCATAGATCGTTTACACATGGCTGTCTAAAAAGACTATAATGTGAGACATAAAACCAGATCAATCTATATGTGAATTCAGGCCAAACACTAAACACTGTGGCAAACTCTTTTTTAAATGGTATGAACACCTTTGAAAAGGACAGAGCAGAGAAATCCGGCTACTTCAGCAAATCAATTAACAGTGAAAATTACAGACATTTCAAATCTCATCTTGCACTTCAACATGAATCACTTTCCTGAATGAGTGGGATTGTACCAGTCAGATATGCCAGTCGATTGAAGCCAAAACTAACAAGATCTTTGAAGGGCTCAGACAGCATTTCCAGCAAAATCTAGTGTTTCCCAGACTTCTTGCCTGGCATGGTTAGTATGCCATCAATGCTCATTAACAGATTGTGAAATTTGTAATTTCCTAAGAAAAATCTTGTATTGCAATGTATCCTGAATTTTTGCTTATGTATGATCAGGCTGCTCACTCCTCATGCCAGCTGCTCCACTCACCCATTCCCCTGTGTATAGTTCTTGTAGTCAACAAAACTTTATAGTACATTTAAACCATGCATACTTTTAGTACAACATTATGATAAATATAAATAATGGAGAAATATAATACCTAGAAGTAGGAATGTATTCATTTAAGACCAATGGTGCCTTTGCGGCACTCCTATTACAGGCAATCCCCAAGTTATGAACAAGATATGTTCTAAAGATTTGTATAAGTCACAACAGGTACACACACACACACACATTCTCTCTCTCTCTCTCTCTCTCTCTCTCTCTCTCTTGATAGTTAATACCGCTGCCGTGTTTGTTTTGCTGTCTGTGTCCCTGTTTAGAAGATTTTGTCAGGTGTAAAAACAACAACCCCACTGAGTAGGTACGTGATTTATGATTTCTTCTATCATGTCGTCCCAATGCTGATTGTCTCAAGGCAAGCTAATTATGTTCCCCAGAGATCACTGCAGTCTAAAGAACATAACTTATTGGAAGTCCCTTCTGTTCGTACTTATCACCTGTCCTCTACCAGACAGAGAGCCTTTTCGGTGGCAGCCCCGACTCTTTGGAATGCCCTGCCAGATTTGTTCCGGGCCCTTAGAGAGTTGCATGCGTTCCAAAGAGCCTGCAAAACAACTTTATTTCAGCAGGCTTTCAATCTAAACTGACCCAATGTAACTAGGTGTACTAGGGGTGACTGTTTTATTGTTGGTTTTAGCATTGTTTTATTGTTTTATAGTGTATTTTATTGTTAATGTTGCCTTATGTAAACCGCCCCAAGCCTGTTGGGATGGAGCGGTATATAAAATTGAAGTAATAAATAAATAAATAATAAATAAATCAAACCAAACACTACAGAGTCTTTATCAGTAGTTAGCAGAGTTTCGCTGCACAGCCTCTAATCTTGTTCTGCTCACTATTTTAAAAAGAAAACACGTGAACTCTGGTTTTCATCCAACTCACTATGGAGGCTTTAATCTTGAAAAATTGCTTATGTACAGCTATATACAGACATCAGGATCCCATGATCTGCTATCAGTATATACGAAGATATATTCATGAGCAATGTACAACAAGAAGCAAAACACATGGCAAGAGCACTGCATGGCAAGAAATCATGGCAAGAGAGAGAGCACATGCCAGCCACTTACTTTTATACTCATTGGCTTCTTGTCATAAACCAGGGACAACAGGAAATGATACAATTTTCATAATGCCAGTCACGTGGTCATGACTCAGCTTTTTAGCCTGCCCCTGCAGTTCCACATCACCACTTAACTGTTCAGTGGATGTGTGTGACCACATGTCCACTAGAACTGTATTTTCCACACAGTAATACACAATGGAATTACAGACAATGCATACATATCTAACAGATTTTACCTCTCTTTCTGTCTCTGTGATAATTGGATTTGGCTTGTTTTGGAAACAAACTTTAGTGGAGATACCTTTTTGCCATGATAACTTTTTCAGGAATGAATTTCCCTTCCTGGGGGTAGACTTATCTCACTTCCTATTGTCTCACTCCATTCTTAACTGTGAGTCATTTGTAAATTGGGTGTTTGTAACATGGGGACTGCCTGCACATGGTTTTCTTGGCAAGATTTGTTCAGAGGTGGTAGCCTTTGCCTTTCTCTGTGGCTGAGAGAATGTGACTTGCCAAACTGACCCAGTGAGTTCCCATGACTTAGTAGGGATTCAAACCCTGGTCTCCAGAGTCATAGTCACTGCTCAAAACATTGCACTATTCTAGTTTTCCACTTTATTTATATACCACCTTTTTCCCAACTGAAACTCAATCAGATTAATGTAGATAGAAATACGATAAGAAGTTCTCATCAGGATATTTATTTATTTGTGATATTTCTACCCCATCAGAGTGGCTTACATGGGAAATTAAAGCAAACAAGTTAAAACAGTTCAAAACAATAGAAATAATGGAACTACACAAAAACAGATTATTATTATGTTTATTAGTTGTTGGTTCAGTCACTTCCAACTCTTCGTGACCTCATGGACCATGTCAAGCCAGAGCTTCCTGTCAGCCGTCACCACCCCCAGCTCCTTCAGAGTCAAGCCAGTCACTTCAAGGATACCATCCATCCAGCTTGCCCTTGGTCGGCCCTTAGTTGGCCCCTCTTCCTTTTCCTTCCATTTTCCCCTGCATAATTGTCTTCTCTAAGCTTTCCTTTCTTCTCATGATGTGGCCAAAGTACTTCATCTTTGCCTCTACTATCCTTCCCTCCAATGAGCAGTCGGGCTTTATTTCCTGAAGTATGGACTGGTTGGATCTTCTGTTTATTATGTTTATTTATAACCCACTATTTTCTCGAGGAGACTCGAAGTGGCTTACAATAAAAGCATTTCAATACAATTTAAAATCCAAAAATATACAAACATTAAAATAGAATTAAACCTCAATTGCATTAATTAAAAGTTAATAGTTTAAATCCATTAAAAAACAATTAAAATGTATTCAGAGCTAAAACCACAGCATCCCCTGACTTGATCTTGAAAACCATAGTAAGCATGCCTACCACTGAAAGGAGAACAGGGAGGAGGCCATTCTGTCTTCTTTGGGCAGGGAGTTCCAGAGTAAAGGGACAGCCACCAAGATGGAAAGCCCGCTCTCTTGTTCCCACCAACCCAGCTTGCAATGGAAGTGGGACCAAGAGAAGGACCTCTCTTGAAGACCTCAAGGCCTGGGCAGGGTTACACAAGAAGATGCTATCAGCTAAACATCCTGGACTTGAGCTGCCTAGGGCTTTAAATGTCATAACCAGCACTTTGAATTGTGTCCAGAAACAAACTGGCAGCCAGTGGAGCTGCCACAACAGGGGGTTGTCTGCTCCCTGTTTGGACCAGCTGAAATTTCCTAGCACTCTTCAAAGGCAGTCCCATGTAGAACACGTTACACTAATCTTGACAAGATGTAACTAAGACATATACTACCATGGCCAATTAAAACAGTTAAAATAGATTTAGAAGATTTAAAAATTCAAAATTATGGGTCTCATTCTTTGAGAAGAATCAGTGAAGCCCAAAAGCCTTATGCCAATTTTTTACTTGGTGCCTAAAATCAGTATTGGCCCCCATCAGACCTCAAAAGGCAGGATATTCTACAATTGGGATGTCACAGCTGAGAAGATCTCTCTTATGACCCACACAATGTATTGACCTCACTAGTGGGACATACAGAGGGAAGCACCCTAGTGGACCTCTGTTCTTAGGTAGACACATATACATGTCTGTGTACCTGCTTCATATGCTGTTCAGTTGCTAGCTGTTCATGGGTAGCTACAAGAACCATACTCATCCGTCTTTACTAGACACCCTGCCATACAGAGGAAACCTTCACACAAAGGGTGTTATGGAGGCCACATGATTGGAGTAATTCCTACTCAGGTTTAAATCTTTGCTAGTTCAGATTACAGACAATGCTCTTAAGTGGGCATTAAAATACATTGCCTGATTTCCAAAATAGTTTTGCCCTGCAGATGACCATTTGGTCATGCAGTACCCATTTGGAATCAGCTCTTAATGGAACCTAATATGTATGGCTCAGACATAGGTTTGTCATCTCTGTTAAAATTCAAACAAAGTATGTGGTTACTAGGCTTGGTCTCCGAGTAATTAAAATTAAATGATATCAGAAGAGATTCGTAAGAAATGCTACTTTTGAGTTTTACCGCATCTCGACGGCCAACCAGGAAGTGGACTTTGTTTATCGAACTTCGGGGTCAGAATTTTCTTAAGTATCGTAATTAGGTCGAATGGGGGGGGGGGCAACCTCCTCCTCTCTCACCACCCTCCCTCCTGCCCTTGCCAATAAACTGAAGTATTGGCAAGGCAAGCCCTAAGCTCTCTCCTCCTTTCGGCTGGAAGCCTGGAAAAATGTAAACAGAGAGGTTTACTCAAAAGTAAATCCACAAAAGAGGTTTACTCAAAAGTAAATCCACATTTTTCCAGGCTTCATTTGCGGATTTACTTTTGAGTAAATCTCTCTGTTTACATTTTTCCAGGCTTCCAGCCTAACAGAGGAGCTTAGGGCTGGGCAAACTTGGGCCCTCGCTCCCTCCCTCTGGTGTTTTGGACTTCAACTCCCAGCATTCCTCACAGCCCCAGGCCTCTTCCTTTTCCCCTCAGCCTGGGCAAACTTGGGCCCTCGCTCCCTTTCTCTGGTGTTTTGGACTTCAACTCCCAGCATTCCTCACAGCCCCAGGCCTCTTCCTTTTCCCCTCAGCCTGGGCAAACTTGGGCCCCTCCCTGTCCCTCCTGCCTGCCAGGATATAAAGCGTCAAAGAGTATTGGGGTAGTTGCACACAACAGGTGAGAAACCAACCTAATGTATAATGGAACGAATGCTAACTTATAGAGTAAGTGCCTAAATATTATAAGTATTAAACAGCAGTAATAACAATGGACGCACACTACAAACGCTGTGCCCGGGTCCCTGGTTTTGCATATATTCCTGTATAAACCCAATGCTCTAGAGCAGGGCTGTCCAAGTGGCGGCCCTGGGGCCGTACATGCCCCCCCCCCAGCCTGTTGGACATGGCCCCCGCTATGCCCCCGGCCACCATTTTTAAATTTTTTGTAAAAAAATAACAAAATATTTTTACAAAAATGGCGGCCGGGGGAGAGAAAGGCGGGGCAGGGAGGAGGAAGTGAGCCAGCTCCTCCTCTCTGCACCGCCCCTCTGTCCCTCTCTCTGTGCCGCCGCTGCAAGATCGCAGCGGGGGGGGAGGGGGAGGAGGAGGAGGCGGGGCAGGAGAAAGAGGAGCCAGCTCCTCCTCCTGCAACGCCCTCTTCTTCCCTCTCTCGCCGGCGCCGATGCAAACCGCATTGCATCAGCGCCGGTGAGGGAGGGACAAGGGGCGGTGCAGGGAGAAGGAGCCAGGTAGGGAAGAGGCGTGCCTAAAGAGGAGGAAGGCAAGCGCTTGCCTTCCTCCTCTTTAGGCACGTGGCTTCTCCGTTCTGTCTCTCCCACCGGCACCCTGATCAGTGCGCCAGTGGGAGAGGCAGAACAGGGGAGGGGGCGTGCCTAAAGAGAAGGAAGGCAAGTGCTTGCCTTCCTCCTCTTCAGGCACGGCTTCTCCGTTCTGTCTCTCCCACCGGCGCCCTGATCAGTGCGCTAGTGGGAGAGGCAGAACAGGGGAGGGGGCGTGCCTAAAGAGAAGGAAGGCAAGTGCTTGCCTTCCTCCTCTTCAGGCACGGCTTCTGCGTTCTGTCACTCCGACCGGCGCCCTGATCAGTGCGCTGGTGGGAGAGGCAGAACAGAAGAGGAGGCGTGCCTAAAGAGAAGGAAGGCAAGCGCTTGCCTTCCTCCTCTTAGGCCTGCCTTCTCCGTTCTGTCTCTCCCACCGGCGCCCTGATCGATGCGTCGGTGGGAGAGGCAGAACAGAGGAGGAGGCTGGCGTGACACTAGGAGGGAGGGAGAAGCCATGGAGGGCTCCCCTTGGCTTTGCCTTCCCTCCTAAAGGGTCACGCCAGCCTCAAGCGAAATCGCTGCTTCTGAGGCTGGCGTGACACTTTAAGAGGTGGGACCGGGGGCGTGGCTGGGGGTGGGGCTGGGGGTGGCGCCGGGGGTGGGTCGGAGGGGCCCCCAGGTCTTCAGTGACTGGAAGTCCAGCCCTAGGTCCAGTAGAAGTTGAACAGCACTGTTCTAGAGTATATATAACAACTAAATAGTAGAGATTATGAGAACCTGGGTATAAGAAGAGGTAGGGGTTAACATAAAAATCAAACCGAAGTATTCCATCTCAGGCAGCAAATGCTCCCCACAGAATATGTATGTGCAGTGCACACAGGCAGCCTCTAGGCTGGAAGCCTGGGAAAATGTAAACAGAGAGGTTTACTCAAAGTAAATCCACAAAGGAGGGCACTTTGGACGAAGTGCCTCCTTTGTGGATTTACTTTTGAGTAAACCTCTGTTTACATTTTTCCAGGCTTCCAGCCTAACAGAGGAGCTTAGGGCTGGGCAAAGTTGGGCCCTTGCTCCCTCCCTCTGGTGTTTTGGACTTCAACTCCCACCATTCCTCACAGCCTCAGGCCTCTTCCTTTTCCTCTCAGCCTGGGCAAACTTGGGCCCTCACTCCATCAGGATCGGGGTGAGAGAGAGGCAGCGAGGAGCGAAGGGGGGGCTCCTCCTTTTTTTTGCTCTTTCCAAGAATAGAATACCCCCTCCCTCCTTCCCTCCCTCCTTCCTATTTGGAGAGTCCCATCTAGAATTCAGTGTGATTTATTCCAGTTTTTGCCTACAACTCCCAGCAATCCCAGCCAGTTTACCAGCTGTTAGGATTTCTGGGAGTTGTAGGCCAAAACCATCTGGAATGCACATGCGCTAGCATACGAACTACTAACGAATTTCGTTAGTAATTACGTTACATTTTAGAATTTTTTGGAATTTTTTTTGTAAGTCTTTCTATTACTAATAAAAAAATCCCCCCCCCCTCATTTGATTTTAGAATCGCAATTTTTGGGTTCTAAACCAAGCCTAGTGGCTATATATATATACCCCTCAGCAAATGATTGTGATGGAGCAGAACTCTCTGAAATTTAGGGGATTTGCAGGGAGGAAGAGATTGGTATCTTACCCAAGTGTTCCACAGATCAAATGAAGTGGAGAGTAAAAGTATATATCACTTAAAAGAACAAAGATAGGTATTTCAAAGGATGCCATTTTACTTTTCTCCATTTTACAATGTATGTATTACACATTGATATTAGAGAAAGCCTTGAAATCCACAATGTCCAATAAATGTATATATACAATACAACCTCTTATCTATGGACTCAATATCAAGGGTTTCTATTACCCATCCTGAAAAAACTATTTCCTCACTGAAGTGATTGCGGGCCTCTTTAGGTTTGCCAATGTTATTCTATGGAATGCTTCCAACCCAGGGCCGTGCCCAGGATTTTGATTCGGGAGGGGCTGAGTTTGATTCAGGGGGGCTGAATCTGAGTGAGAGATGATCTACCCTAGCAAACCTTTTGTATTGTTATCCCAATACCCCCATGCATATGGGATATATTGAGCATGGTGATCAGATCATGATATGAATACACATAACACTTTAAATAATGTACCAGTAAGGCCTTCTCACGGACCACCCTGAGAATTGGGGGGGGTTGAAGTTCCCCAAGCCCCCCCCCCGGCTTGGAATCCAACCCAATTAAAGTCAGAATATAGGGCTTGCTATTATCCACAACTGCAGAGGTCTTGGGCCATATCCCCAGTTACTATAGTGGTCATACTGTAAGTGCATCTTTAACAATATAACATGCTACTACAAAATTATCCAGTGCAATCCAAAAAAAGGGTTTTAAGACACTGATTTACTACCACAGCTGTACTTTTGCTATTTGTGGAAGGGCTCTATGCACCAGGGGACTACAGAGGAACATCTCATTGGTTCACCTCTGTGTAAGACACAGAGTAATATATCTTCTTCTAATCAGTAATGCCTAGTTGAACTTTGGTGCACCCAGCAATATGGCATCGTGCCCACTTGAATGCCAGCAATGAGATAGAGATGAGCTCAGTAGAATCCTTAAGAGAATTCCAGCTGAGAAGGAAGCAGATGTTCTATACACACACACACACACTATATGTTGCTAAGCAGAATCAAGCATTATGATTTCTCTTTGAAATCAGATCTGACATAACATTATAGGGTTGTGTTTTGAAATTTTAGCCCAGGAGAGTGTAGAATGGATGCATGAAACAGTAACAAAGGTAATCTTCTTCTGCTTCTCAACCCATGACAAGATCATTTAATTACCTGGTTAAAAATAACTGTTTCTCTAGCTAATATGCTATTCAGTCTGGCCCATTTAAATCCAAGTGACCTTCAGTTGACAGGATGGAAGAAAAAAGAAAGTATGCTGGATGCTAAAATTCTCTGTAGCACAATAAAGTTTGTAGTCTAAAGAAAATTGTCTTCTTTTGTTGAGCATTTCCAAACATTTTACCCTATCTATAAAAGGAGTCCTTAGTGGTGCAGTGGGTTAAACCACTGATCTGCTGAACTTGCCTACCAAAAGGACAGCAGTTCAAATCTGGGGAGCGGGGTGAGCTCCCGCTGTTAGCCTTAGCTTCTGCCAACCTAGCAGTTTGAAAACATACAAATGAGAGTAGATCAATAGGCACCACTCCAACAGGAAGGTGACAGACCTCCATGCAGTCATGCTGGCTACATGACCTTGAAGGCATCTACAGAAAACGCCGGCTCTTCAGGTTGCAAATGGAGATGAGCACCACCTCCCAGAGTTGGACATAACTAGACTTAATGTCAAAGGGAAGCATTTACCTTTACCCTTTAATAACAGGTTTGTGGAAAATACTACCCAATGGGTTCTATATGGCCCTTGAAGCCTAATTTGTGGTCCCTGAAAAAAATGCATACACATAAACCCACAGATACACAATTTGTTGGGAGGGGGCACTTCATTTTACTGCATCTCAAATTATTCAATGTGAGGAGCTGATTCACCAGGAACTGACATCTGATAATTCATAGACAGCACTGTTCTGTTGGCCACCACTTTGAGTAGTACTTTTCTAATTAAGCATTCTCTTTTTTCTATGTAGTCCAGCCATCATCATCATCATCATCATCATGGATCTCACTCACCAAGAACTTGGAACCCATTTCACAAAGCTGCAAGAACAATTAAGGTTCATCAGCTCACAAATTCACCATTTTTACTTCCCGCTCTTTTAATCCCATTGAGTCTAGTCTGGGAAATAATTGCTGTCTAACATTTCTTTTGAATAAAGTTTTCAACAGCATTTCCTGAAACAAGTTGGAAGATACTAGTGACCCCAGAGGTCACTTCGTTCCGAACAAATGAACCTCCTGGAAGTACCGACCTTCAAAGCAATCCATCTTACATCGACCCGGCGCAGAGCCTTTTCTGTAGTGGCGCCGTCAATATGGAACACTCTTCCTAGCGATGTACGGGCCATGCAGGACCTTCTCTCCTTCTGCAAGGCCTGCAAGACTCATCTTTTCCAGCTAGCCTTTGATTGCTAGGCCAGAAATCTTTTTAAAGTTAGTTTAATATATATGCTTTTACCTCTGTGTGTTTTACCTGATTGTAAGCCGCTCCAAGCCCTCGGGGAGTGGCGGCGTACAAGTCCAAATAATAAATAAATAAATATTTATTTATTTATTTTCTGCATGATTGCCATAACTTCAATGATTTATTTTCAGATAGGCTCTGCATGTTTCTTTTATGTAGCTCCACACAGCAAACCATCAGATCCTGTTATGAGCACCATGTGAAAAATGTTTACACTTGCAGAAAGGAGGACAATGCTATGAAATTACTGCTCTCCATTTATGTGTTTGTCTTTATCGGCAAAGATGCATCTATCTACACTATGGAATTAATGCAATTTGGCATGACTTTCACTGGTATAGCTCAATGTTATGGAATCATAAGAGTTGTTTGGTGAAGCACCTGTACTATTTGGCAGAGAAGGCTAAAGGCCTTATAAAATTACAGCTCCCATGATTCCATTGCATCAAACTGTAGCAATTAAAGTGGTGTTAAACTACATTAATTCCACAGTGTAGATGCACCTTTGTTGATAAACCCCAAATCTCCCAATCTTAATTTAATTTTAATTTATTTTGTCAAGTTAACTTTCTGTGAGTATCAGTTTTCAGAAATCAAACAAGATTGGATTCAGAGAATTACAGAATCATAGAGTTGGAAGAGACTGCATGAGCCATCATGGTTTTTATGACATTTGTGTGTTTGTCAAGATAATTATGCTTGTTTAATTATTAATTTTATTAATTTATTCATTTATAATGATATTATTTTGTACTGTGAGATTTATATGCTTATTTTTTATCAAGGCATTGAATGTTTGTCTTTTTTTCTTGTATAGAAGTCCCCTCAGGGAGATAGGGTAGCCTATAAATATAGTATTGTTATTATTATGTAGCCCAGTGGTTCTCAACCTGCGGGTCCCCAGATGTTTTGACCTACAACTCCCAGAAATCCTTGCCAGTTAACCAGGTGTTAGGATTTCTGGGCATTGAAGGCCAAAACATCTGGAGATGCACAGGTTGGGGACCACTGCATAAGACTCTTCTCCAACCAGAGTTAAGTAGTGGCATTTTCTTCCATTGTGAAGTCTCTGATCTAGTCCAATCCCCTGCTATGCAGGAATAGCACAATCAAAGCACCCCTGACAGATGACCATTCAGCATCTGTTTAAGAGCCTTCACTACACTCCAAGGCAGAGTCCCACTGCTAAACAGCTCTTATGGTCAGGAAGTTCTTCCTAATGTTCAGGTAGAATCTCCTTTCCTGTAATTGGAACCCATTGCTCCAAATCCTAATCTCCAGGGCAGCAGAAAAGAAATCTGCTTCCTACTCCTCATGACATATTTTCAAATATTTATAAATGGTTACCATGTCTCTTCTCGCCCTTCTCTTCTGTAGGCTAAACATGACCAGTTCTTTAAGATGCTCCTCATAGGGCATGGTTTCCAGATCTTTAATCATTTTAGTCATCCTCCTCTGGACACTTTCCAGCTCTTGGATTATTGAACTGAATCTCATACATTGCTGCCTAATTAAGCCTTCATAGCTCATTTGATAGTATGTTTGTTTGTGTCCCTCAAAGAATGATGTTCACCCGTTTAATCCTTTAATCTGGTACATTACTAATTTGGCATAGAGGATTCATATTGGGTCCTTCTAGGTCAGTCACAGAGGCTGAGAAAAACATTCTCCAATCCAAATGTTAATATGTATTCTTAGGATTTGCATGGTACTGAAAACAAAAACACATTGTTTTCTAGGACTGGGGTAAGTGGAACAAAATATGCACTTCAGTGTGTGTGTGTGTGTGATGACTCAGTTTCATAGCCTGAGAATCGAGGCTCTGAATCTGAGCCTGACAGTGTAAACACGAGATAAGACACCTGCACACTGACCCTGGGAAACAAATGCTCCAACACTTGGCGGGAAAAAATGTGTGGGGTTTGTTCCAGGCGGGAACTGCTATCTTTGCAAATGTGAGAGTGTATAAAATTATGTGAATCACTGTAGCCAGCCACTCTTGGCTTTAACCATGTTATGATGTCCTTTAGTAACAGTTCTGAGTAAAATCCGGGACATGTCCTGTGAGTTATTTCAAGCTCACACTCACACACACACACACACACACACACACACACATAGAGAGAATGTTTGTATGTATGTTTGTATGTTTGTGGGTTTGTATGTATGTGCCAGCGTTCTGATTGGCTGCCACTTCCACAAGCCACAGCGACCAGCGCGGGTGATGGACCTGCACCAAACTTGGTACACATAACCCCCCTGACGCCCTTTACGTCCTGGTGCAGTTTGGGGGAGGTGGACCATGGATTATGGGATTTGTAGTACTTTCAAACACTTTGGTTCCCACAGACCACTGTGGCCACCAAAAACCACCAATACAGACCACACTTGGCACACACAGCCCCCATGACCCACTCTATGTCCTGGTGCAGTTTCGAGGAGGGCAGACCAGGGATGATGGGACTTGAACTACCTCTACTCACTTCCCAAGTCTGCTGCAACCCTCATCCAATTTGATCGAGACCAAACTTGGCACACATAATGCCCATTACTTCCTTCACGTCCTGGTGGGGTTCGGGGGAGGACTGACAATGGATGATGAGATTTGTTGTACTTTCACACCCCTCTGTTCCCACAAACCACTGCGGCCCCCAACAAATACCGATAAAGACCACATTTGGCACACAAAGCCCCAGTGACCCACTCTACATCCTACTGCAGTTTGGAGGACAGCAGACCATGGATGATGGGACTTGCAGTACCTTCATTAATTTCATGAGTCCACTGCAACTCCCAATAATGACGGATCAAGACCAAACTTGGCACACAGAGCCCCCAAGACCCACTCTACATCCTGCTGCAGTTTGGAGGATGGCAGACCATGGATGATGGGACTTGCAGTACTTTTCCTCACTTTCCAAGACTGCTGCAAACCTAATCCAATGACTGATCAAGACCAAACCTGGCACACAGAGCCCTCATGATCCACTCTACATCCTGGTGCAGTTTTGTGTGAGACGGACCATGGGTGGTGGGACTTGCAGTACCTTCACTCACTTCCTGATAACAATGCAACCCTCATCCATTCACCAATAGAGACCACACTTGCCACACAGAGCCCCCAAGACCCACTCTACATCCTGGTGCTGTTTGGAGAAGGGTAGACCACAGATGATGGGACTTACAGTACCTTCAGTAATTTCATGATACCATTGCAACTCCCAATAATGATGGATCAAGGCCAAACTTGGCAGACCGAGCCTCCATGACCCACTCTACATCCTGGTGTTGTCTGGAGGAGGTTAGACCATGGACGATGGGACTTGCTGTGCCTTCACTAACTTCTTGACACCACTGTGAGCCACATAAATAAAAAGACCAACTACTACGTTTCTCAAATAACCCAGGCATTGCCGGGTCCCCAAGCTAGTATATAATATTTATCAAAAATAATATCAATAAAAGAGCGCACACATACATATATACACACACATTTCTGAATAATGTTTCCTAACATTTATACAGTGTTTGTTCCTAATTGCGCTATTTTCTCCCTCCCTTCACCCATCCTTTTGTATTGGCTTCCCATCCTTTGGGTTGAAAACTACCATTATATCCTTCTTTCTTAATGAAATCTTTTTCATTCTTCCTTCTAACCTAATAGTTTTTATTTAAAAATTCCACACAGAAAATTCTAGGAGGAAAGATTAAATCTCACAGCCTTCTGTAAAAACTATTCTTTTTTTGTTTTTACACAATTTAGAAATGTCTTTGTTCTTCATAGCTAAGTTATCCATTTCCACCATTCTAAATAACTTTTACTATCCATTCTTCTACTTCATACAGTTTCTAGTGACATAGGAGAAGCTGCTGTTAAAGGAAGTCCCATTCTCTTTCTCAAAATCTTACATGCTTCAGGAGTGGCCCCATATCTTGTGGTGCTGATAATAACATGGGTTGCATTCTATGGCATCTTTGGATCAACTGAAACTATTTCTTTTTGCACTATTATGACCACATGGCTTTTGTTAATACTTCCAATTCACCTTCAGCAATATTCATACACTTTTTCAGAATACCTTGAAGCTCTCAGAAACAGCAGTTCATAGTGAATAGTGGTCTTAGGTTGGCTACAGGGATGTCTTCATTATGATGTACTGTCTCAAAAACCAACACTTAGAAATAACAGGTTGCAAAAAGCTACATTACATTTTTAACCCAATGAAGGAGATAACATTAATTCATAAAATTTAATTACTTTTAGCATTCTAGGATGTGACTACACTAAATGGTAGTGAAGGAATATCTCATTGTTCACATGCTGGTTTGTGCTGTTGCTTCATCGTATGTCCTGGGGGACAAGGAGATGGCAAAATGGAGAAGTGGAAAAGCACAGTGTTCCATATAAAAGAAAGATATTAAAAAGCTACATTAGAGAGTGCTTGGAACTTCAACTGTTTGGATTTTTTTCTTTAAAATAAGTTTTTGAAGAAGACAGCCATTGTATTCTATTAGCTTAGTTCACCACACACACACACACACCATATACACAAAATGAAAATCATAAATATATCCAGATAACAAGCAAAATGAATAAAAATAATAATAATAGCATTATAATATTGTGTGTGTATGTGTGTGTGTGTGTGTGTGTATATATACACACAGTGTATGTATGTGTGTGTGTGTGTGTGTGTGTGTATAGTATATATATATATATATATATATATATATATATATATATATATGGAGCCCCTGGTGGCACATTGGGTTAAACCACTGAGCTGCTGAACTTGCTGATCGAAAGGTTGTAGGTTAGAATCCGGTGAGCGGCATGAGCTCCCACCATTAGCCCCAGCTTCAGCCCACCTAGCAGTTCGAAAACATGCAAATATGAGTAGATCAATATGTACTGCTCCAGTGAGAAGGTAACAGGGCTCCATGCAGTCATGCCAGCCACATGACCTTGGAGGTGTCTATGGACAATGCCAGCTCTTCGGCTTAGAAATGGAGATGAGCACCACCACCTAGATTCGGATATGGCTGGACTTAATGTCAGGGGAAAATATTTACCTAATAATAACAACAACAACAACTTTATTTATACCCCACCCCCCTTTCCCCAAAGGGACTTAGGGCGGCTCACAACATAAAAACAATATACAAACTGAATATATTAAAACAGTATATTCAAACAGAAGGCTGCAAATCAAAAATAAAACACAATAAATTAAGGATAAAATAAAAAAACATAGTTAAACACAATGAAAAAGGAGTAGAGAAACAAAAAATATTCAATTTCCTGCACTTTCTTGGTAATATTGAAAGCTGGACACTCATTATCCCCTCCTCTTCCCACGGATGCATAACTCATGCTTATAGCAGAGGATTTTTAGATCTGAAGAGAGAACACACATAGGCTGATATCCTGTTAATGACATGCACAGATGTAAACCGCATCACTCATGCAGAGTGATTTTGTCAGACAATGCATAATGGTCATTTTCAACAGATAGTAGGAAAACAAGAGTAGAGCATGTGACTCATTCGACATGACGTACCAGATTTCAGTACACACAGTAGTGTGAGAATATGCATTGCCTCTGTGTAACGCCTCTCACATTGTGCATACAGTCTGCCTGCCATGACCACACACAATTCACAATGTTGGCATTCAGTGTAGGGTTGCAGCCAAACAATGTAAAATAAATAATGCTGCTGAAACAATCAGAAGCCTACATTGCTCAAAAGCGCTGTAATAAGGATACAGAATGCCATCTTCATTTGAATATGCCTGAGAAAATATTGTAATATTACTGTATTATTACTGCAAAATGTGCCATGTTGCAAAGTTTTGAAATATAAGTATGGTAGTGCATGGAACTGCAGATTTTAATTTCTAGAAACTGAGACTAAAGAATAGTGGGCTATCTAATAATTCAGACACTGCATTTTTGGTGTGCTATTGATTTTGTTAGCAGCTTAACACCCCAAGCGGACTGAATTCTCATTTTAGAGATGAGAAAATAAGGCTGCAAAATATGGCTTAAGACTTGCAATTATTCAAGTCTTAGGCCATATTTGACCCCTTGTTTCAAAAACTGCAAACTCAAATCTAATTTAGTAAAGTAATATATTTCATAGGGCCCCCTGGTGGTGCAGGGAGTTAAACCTCTTAGCTGCTGAACTTGCTACCTGAAAGGTTGGCAAGGTCTGAATCCAGGAAATGGGGTGAGCTCCCACTGTTAGCCCTAGCTTCTGCCAACCTAGCAGTTGGAAAACATGCAAATGTGAGTAGATCAATAGGTGCCGCTTTTGCCGGAAGGAAATGGCTCTCCATGCAGTTGTCTACGGACTTTGGCTTAGAAATGGAGATAAGCCCCACCCCCCAGAGTTGGACATGATTAGACATAATGTCAGGGGAAACCATTACTTTATTTATTTATTTACCTTATTTATATTCCGTCCTTCTCACCCCGAAGGGGTTCAGGGCGGATTACAGGTACATATACAAGCAGACAATCCCTGCCGTTTATCACAGTACAGTACATACATTTTTGACATATTACACACATATAAACGACAGAGGCAAATCTCGCCACCAGGGGGAGCTGACACACACTTCATCTCTCAGCGTTTCAGCGTCCCTCGTTGTTCCTCAGCATTCCTGGAGTTCTTTTTATGGCCTCTTCATTCAGTCAAAATTTGCCTCCCCACTTAATGTGGTACCTTTATCTCCTACTTGACAGCTGCAACTGTCTTTCAGGGTGCAAAGGTCGACAGCAGGCTACACTTAAGGCCGAGCACCCACCTCTACCCGGGCAGGCCTCGAACTCATGACCTACTGGTCAGAGAGATCTTAGGCAGCTGACACCTAGCCAGCTGCGCCACATTCCCAGTACTTTACTTTAATATATTTCATAGATGGTATATATCTATATGTTTTATCTTTATTTTACCAATCCAGTTTATAATGAAGATACAATGAATGAATATGAGCAATCTTTGAATTCCTTGCTATGTAGTCATTGGTGAAAATATGTCCAAAATAACTCATAATTGTAATATCGTCCAAAAGAGTCAAAGTAATAAACTAAAAACATTTCAGTTGTTTTGATGGAAACTCCAGAAGAGTTTTGAACATCAGTCTTTGGGAAAAGCCTCCCTATCCCCCATGGTACAATAATAGACAGGTCAGGGATTTGAGACGGGTTTTTTAAAAGCTGCAAAGGAAATTGAGAAAAGGAAAGCAATAAAAATATACGCAGTGGAGTGTGAATTAATGCTGCAGGGAAAAAGAGAAGGGCAGCCAAAGGCAGAGTGAACTGTTCCGCCAAAGTTATTAAGGATATGGGCCATAACAAATATATCAGAAGGGTAGAAATAGAGATAAAAGCAAGCCTTTAATAAATTGGAAAGGTAATGAAATCAACAAGGCATATTCAATAAAACTGAAGATATGTTCGACTGAGAAGCTGAATTACTTTTTCAAAAAACAACTTCAGGTGAGAAAATTGAGAGGAAAGCAATAAAGACATTAAGCCTTTTCAGGTGTCCTCTATCTCATTCGAAAGATTTCTAGTGGAAATCTTCTAAAAGCCATAGAGGCTTTCAGAGGGCAAGGGAAGCTGGTAACAAGGGCAGGTGGCCAGTGCTTTCCTCCTCTATGCATGTTTATATACAGAATACATGCATGGCTTTAATGTCCTTGATTTTTAATCTGAGTCGCACACCCTCAGCTCTAGAAACACACATGATAGAGTCACCTTATGGTTACCCAGTCAAAAACAACCTGAAGGTATACAACAAAATCATTCAGATAGAAATGAGATTATCTGCATAGGTAGCCTGGAGGAACAGAAGTACCTATCTCACCAAAATCTCATTGGACATATGAATTCCCAGCATTTTCATACAGTGGTTTTGGAGAAAAATCATTCTGAGTATTTGAAGGGAATTGCTTTAACAGACCAGAGCTGAGGGAGCCAGGTATGTCTAGCTTACAGAAAAGAAGTCTGAAAGAGGACATGATAGCCATGTTTAAATATTTGAAAGGATGTCACTTTGTTTTCCCCAGCTTGAGAATGCAGAGTAATAGATTAAGACTACAAGAAGAGATTCCAGCTAAACATAAGGAACAACTTCCTAATGGCAAGAGCTGTTTGGCAGTAGAATATACTGTTTCGGAGTGTGAGGGAGTCTCCTAGGCAGGGGCGGTCCATCCATGTAAGTGACCTACGCGGCCGCGTGGGGCACCATCATGGATGGGCGCCATCATGGATGGGCGGCGCCACCGCCGAAGCGGAACTCCCTGCTGCAGGTAGCAGCAGGGATCGGCGCTGGCCGCGCCGCCGAAGCGGAACTCCCTGCTGCTGCCTGCAGCAGCTTCTGAGCATGCGCGGACATTCTCGCACATGCCCAGAACTGCCGGAACTGAACTTCAGCTCTGGCAGTTCTGGCATGCGTGAAAATGTCCACGCATGCTCAAGCTGCTGCAGGCAGCAGCAGGAGTTCCGCTGGTGGCGCGACCAGCGCTGATCCCTGCTGCTGCCTGCAGCAGCATCTGCGCATGCGCGGACATTTTCGCGCATGCCCAGAACCTCCGGAGCGCTCTCCCTTGCCCTGTGAAACGCCCCATGGGAGGGGCTGGCAGCGGGCACCAGGAAGCGCTAGGAGAGGCCTTCGAAGGCCCCTCCTCATGCTTCCGGGGCGTTGCACAGGGCAAGGGAGAGCGCTCCCCCGCCCTCTGCAATGCCCCGTGGGAGGGGCTGGCAGGGGGAGCCCGGGAGAGCGAGAGGAGGGGCCTTCGAAGGCTCCTCTTCGCGCTTCCTGGTTCCCTCTGCCGGCCCCTCCCACAGGCAGGGGGGAACCAGGAAGCGCGAAGGCCCCTCCTTGCTCTACAATGCCCCGCAGGAGCGGCGGCGCACAGGAGCGGCACGCGGAAGGCGCGCGCGCACAAGGTACCGCTTCAAAAATGTTGGGGGGGGCACAGTAATGTTTGGGGGGGAAACTGTTTTTGGAGGGGGGGCAAAGTAATGTTCACCTACCATTGGAAATTACCTTGGACTGCCCCTGCTCCTATGCTGGAGGTTTTTAAGCTAAGGTTGGATTGCAATCTGTTGGAGGTACTGTGGTTGTGTGTTCCTGCCTGGCAGGGGGTTGAACTGGATGGCTCTTGTGGTCTCCCCCAATTCTATGATTCTATGAGTCTATGAATCTATGACCAGATTTAGCTTGCTAAGCAACAAGGATTCAGTTTGCTCATGTATTTTGGCAAAGTATTGCATTGATCTCATAACTGACTTTGCATCGAAATCATAACTCATCACCATGGACAAACCTATCAAAAGACAGAGTGCACTATGCACTGTAGGCAGAAGATTTTTGGTGTCAGAATAGGACAACAACGTATCAGTTCTTGCATTGTTTGCTGTTATATTTTTAGTGCTAATGAGAGAAAATTGTGTGATTTTCTTCCACTGATCTGTCAGGAACTACCTCTAACATTATCCTACTTTTTAAAAAATGGAAATAGATCAAAATTAAGTAATAAACTTTATATGCATGGTAAGCATATAAAGTTTATTATTTCTCTTAAACCAACTCTTTCTTAAACAATGTTAATACAGTTTGAGTCTCCCTCATTCAGAAACCCAAAATAGTCCAAAAACGCAAACTTTTTGCCATCAACTATCCACTTTCACCTTTGTGCAAAGGGGGCTAGTTACACATCCAGTGCCCACTGACCTGTTCCTTAAGGAGCCCTTAAGGAAATTTGTTGTGGGAGAAGAGGGAGAGGGAACGGAGAAAGGAATGAAAGCAGGGCAGGCACCCTGGAAACAGACTCTGAGGACAGCACAGAGCAACCCTATTGACAGCCTCCAGTATCCAGCTCAGAGAGAATGAAAAAGCATTTTCTTCTCCCTTCTTAATTACTTTGCAAAAAGGATAAAAACCATGCTGACAGCCAGGGAAACAACTGGGATGTCTGCTTTTAACAGTGGCCTTATAATCAGGGTCCTCTCATCCTTTTCCCCTGCTCTTCTCTTTTTTCTGTTCAATTTCTGATTGTGGCGGAGCAAAGGTTTCTTGAGGGCAAATTCAGTGGACTTTGGACATGTGACTACTAGCCTTCTTTCTCCTCTATCCATCATTCACTGTGTATGTGCATTTGCAGGTATTCCAAATACTTGTATTTTGGAATACTTGTATTTACAGGTATTCCAAAAAAAAATTAAAAATCCAACCTCTGGTCACAAGAATTTTATATAAGGGAGACTCAACCTGTACCTCCAGATTTATTGATGGTATTTCCCTACTTTATGTTTGTTCCATGTCCAGTTTTCAAAGCTTCAAAAACCAATGAAACAATATTAAATACCAATAATTATAAGAAAATTAAAAAGAGAGAAATGGCATCAATAATATCATAACAGGGAAGCAGGATGGATTCAGTTTCTAAAATAAAGCAATAATTTTCAAATATTTAAGGGAAAAGGTTGTGTCTATGGAAGAATTTCTATAACCAAGAGTTCATAATACCATAATTGTGCAATGTGAATCAGCCTAGTATTTATTTTTCTTATATATTATTAATTATATTAATACAATATTATTAATATCATTTATATTCCGCCCTTCTCACCCCACAGGGGAATCAGGGCGGATCACAATGCACATATACAGGCAAACATTCAATGCCATTTGACATACAACATATATACACAGACATAGAGGCAATTTAACATTCCCGCTTCTGGCCACCAGGAGGAGCTGTTGCATTCCTTCATTTTTTGTGTATTTCCTGGAGATTTTATGACCTCATAAATCAGTTAAATTTAGCCTCCCCACACAAGTGGTACTAAATTTCCTACTTGACAGATGTGTACCAAAAGCCACAAAGGTAACCATCAGGGAAAAATAGGTTTGCAGCAACAAAAAGTCCTTTGTGGTGTTCCAGCCTGGTGGCCATAGACAGACATCGGGGGTTTCAGCTGATCAGGGTCAGATCGGGAATGGGGGGTGGCCGGATGGGTACGGGTCTGAAGCTGAAGAATTAGCCTGGGATGATGGATGGTTACATGGGTATGGGCCTGAAGTTGAGGATAATGATGACTCCATGGACGTCAGTTCTGAATTAGACAGTGAGAGGCCCAGTGACCTTGATTTCCACAAGAACTTCTCCACTCCCTTGTCAGACGAGCATTCCGAGGATAGGGAGGATCGAGTTTCCCAGCATGATAGTACTGCACCTGGGGCCGCTAATGAGCAGGAATTCAACAGGAGGGCTAGTATCAGATCCTCCCGGAAAGATTGGAGTTTGAGGAAGGGGGTGCGTTGGTCACATAGAAAGTAGTTATCTTTATTAGATTGTTCTGGGGTCATTCTTGTCAGACCTGAAGCTACGTTTAGCTTGGAAGGACTCATGCTCAAGACTCTAAGATCACGTTGACCGCAGGGGCGGTTTGCCTTGCTGACTTTAAGTTCACGTTGACCGCAGGAGTGGTTGCCTTGCCTATAGAGGCTTGCTTCCTTTGGGATTTAGTCCAGTTTGAGGACCTTTTCCGGATTATCGTTTGGACTTGCTTTACCTTGTTTTCATCTTTCAACCTTTGGACGATTCTTATTCTAAATAAATGTACATTTATTGCATCTGCCTGGTGTGTGTGGTTTAGGGGGGAACTGCCGCGATCTGAGGTGCAACATCCTTCATCATTTCTTACACTAGTTTTTCAGGACTTGAAAGCAGAATCAGTATATGTTGGCCCTTTAGATGTTGCCAGATTGCAACTCCCATTATCCTTCACCATTGGCTATGCTAGATAGGGCTGGCGAACAGTGCAGTCCACAATATCTGGAAAACCATACATCACTTCTGCAGATTTTGAAAATATGTTTTACACCACAAGAGACCATGCTGATTAGAGGATTCTGGAAGCTGCTATCCAAAAACATAAAAATTCCAAGTTCAGCTCTTCTTGACTTTAAAGACAATAAAAGTAATAACAAAACATCTAGAAAGGCAAATATAAATAATTCATTCTTGGTATTTATCATTTTCTGTTGTCCTATTATTAGATCTGTTCTTCCTGAAGTATACAACTTATATCTTCCTTTTCTTTTACTGTCCCCGTAGAGCAGCATAATTCACCAATAACCAACCTATGACCTTTTTCTGTTTTCTGTCAGAAAAAATTGAAAGTTCTGCACATGCAATTTTAAGAAAGCAAACAGATCCTGAATGTTTTTCAATACATGACTCATCCCGAAACCCAAGAGAAAGTAATCAGCCTTATGTATTCCCAAAGAAATTGCAAGGAACAGCAGCTTGAGTCATACTTGAAATAATATATTCACATGCAATCTTGGACATGTCAACTCAGAAATAAACTACATAACTCACAGGGAATCCACAAATGATTCTAGGTTTATATGCCTTTGATAAAATAACATTCCACACAAAAAAGATAAAGAAAACTGTTAGACAGAAATCCACAACAACTTTATTTAAGTAAACCTCTAAAGCACTGATAAAGCAGAGCCCAGAAATTATTTACTATTTCAGGCCACTGGTTGTTTACTCAATGGTTGTTATTATATTGTGTTATGTTGTTGTTTATTTTATATTGTTTTATGATGATGTTTTATGAATTTTAATGTGTTATATTTTAACTATGTTGAGTGGGCTTGTCCCCATGTAAGCCACACCTCTCTTTGGGGAGATGGAGGCGGGATACAAAAATATAGTTATATTAGTAGTAGTAGTGGTGGTGGTGGTGGTGGTGGTAGTGGTGTTAGTATTAGTATTATTATAGTAGTTCTCAACCTTCCTAATGCTGTGACCCTTTAATACGGTTCCTCAGCTTGTGGTGACCCCTAACCATAAAATTATTTTTGTTGCTACTTCATAACTGTAATTTTACTACGGTTATGAATTGTAATGTAAATATCTGATACACAGGGTGTATTTTCATTGTTACAAATTGAACATAATTAAAGCATAGTGATTAATCACAAAAACAATATGTAATTATATATGACTGGGGTTACACTTAAAAATGTATCCATTCTGGCTTACATACAAATTCAACTTAAGAACAAACCTACAGAACCTATCTTGTTTGTAACTTGGAGACTGACTGCATATGCTTAAGAGGGGGGATGGATTTGGAAAAGTTAAACAGGATATGGATGAGAAGGTATCTTCTTTAGAGGAAGGATACTCTGTGACTTCAAACCAAAACTAACTTTTGGAAATCTTAGGTCAAAACCATCAGGGTTTTCTTGGTCAGATTGCGTTGTCACCATTGCCTTCTTCTCAGGCTGAGAAAGAAAGATAGGGGAGAATGGAGAGAGATAGGGGAGAAAAGGAGAGAGAAGGAGAGGTGACATTAGGGAGAAAGAGAAATAAGGAAGGAGGGAGGGTCACAAGAGAAAGAGAAGAAGAGAAGAAGAACGATGGAAATATAAAAAGAAAGGGAAAGAAGGAGAGAGGAGGAAGAAAAGGAGAGTGGAGCACAAGAGAGAGGGGGAGAGGGAGAAAGAGGAGGAAATAAATAAGAAAGGGAAGGGAGAAAGGGGCACAAGAGAGAGAGAGAAGGAGAGAAAGAAAGAGAAAAAGCAAGAGGGAAGAAGAGGTGAGGAAGAGGGGAAAGATATAAAGAAAGGGAAGGAAGTAGAGAAAAAGAAAATGAGAAGGGATGAGAGAAAAAGAGAAAATGTGGGATGGATGGGGGAAATGGAAAGAGAGGAGGAAAGGGAGGGTGGTAGAAAGAAAGAAAGAAAGAAAGAAAGAAAGAAAGAAAGAAAGAAAGAAAGAGGGACTGATAGAAAGAAAAGGAGGTGAGAAAGGGAGGGACATAGAGGAGTTAAGAGAAGAGTAAGATAATAGAAAAGGGAGGGATAGAGAGAAGAAGAGATGAAAAGGAAGGGGGAGAAGGGGGAGAAAAAAGGGAAGAGAAAGGAGGGGGAGGGAAACAGAAATAAAGGAAAGGGATAGAAAAGAGAAAGAGAAATGAAGGAAAAGTGGGAGGAAAGAGAGAGAAGGGAAGGGGGAGAAAGAAGGGAAGAGAAAGAGAAGGGGAAAATAATGGTATATAAAAAGAAGGAGAGGAAGAGAAAGGGAGAGAAAAATGAGAAAGAGTAAAGGGAGAAAGAAGAAGGGGAGGAAGAGAGAAAGAAAAAGAAAAGGATAGAACAAGGGAGAGGGGGTAGAAAGGGTGAGAAAGAAAAAGAGAAGGGAAAGGGGAGAGAAGGAAAGGGGGAGAAAGGAGGGTCTGCCTCCTCGCTTTCTTCCACCACAGGCGCCTCTGCCTCCAACCGCCTCCCCATGACTACTCTCTGCCTCATGCCAATGGAGGATGAAAAGGGGGAGGGAGATTCCCTTTTCGAACCTGAAAGAGCTGAAGCAACACCCACCCACCCCCCAAATGAATGGTTCTTTGACCCACAAAAGGGTCACGACCCACAGGTTGAGAACCACTGCTCTAAAGCAATACAAAAGGTTATTTTGTATGTTTTAATGATCTCCAAAATATGGCAAAATATTTTCCCTCTCAAACTGTTTGTTTTTCTGGGCAGCAGATACATAAAAAAAACTTGTAGATCACATTTCCCTGATTGTTGGATAAAAATAATAACATGTTTTTGAAATCAGTCTTTCTTAGAATATTTGAGGGAAGGCTTACTAGTGATCTGTATAGGACATGGTAATAATAACCATTGAACAGAATGACATTTAATAATACTTAAAGACAATAATTTTGACAAATGTTCCATCTTAATAAGTTAAAGGCATAGAAATCAATCAAGACCTTCTTCAAGGCACAAGGTGTTATGTAGATATGAAATATGACTAATGTTTATAGTTCAATGCCATTAAAAAGTTTCATTTAAAGTCACAATGAAAGTAAAGCAGGTAAACACTGTTCTTTCACATACTGACACACACAGTACCATCAAAATACTACAATTAAATGTTTGTCAATGATAATGTATTATATTGTGAGTGCTAGACCTAAATACCTTAAAGGAACCAAAACCCATTTGATTTTGAAAGATAAGCAGGGTCCACCCTGGCTAATACTTGAATGGGAAACCACTAACAAAACAGAAGGAGCTATAAGCTATATTTCAAGGGAAAGAAATGGCAAAACCACCTTTGAGTATTCCTTGCCATAAGTTAATGTGGAGAGCCCGGAGGACCGAATGGAATCCAGATCGGCCGCTGCCTATGCCAGCACAGAGAAGATGGCAGAGGGAGATGACTCCGAACAGAGATCTACCCAAAGCATGGGAAGGATCGGTAAATCGCTACCCAAACACCCACCTGCGGTGGCCGGACAAGATCTGGGGCCAGGCCCTGATCCACCGCCCGGATGTGTGCCATTGGAGGGTGGCCCTGACCGCCCTGACTTTTGCGGTTCGGTGTCACCATTGAATATCACAGAGATTTTGTCGTCTGCCCAAGACCCTCCCCCCTCCTCGCTGCCGAGGCCTTGTGGGGGGAGCAGGGTGGATAGATGGGGGAGTAGACCGGAGTAGACCAGATGTCTTCATCTTCTGAAGACCGGAAACCCTCAATCAACCCGCAGTGAAAGCCATGTCATCGCCCGGGGAAGCGGAAACGGCGGCGGAAGAAGAGGTGCCAAGAGCGAACTTCCGGTCCTGCCGGAGAACACCGGGAGACTGGCCAGACTGCTCAGCACAGGAATGGACCGGTGACCCTTCGTGACCACAGAGCCCCTAGATCTGCAGAGACCTTCGTCGGTCCTCCAGAGCTGAAGAAGCTCAAAGTGTATAACTCGAGGACACGGAGGAGGTTCCACTCTATGACTTTTTGGAGCACAAACTTTGGGCACTGGGAGCACTCCTCGGTGGGTTCCCAGCCCCAGAGACAGGACGTCCAAACTGGTGGGAGGTCGACCTCTCGATCGCAGGGACCGGGGGGTGGAGATGGTCTCAATCCCTCTAGATCTGAGATCCTCCTTGGCTTTCTAGGAACCCCACGGATACCTTCTTTGGATTGTCGACAGATGCCACCTTGAGTCGACCCTCAGCAAGGTGTCAGTCTATGTGGACTCTGTGTCCACCCAGCCACTGTCCCACTGTCCTTTTATGTCTGTTGTCCCTATACCCTCTCTCTGTATTGTTTATGTATTGATTCTTGTTACTCTTTTGCTGTGTTATGTGTCAAACTATGTAAACTGCTCTGAGCCCTCAGGGAGTGGCGGTATAGCAGTTTGAAACATAAAGTAATCAGATGATTTAAATGTGGGCACAAACTGCTCATTACATACCTGCAATTATTTCATTGTCAATGTCTACTGTAATTTATCCTCTGACTTCTAGACACATGCATCTAGAAGGGCTGCATTCTTTTTCTCTGCCTGAACATTTTTCCTCTTCCACTCTTGTTTCCACAAGTCATATTTTGTAAGCTCTTTGGAAGCACAGACCTGTCCATTTGTCCCTTCCAAAGCACTCCGCACTCTGACATGGACTGAAATTTATAAATAGCTTAAATCAAAATATTTCAAGATCATATACACAGAACATGGAATGCTCATAAGAGAACATATTGCAATGGTTCTCAACCTGTGAGTCCCCAGATGTTTTGGCCTTCAACTCCCAGAAATCCTAACCACTGGTAAACTGGTTGGGATTTCTGGGAGTTGTAGGCCAAAAAACCTGGGGACTCACAGGTTGAGATCCACTGGCATATTGTATACACAACGTAAAACACAATTTTACATGGTCAAATAAATGGAAATTTGGATGTAATACATAGGAGAGAAATGCAGGTAGAAGTAGGTATGCCATGTGTTAGATAAATGTGTGTGTGTTTGGCATTACACAAACTATGCATGTAGTAGATATCATACTTCATGGAAATAGCTTAATCTTTCCAGGGCATGGTTTAAAGTGATATATCAAATCATTTACATTCATTTGATTGGTAAACACCAAAAACATTAACAAAAACATGTTTTTAGTGGGTGATATCAGGACTAAAAATGCTACCTTCAAATATCTATATAATCCAACTAAATTGTGAATGCATAGTATGACCCCTGTATCTGTGGGAGATAAGTCTCCAGACTTTGGGTAGATAAACAAAAGTGTACATAGCCAGCCCTACTGAAATGAAGACTTTTGGACTAAGAATGCCATGGAGTTATGTCATAGGATTTGGAAAATGCTTGGAGAGGCCATATTTTTACAGAAGTGGATAAATGAAACCACAGGTTCTGGTACTACAGTTACAGGGATCGTGCTGAAAAGCTAGTACTGTAAACTGGATTTGATGAATAAACTCATCTCCTCTAGCCACCTCAGTAAAGCTGGTGATGCTGACAATTGTAAGAGGTGTTTTGATGGGTTATGAGAGTTTACCAACAGGGTTGAGGTAATGCTTTGACAACCTTGTGTATACAATAGTACTTCAATTATCTAGCACCATGGATAGGGATTAAATGCCAGGAAAAAAGGAATGGTGATATTTTGTTGCAGCTCAAAACTGGAGAAAGGTAATCGGGCTTCCAATCCTTCTCTTGCAGTTTCTTATTACCTTATTACCATCTCCCCCAAATGTTATGAACGTCAGACTGCTCTCCTCCAGCTCACAGCTCTATTGTTTTCATGTGATTAAATGTTCCAAAACCCTTTTGTTTTGCATTCAGATGTAAGCCATATTTTGACTTTTATGGAGACATGCCTCCTTGAGTTTCATGGCACAAGAGATCAGGTTGTTCTTGTTGGAATATAGGAAAATGTTTGATATGGATGTGTTTATAAGATAAAAAAAATACCTCTTTTTGGTATAAATTGCTCAATAATTAATCAGCACAGAGTGGAGGAATAACATTTCTAAGAGGTAAATTGTTTTGGATATAGACTTCTATGATTTAAGAATTGACTTTGTTATTGACCACTGTTCTGCCCCCATGCTATCTTAACTATTTGGAAGGTGAATTGGCTGTGCAGGGAACAGATTGAAGACTGTTCCCTGTTGAATCAAACAAGAATTTTAAACTTTCTGTCCTCCTGATTCTCACTACAAAGTTTTTATGAGGAGAGGTAAAGTCTTTGAGAAATAGATGGTTCTGGCCGAACTGAGGCTCTTGTATCTTTATTTCTTCTTATTGTCTCTTTCTTGTATGGTGTTCAACTGTCTCTAAGATGGTCCCAGAAGGACAGATGCTGATAAGTCAGTGATGGCGCCCTCTATGAAATTCTCTCATCCAGGAATCTCAGCTGGCACCAACCTTGTTCTTTCCATATAATGATATTTTTATTTTTTTCTACATGATTTAAATATATTATTAGTGGTTTGCTAATAGGTTGTTGGTTTTATTGTCTCTTATAATTTTCTTACTGCTTTTTAAGGTTGTTCTTACATGGGTTTTTTTTTGTTATATTTGATTTACTGTTTCCTTGTCCTTATTTTAGCCATCTTGAAAGCGTTGGATAAAAAGTGGCCTTGCATTCTTTTAAAATTATAAATAAATATAGTAAACCTATGGCCAGGACTCAACTAGTTACTTTAAATCTGCTAAAAATTGTGTTCACCTAAATAAATTTTATACTGAATAGATGAACTCTCAACAACAAACCTCACTAAACCAAAATAGTATATGATAAACTGTATTTTGGAATTCATTTCAGTTTCACAAGGATGAATTTGTGTGGAGGTTTAGAGGTCTGTGCAGAAACCTGTAACTACTAGGCATGAGAAAAAAGTTATGAAAATTAAATGATTCGGAAGGGATTCGTAACAAATGCTACTTTTGAGCATTTCCGCATCTGGAACGCCAACCAGGAAGTGGACTATCTTTATAGAACTTCAGGGGCCAGGATATCGTTATTAGGTCGTAAGGGGGGGCACCCTTCTTCTCTCTCACCACCCTCCTGCCTCCCTTGCCAATAAGTATTATGGCAAGGCAAGCCCTAAACTCGCTCCTTCTTTTGGCTGGAAGCCTGGAAAAATGTAAACAGAGAGGTTTACTCAGAAGTAAATCTGCAAAGGAGTAAACAGAGAGGTTTGCTCAGGAGTAAATCCAAAGGAGGGCACTTTGGATGAAGTGCCCTCCTTTATGGATTTACTCTTGAGTAAACCTCTCTGTTTACATTTTTCCAGGCTTCCCTTCCCCTCCTGCCTGCCAGGATCTAAAGCATCAAAGAGTATTGGGGTAGTTGCACACAACACGTGAGAAACCAACCTAATGTATAATAGAATGAATGCTAACTTATAGAGTAAGTGCCTAATATTATAAGTAATCCAACTGGTCATATACCTACATTCCATGCACATGCAATAATACAGCAGTAATAACAATGGGTATAAGAAGAGGTAAAATTCAAACCGAAGTATTCTGACTCTGGTCCCTCCTCAAGCAGTGCAAACGGGCTCTTCTCTATGAGCTCGGGATTCTGCAGCAAATCCTCCCCCAAAGAATATGTATGTGCACGCAGGCAGCAAACGCTGTGCCCGGGCTTTTGGCTTTTCCCGGGAGAGGCTGCCTCCCAGGCTCATAGAGAAGAGTCGTTTGCAGTTTGCACCGCTTGAGGAGGGACCAGAGTCAGAATACTTCGGTTTGAATTTTACCTCTTTTTATACCCATTGTTATTACTGTATACTGTATTGTATATGACCAGTTGGATTACTTATAATATTTAGGCACTTACTCTATAAGTTAGCATTCATTCTATTATACATTAGGTTGGTTTCTCACAGGATCTAAAGCGTGCCAAGCCTTGATGCGCTTTAGATCCTGGCAGGGGAGGAGGAGTGGACGGGCCTGCCCCTTCTGCCCCTTCTGCCTGCCAGGCTTCATGAGGGGCCAACTTCAGCCCTCAGGTGTTTTGGACTTCAACTCCCACCATTCCTCACAGCCTCAGGCCTCTTCCTTTTCCTCTCAGCCTGGGCAAACTTGGGCCCTCGCTCCCTCAGGATCGGGGTGAGAGAGAGGCAGCGAGGAGCGAGGGGGGGCCCTCCTCCTCCTTTTTTTCCTGCTTCCAAGAATAGAATACCCCTCCCTCCCTCCTTCCCTCCCTCCTTCCTATTTGGAGAGTCCCATCTAGAATTCAGTGTGATTTATTCAAGTTTTGGCCTACAACTCCCAGAAATCCCAGCCAATTTACCAGCTGTTAGGATTTCTGGGAGTTGTAGGCCAAAACCATCTGAATGCGCATGCGCTGGCATACGAACTACTAACGAATTTCGTTAGTAATTACGTTACATGTTAGAAATTTTTGGAAATTTTTTTGTAAGTCTTTCTATTACTAATCAAAAATCCCCCCCCCCCAATTAGATTTTCGATTCCCTATTTTTGGGTTCTAAACCATGCCTAGTAACTACTACAACTACGATGATGACGATGATGATGTTTATTATGTTTATATAAAGGAGATTCAAAGTGGCTACGGTAATTCCAGTTGTATTACCCTAAACTCCAATTTAACATTGTATCTTTGATTAGTGCAAATACATCTTTATCCACCAGATGGCAGTGATTGCATCAGAGAGCATTTCTCATAAATCTTGCTCTGCGTGTGGATGTGGGATGTGCCTGTCTGAATCTTTCTTTGTGTGCTTGGATAGCAGAAACCTAACACAAGCACTTCAAACAGGACACATTTTTACTGTGTTTTACCATCAGAGGGCCTCTCCTCTTATCACTAGAGAAGTAGATTAAGAGATCAAGGAGCAAAAGAGAGAAAAAAGAAGATAATGTTTACTGGTCTAAACATTAAAAGCAGTGCCTGCCTTAACTCATAAAAACCATTAAACCATAGCTTTGAAATAAACGTGCACATGATTGTGCTTTATGGCTTCAAATGGCCTTTTTGAAATCTGCTTTCTGCCATTGTTCTTCCCTATCACCACAACATATTCCCAGGATAATTTTGTGGATACAACTCAGATTTTTTTTCCTATTCAAAAAAGTTCACTTAGGTTGAAGTCCTATTTCATATTCAGAGATAAAACATGTACAGTATATAGACAATTATGATGAATATCTTTGTTTCAGTCAAGAGTATTGAATGATTTGCTAGAAAATGTTGCTATGTATTTTAATGAAATGGCAACCATGTGACCTATCCATCCTTCTTGAAGGATATATATGTCTCTGTGGCTGGTTCTATACTGCAATATAATCCAGAGTATCAAAGCAGTTCTCCTTTAAACTGGATTATATGAGTTTACGCTGCCATGCAATCCAGTTCAAAGCAGATAATCCAGATTGTATATGCCAGTGTAAATGGGGCCTGAGTTCATGTGCAAGCAGCAACTTGGGAGGGAAAAGGGAAGAGGGACATCGATGAATTGACTAGAAATTTGTGCAATCCAGGTAAACGGTGATCCATTTCAGTATCCCAGATGTCGATAGCAGTCCTGATCCATTTTTCAGGAGCCTCCAAAATTTGGAAGGACAGAAATCCATTTTCAATCCAGAAAGCCAAAAGATTCACTTTCTATCTGGCCCATTATTTGGGGGAGGGGGCTTCCCATCATTTTAGGCATTGTTTGTTCTTATATCCTTCATTAATACCTGAATTAAAATCATCAAAGTTAAGATACCATTCTTTCTGCGATCCTTTTTTTTCTGTCTGTAGAGGAGACTGGGCTTAATGCTTTGTTAAAGCTGTTCCTATTCTAGAGAAAACAGGTGCTGCAGGTACACACAGTTCTCTCTCCCTGTAGCACACAGCTTTCCAAAGCATTTTAAGGAGGCTTCTTCACTTCCCAGGAAAGGAAGAGCAATCGACCAGGAGCTATACTACCCTGGGCTTCCTTTAAAAAGCCCTCTCGATTCTCTTGATTTGCAGGCCATGGAGTGGTGCCTTTTTCCGCCTCACACTTCAATATCCTTTCTGCTTTGGGTTTAATGCTTAGTTAAATCTGTTTCTACTCTAGATGAGACAGACACTGCAGGCTCTCTCTCTCTCTCTCTCTCTCTCTCTCTCTCTCTCTCTCTCTCTCTCTGCAGTACAGCTTTCCAAGGCATTTTAAGGAGGCTTCCCCTCTTCCCAGAGAAGGAAGATTGATTAATCTGGAGCGATCCTATCCTGGGCTTCCTTTTAAAAGCCCTCTCTTTTCTCTTGATTTTCAGGCCCTGGAGTGGTGCCACTTTTCCTTCTAGCAGCTGCCTCCCTCCCAAACTTAAGGCAGCCGCTTTATGACAGGCACTATTCCGTTACGACCAGAAAAAACATGGAGGCTGAGTCCTTGTCCTTATGGCCAGCCAAACAAGCCGGAAGAGCCAGATTAGCTGAAGGGAACAGACCAAATTGGATCCATGCACAAGCCTACAGGAAACTGATGATATCACATCTCTAGGGATCTCAAGCAGTTACCAAATCAGTTACCTTGGTAAGCATCTTCCCTGTACTGCCATTTATGTCACTTGTACATGAAGAAGGAAAATATCACAAAAGTACTATTAGTCTCCAATGTTTCTCTCATCAAACTAGGCTAGAAATACCACAAAAACCAAACTCAGACCCACTACTTCAGGAACTTTGTTAGAGTGCACAACAATTTTATCTGCAATATCATGAAGACACTGAATTTTTTTTCATTTCCCTTACTGCAGAGACTCATTTTTGGGTGCCTTAAAATGTACCATGCGTTATTCTTTACCACTGGGAGGATTTCTCAGAGTGGGTTTTTATCCAACTGGCACTTTGGCAAAGAGAAATATTTTCTAATATTTCCCTTTTCCCCAAGCAGCCCCTGAAAATCTTTACTAGAGGGGAAAGAAATCCACCATTGTGGTGTGAAAGTTGCAAAGAGATGAACAGCATGGAAGGGGATACCCAGGAAATGGGTTACTGTGAACATAATTCCCCTTCATTATGACAGCATCTGCTAGATAAATAGCTGGCCCACATATGAAATGGCACAGTTGGATTCCGCCCTTAGTTTTCTCTCCTTTATTTTCCCTTAAATTTTCAAATATGAAGCCTGGACAAAATGCATTTTATATACAAAGCAAAATCAATCATGTTTGTTTCCTGTTGCAACTCTACACAGGGGCAACTCTAGGAGAAATGTGTTCTATTACTTTTATTCTACTACATGAAAGTTCGTATTTAAAAATCAAAACTAAACTCTACACATAAGAGGTGTGTGTGAAAGACAGAGAGAGAATGTATAGTGTGTGTAAGAATGACAGTAGTATGAATAATTAGCATTTTTTTCCTCTGTCAATTTATTATTCTTGAAAACAAATGAGGGCCTCTGTGAATATTGTACGAGGGTGGGTCAAAAAGTAATGCCTCCATCGCTCCAACTTTTAATTCTTTCACAGCTACTGGACTATCTATGCATGATATGATAGAGGTAATTTTACTGATATAGTTTTTTCTTTTTCTGATTGACTGATTGGAATCATGAATCTGAAGCTAAAAGAAAGAGTCGTCATTGAATTTCTGGCAAAAGAAAGTTGTGCACCTAAGGAAATCCATAATTGTTTGAAGAATGTTTATGATTTGGCCCCTTCTGACTTACCTGTTTGGACCTCTGAAAGACAACCTATGTGGTTTTAGATTCAATCACCTGAATGACATTAAAACAGCTTTAAAATCATGGATCATGAAGCAAAGCCCTGCATTTTTCCAAGTTTTGATGCCTGGGTTAAACAATGGCGCAAATGTATACAAATTGATAGTGATTATGTTGAATGATAGTTTTGTGTAGAGGACAGTTCGGGCTATGATCTGTAGGAACTTCTACTGTTATATGTTCATAATGTTTTTATAACACAGGAGGCAAAACTTTTTGACCCACCCTCATATATACAAAATAAATAAGTTGAAGTGTGAAAAATAATCAGGGGTGAAAACAATTATCAACAAAGAAATCTAAAAAGAATTACAATCTTCCCCCAACTTACTGCATTCCAAGTATGCTGGACACCAACTTCCGGTATCCACTGTCCAGAGTATCATAACTGGGTGAGCAATTATGGCAATTGTAGTCCTGTATATCTAGAGGGCATTGCCATAAGAAGTTGTGCTTTTCTCACAAGGCTAATATAGGGAAGAGGTGGAATAGTAGTAAAGCTTTTACAAGTACCATATGAATACAGTAATTGCCACCAGTGAGACCATTTCCAAGCAATTGCTGTTTCCCTGAAATAGCCAGAGGTTCAGCCTGTGTTGCTTTTGGGTGTCTTAAACCACTTGTGAAATTAAATAATTGCCAGGAAACACCTGATCCGATAAAGTCCTCCCCAAATAAAACATCAGTGCTTTTGCAAGGAGAAAGTCATTATTGTTTTATTATTATTTATGTGCATTGAAATCTGCCCAGAAGACTAATTCCCCCAAAGGGCATGAGGAAAATATGTCATGTCTGTTGACGTAGCCAACATCCATCTTGAGGTAATACCTTTCAAGCCAGTACTTTGACGTTTTTATACATACTGATTACATTTCAAGATAGTGTGATGAATTCATAAGGGAGGCCAACATGAACAGCTGGAGTTTTCTTTGATATTACTATAACAGGCTGTTTTTGTTTTTGCTTTATCCTTTTGGAGTGTAAACTGGTCTGTACTGACAACCACACAAATCCCCTTCTTCTTTCTTCTACCATCAGATATTTAGGACTGGAGAATATATCAGCTTCAATTTCCCCACACTCATTTATTTTGTTTCTACATCTTAAATATCAAGAAATCTGCAAAAACAATGTAAAAACTTCAAATTTGCCAAACTAATACATTTCTCCCTCGTTTTCCCTGCCCAGATTCAATCTGTATAGTCAAAATGAAGGGTGCTAAAAGTATATGTTTGCCATGCAGTTGTTAAAATGAAGAACCTCTCCAAGAAAAAAAAGAGTGCAATTGTTATTCATATTGTTGTTTATTTGTTCATTCCCTTTCGGCTCTTCATGACCTCATGGACCAGCCCACGCCAGAGCTCCCTATCAGCCGTGGCCACCCCCAGCTCTCTCAAGGTCAAGCCAGTCACTTCAAGGATAACATCCATCCATCTTACCCTTTTGTTTTTATTTTATTTATTTTATTTTACTTTATTTTGTGTTTTATATTATTATTTTCACCCTCCCCCTTCTTTTGTCTAAGTCTTGCTGTGTTTAAATTAATTCTATAAAAATATATTTATTTAAATAAGTAATTTTATTTTGTTTGAATAATGTTATTTATTATTTTATAAATAATATAATGTATAATAATATGATATAAAATAATGTTATATTACATTATAATATAATATAATGTCAATATATTGTATTATGTTATAGTATAATAATTGTAATGTAATACTAATAATATTAGTATGATTACAGTATGGTGTGCTGTATGTGCATTTGGTATTGGTGGTGTTGTAATGTAACACAGTATAATACTGCCAATGATAACGTGATATAATAATTATATTGTGATATTATAATTTGTATATTTGTATTACATGCAATATTGTGATATGTTGTAGTGCAATATGATGTGTAGTGCTGATGTTGTGCTATGACAGTAATGTTATGTGTTGTTTTTTCAGTTTGCTGTAAGCCACTCTGGAAATATTGTTGTTTGCTGTAAGCCGCTCTGAGTCCCCTTCAGGGTTGAGAAGGACGGCATATAAAAATAGTAAATAAATAAATAAATAAATAAATAAATAAATAAATAAATAAATTGGTGGGCCTCTCTTCCTTTTTCCTTCCTTTCCCCCCAGCATCATTATCTTCTCCAAGCTTTCCCCTCTTCTCATTATGGGGCCAAAGTACTACATCTTTGCCTCTAATATCCTTCCCTCCAGTGAGAATTATTTCCTGGAGTATGGACTGGTTTGATCTTCTTGCAGTCCAAGACACTCTCATTATTCATATTAGTATTAACTTTATTTACACTTCACCTTTTTCCAAAATTGATGTCAGGGCAGACTACAAATGAAAATGACTTCAATATTACTAAAAATATACAAAAGGTCAAGCTAAAAACAGAATCAAACTATTATCAATATTAGAACAATTTAAAATAGGCTTTAAAAATAACAGTTAACAACAGTACAATTGAAAACAATACAGCACCATCTTTCAAGACCCTTCCTTAAAAACCTTAAGGTCAAAAAGACTGTTCTCTTGGCCTTCTGACAGAAAGACTTCAAGGAAATGGCCATTTTCACTTACTCAGAATGGGAGCCTCATAACCTAAGAGCAGGTACTAAGCACCATATCACATGGATGAGGTCCATTTGCCAGTCTCCATGGTGAATTGGGGCAGCAGCAAGGCACCTTTGCCAACAGTTGATGCTTCCCCATTACAGATGGGAAAGGGGCACCACACAGCTTAATACCATGGCAGCCCTATTGTTCCTAATGGAACACAGGGAGGCTGTGTTGATGACACGGCATCCTACCACAGTGCTGCCCCAATTCATACCACCTAAAGTCAGCCTACATTGTCTGATAGGTGGCATGGGGCTCCATAAGTGAACTGGGGAAGAAGCCTTCTAGGTGGCTTATTTTTTCATATGTTACAAGGTTATAAGAAGATCCTATTTCATTTTCCTATCAACATATATCTGTGAAGGTGATGGCCAGTGCCAAATTTAGGACAAAATGCGGCCCTATGAGTATTTATTTATTAATCGCTCCAGAAGCAAGTTGAGGGTACAGTTAAAATGCATTTAAAAACACAAAGTTTTTAAAAAGGAACTTGCCATTATGCTAAATGTCCTTTGAACAGAAGCTGGCCACTTGGAGTGCCTTGTGTCGCTGTGAGAATGTTCTCCATTGTGCATGTGGCAAGGCTCAGGTTGCATTGTAGTAGATGGTCTGTGGTTTGCTCTTCTCCACACTGGCATGTAGTGGCCCCCACTTTGTAGCCCCATTTCATGTGGTGCCTGTTGCACCGTAAACCACAGGGCCCTCAGTAAACTGCTTGGACACTTGGCAAAGGTTAAATGCTTTGTTTAGAATAGGTGGTTATAGTAAAGAGACTAGGGTTATATTCTAATGATGTTGCAAAACATCAAAAGGTAACAGCAATGTCTCTTTATAGGCAGGAACCAAAAGGAGTCTTTGGCAATCAGGAGCAGGTATGCAGGAACGAGGAAACAGGAACGAAGTGGTGAGGTCTCTGGTTCATCCGGGCTAACATCTGGGAAAGGGGTTAAAGTAACGCTGGAACTTAGCGGCTTGAAAGCAAGGAAGACAGGAGTCTTGGAACGAAGACTGGATAGCAGGAAGGCCCGTAGCCCGGGCCCGATTCCGTGGCAAAGCGTGGCGTGAATCCAACGTTGAGGAAGGACCAGTGTCCATTGTTAGGGTGCAGCTTATATAGGGTACAAGGCTTTGATGTATCGACACCTAGCTGCGTCGAATGTCTTTCCCATAACATGATGCAGATACTAAGGCTCTATCCTTGTTGCATCAGTCAGGAATGTAGTGCCAATTAGTGGAACCACTTGGAATTGGGGAGGCATCCTTGCTCGGCTCTGCAAGGTACTGTTTGTTATTCAGGCCCCAAGTTGAATGGCTGGTTACGGTGTCCTTGACTTTTGTATGAACCAGCTTCTGCTGAACAGGCTGGCTAGGCCCCACAGGCCTTTGTGAATCTTTGGTTCTGTCTTGAGGTTTGCCATGACATGAGTGGGGTGGAGGGCCTAAGTTGGGCTGAGGATCAGGCAGGGGTGTGACAGTGCCAGAGTGCAATCTGTTCTGTGCCTTCCAGGTCGTTCACTCTTATGTGTGCACAGGAGGAAGTATCTCAGTCTCTGAATGAGTTGCTGGGTTTTAGCCTGCCACTTTTGGACTTTTGCTTGCTGAGGTGTTCCTGCAAATATCTCTTAAGTTACTTAACTTATGAAGCCCCTTACTTTGGCCCTAAAGGAGGTGGGCCCAGTAGGCCTAGACTGCCTCCTTTGTGGCACACACCCATAGAGTATCAACTCTATCGTTATGTTTTGAATTGCTCTGAAACATAACACCTTCAAATTTAGAGTTGTACCACATAAACAAACTACCACCAGCAGCAGCAGCCAATGGGGCCCTGTGCTTAAGCATATCTAAGCACAATGGTAAATCTGGCACTGGTGATGCAACTGAAAGAAGACCCTTGTCTAAAGATCTTAGGACCAAAGTGGGCTCACACAGTGAGATCTGATCTATCTGATATCCTGAATCTAAGCTGTAAGCCAGCACTTTGAATTTTTCCTAGAAAGAGATCAGCAGATAGTAGGGCTGTTGAAGCAGGGAAGTTCTGTGATTCCTGTAACTAGCACCTGTTAACAATCTGACTGAAGCTCTTTGTACCAGCTGGAGTTTCCGAGCACTCTTCAAATGCAACTCCATACAAAGCATGTTACAGTAATCCAAATGGGATGCAATTAAAGCATGCTATTGTGGGCAGATCAGGTGTTTCCAGAAATGAGGGCAAATGATGTGCCAGCTTTAAGTGAGCAAAAGCACTTCTGGCCACCACAGAAATTTGAGCCGCTAAAGTCACATCCAACTGTGACTTGCGTCTTCAAGGGAAGTGATCTACATCCAGCAGAGGCTAAATCCCTATTCCTTCTGTCTTAATATATTTGGGCTGAAACTATACACCCTCTAATGTTAGTAGACAGGACATGCACAACACTGGGTGCCAGCCTTTCCCTACTGTTATATATTTTATGCAGGCATACTTCAATTAACAAAGTAGATGTGTTCCTGGGCCATTATGTCTTTAACAGAGAATTTGGTACCAGAGGCAGAAATAACATGGAAAAATAGGAATTGGTTCCTGCACTGATTTTGTCATTTGGGAGTTGTAGTTGCTGAGATTAATACAATCAAAGAGCATTTTGAACTATACCAATGGTGGAATTGAACCAAACTTGGCACATAGAACTCCCATGACCAAGAGAAAATACTGGAAGGGTTTGGTGAGCATTGACCTTGAGTTTTGGAGTTGTAGTTCACCTACATCCAGAGAGCACTGTGGACTCAAACAATGTTAGATCAGGACCAAACTTGGCAAGAATACTCAATATGCCCAAATGTGAACACAGATGGAGTTTGGGGAAAATAGTTCTTGCCATATGGGAGTTACAGTTTCTGGGATTTATAGTTAAAACACAAACAAAGAGCATCCTGAACTCTTGCAACAATGGTATTGAATGAAACTTGGCATATTGAACTCTCAATGATGAATCTGGACCAAACTTGGCACGAATACTCAATATGCCCAAATGTGAACACTGGTGGAGTTCGGGGGGAAAGACTTGGGAGTTGTAGTTGCTGGAATTTATCGTTCACCTACAATCAAAGAGCGCTGTGAACCCCACCAACAATAGAATTGGGTCAAACTTCCCACACAGAACCCCAATGACCAACAGAAAATACTGCATTTTCTAATGGTCTGGCGACCCCCTGACACCCTTCGCAACCCCCAGAGGTCCCGCCTGCCAGGTTGAGAAACACTGAGTTAGTGTAACTAACTAGTAACTGTGAAATATATTAGATAGTGCTTAAAGCAGCTGAAAATGTTCAAGAAAAAACATAGTATAACAAGTGAGCTGGTTGCACCTTTGGCTATCTGTTTCCTCTTACGCCTTGCATCCCAAATCTGCCTGCACAATTGACTATGAACATGTGATGGAAGGTTCTTACCATTTTATGACCTTCCAGAAGAATCTTGCATTCAGTGCTACCTGGTCTTCTCACTTAAGGAAAGTATTTTCAGACAGGCCTGTCAAATCAGCTTAACCACAGTGCAACCTCAGAATAATGTAAACACCTTTTTCAATATATTTTCATACCACTGTAAAAAAAAGAGGTTGGGAGGAGAAAATGGAGCGCTGAAGTCAAATGTATTTTCAACACATTCTGCTTGTGCAAGCAATGTGTTTAATTGTCGCCTGCTGAAATACTAATTGACACAGGTGTGGCATTAAAAAGTTGGTACATCGTTGTTCTGACTCAGCAAATAATACTGTAATTCATATACAAAAGGCAGGCAATAGAGGTTATATAATGCAAGGCTGTAACACAAAGATCAACAGAAAATAGCTGAAGAGAGAAATGGTAGAGAAAACAACTGGAAACAATTGGGAAAGGGATTTGTGGAGTCATGTAGTGCAGTCATTTGTGATAATGTCACAAAGCTATGATTTGAAGAATTAGGGGTCAGAAGAACCCATTGTGGAAACTTTGAGAGAACAACAACCATCATCTCAGGTGGTGAAGCTTCTGATCCCTTGTTTGGTCAGATCCTTAGGATACTACAGTCCTCTCCAAAATAAAAGTACCCGGATCTCACTGAATTATTGCCGTTAATATGGAAATACTTTCTTAGACAATCCCTCATAGCTCAAGGACGATAGTTCCCCAAGTGATGTGCCTTGGCAGTGGGCCCGTAGATGGCTGTGGAGCCCTATTCTTGACTCGCATGTTCTCCTGCAGTAAGGACACCGATTTCCAGACTGAATGTGGTCCTGGTCAGGGTTGGCTTCACGCACCTTCCTCTTGGCACATTTCTCCATTTTGCCCTCCATTTGTGCCTCTTTGAATTCTGCAGCACTGCTGGTCACAGCTGACCTCCAGTTAGAGCGCTCAAGGGCCAGGGCTGCCCAGTTCTCTGTGTCTATGCCACTTGGCACGAATACTCAATATGCCCAAATGTGAACACTGGTGGAGTTTAAGGTTTGCTTTAAGCCCGTCTTTAAATCTCTTTTCTTGTCCACCAACATTACGTTTCCCGTTACTGAGTTGGAAGCATAGTAACTGCTTTGGGAGATGGGTGATTTGGACAACATGGCCAGTCCAGTGAAGTTGATGGTGTAGGAGCATCGATTCAATGCTGGTGATCTTTGCTTCTTCCAGCACGCTGGCATTTGTCCGCCTGTCTTCACAAGAGATTTGCAGGATGGAAATAGGCTAGATAGAAAAAGGGTCCTCAAGCTTTTTAAGCAGAGGGCTGGTTCACAATCTCTTGATCTGTTAGGAGGTGGGAGTGGGGCTATAGTTTGAAAAAAACCATGAATGAATTCATATGCACACTGCACATATTTTATTTGCAGTGCAAAAAACAGGAAATAATACAATATTTAATAATAATAATAATAAACAACTTTATTTGTATACCGCCCTGTCAGGCTCATGAATCTGAGCTGGTGTTGCTCTGATTCCTTGACCTGCCTGCATTTGCTTTAGTCTCTTAACTCTGCTCACCAGATAAGATATCTCCAGGTGTTAGCCTTGGGAGGTTGGGGCCACACCACACCAACATGAGAAGAACTGCATTGCATGTGCTGACTCAGAGAGAATATCCTGGAATATCCATTGGACAATTGGATTCATGACACTGACTCTGTGACCTCTGGGGTCATGCCCCAATGGACTACTGGGATTGCTGAATCATTTGGATCTGATGCAACCTCTGTTAAGCATTGCATGCTAGGGGGGTTGGGTCTTTGGGATGATGGACAGATGGTGGAGGCGGAGACTGTATATAAACTGTGTTGGGTTCTGGGAAAGGCAGATCTGGCTTCACAGGTTTTGATACCTGGAAATAAACCCTGGTAGGACCGAGTCGCCGTGTGCTGTCGTCTTTGCAGGAACGTTCCCAGCGTTCATTACAGAAAAGCCAGATCTCTTCTTAAAGCCTGTCGTGGAGAAATCCATTGAGGGCTTATCCAGTGAGATGCCATCCACAATGTCGAAACCCGTGATGGAAGTGGAATGGGTGAGTCCCGAGGAGTTTTGGGAAGATGCGGATGAGGACTATTCCAGTGAAGATAGCGACTGGGAATATGAGGAGGAGGAGGACGATTCGTGGGCCCCGAGTGAGGTGGAGCAGCAGCAGGCTAGAAGGATCCTGCAAGGCTTGTTCCCTCACTGGGTGATGGAAGGATCGTCGGATGGCGCCCCTTCTTGGGAGAAGGAGGAGGAAGATGCGCCCAGAGAACCGGAGGAGCGTAGGAGCGCTTGTCAGGCGGTGGAGCGTGGGAGCGCTCACTTGGCGGAGGATCCAGAGAAGCGTGGTGCCAGGGATGGTCAGGTGGACCTGGCAGAAGGGGGGAGAGAGACCCCAGAACCTGAGTCAGCCAAGGTGACTGCGCCAAAGGATGGGCCAGTTTGGAAGGACCTGGCAGAGTGTGGCAGAGGAGCCACAGAGCCTGAATCAGATGGGATGAAGGCTGAGGTGACTGGGCAGGAGAGAGCTCAGTTTCCTGTATGGACCAGAAGTGAGGTGGTCCAGGAATTGCAGTGGTGCTGTTGGAGGCTGCAAGTATTGAGGAAAGCTCTTCATTGTGGGCGGCATGATGTGAGTGTGCTGGAGAGAGAAATGGAAGTTTTGCAGGAGAGAGTCTGTAGGCTCCAGGAATTAATGTGTCTCCAAGGATGGATGTGTCTCCCAGACGAAGAGGATGGACGTTTTGATGATGCTCCGGAATGGGAGGAAGTCCAGCCGGAGGCATGGAGTGTGTGTGGGCCTGAACTAGTGGCAGAAGCCGTTTTACCAGAGAAATTTGTGTGGACGGCCGAAGATACTGGAAAGTGCCCGGCGGAGATGGAAGCCAGGCCTCCGGAGAAAGAAGTGACAGAGGAATGTTTTCCCTTTGATGTCCAGGCCAGCAGTGGAGGAGAAAGCGAAACTGCTTTTATTTCAGAGGCTGCGTTATCGGAGAAGGAGAAAATAGAAGAGAGTCCCTTTCACACTGTGGAGAGAATGCAGAAACCAGATAAGCCGGGAATGCTCATTGCCTTGAAGAGTGAACGTGCCAGTGAAGAAGAAGGGAAGCAAGAGGCTTCTCCGATTACAGAGGCTCTCAGTGCTTTGATGATCTCCGAAGAGAGGGGTTTAAGCGACCAGATGTTTCCTTTGGCTGTTGCTTTGGTGTGGGTCGGAATCCTTCATGGCTGGCTTCCCAGAGGGTGTCGAAGAAGGGAGGGAAGTGATTGAAGACCTGTCGGTTGCTCCGCAAGAGGTAAGCAAACTTGCTCCCATTGCCATGGGAATAAGCCAAGTTAATTCCTCCCTGGAAGCAAGCGAGCCCTTGGAATGCGGTGAGGCCCTTTGTAAGCTGATCCAGGAGAGAGGAGAGCGGCATGCCGAAGTGAACGAGGTTTTGAAAGAACTGAGCCACAACTCTTTATTACCGGGATCCAAGACTGCTGAGGAGAGTGTGGCTGTTTTGGCCTCGCCTGAGGAAGGAGAGCCATGGAATGCAGTGGAGGTGCCAGTTAAGTGTCAGCGAGCCGATATTCCTCTGAAGGAGCCGGTGGCAGCTGAGAGTGGTGGAGCAGTTGGCGAGATCCAGTGCGAGCAGTCCAGTGCGAAATCCATGGTGGCTGGTGCGACTGGGTGGCGACCGTTGGCTTTCCCCGGAAGGAAGGTGTTGGGAGTGCCCTGTTGCTGGAGCCTGGGCTTGCCGAGCTGGTGCTGGCTAATTTGGCCAGGGTTTTGTTCTCTCGGGGGGAGGGAATTTGTTTGGGCCTGAGCAAGATCTTTCAAAGAAGGTGGTTGAATTATGGCTGAGAACTTTTGCTGGGTCGAAAGAAGAACTTTGGAACAAGGCAAACCTTGGGAATGAACTATGGGCCAGTGTTCCAATAACCAGTATAATACTTTTGACTTTGGGAAAGAGTGGCGACTGTATTGTATTATGCTTGTCGTTAAAAGGTCTGTTATGTGAGGAAAATGTTCTAAAAGGGGTTGAGACTGAGATGGTTTTACTATGTGGAAGAGGTATCACTTAAATGTATTGCTCTAAGCATGTTGATCAGATGATTTTATGGTAATTGACCCTGGAAGGATAGATAACGGTGATATGATGTTAAAAGTGTTAATCATGCTGATGGGGGGGAGTATTGTATAAGGTTAGGTTACTGTTAATATAGATGCTACGCTCACATGTGTTTTGTAGAATGTATAAAATTGGGGAATGTTTAGATATGCATTCATTGTTAGAAATGTTAGAATGGGGATGATATTTAGGATGTATATTCTGTTGTTGTGTTAGGGGTTTCGTTCCCAGTGTTTGGAAGAATAGATACAACCTTTGTTGGGATCTGCAATGAGGTTAATTGCGGCAGGAAGGTTGTTTGGTGGAGGATAGGTTTTGGAGTTGATTTGATAATGGTATTGCCTCCTGTTGAATTGGCCAGGAGGGGGTTACTGTGAGTTATGGTAGTTATGATGGGAATGTGTGGTTTAGGCGCAGATGGAATGCCTGCGTTCTAGGGTTAGAGTTCTCCTATGGGGGGGGGATAGACTTTAGACTCAGGGGGTAAAGTTTGTGTTGCCTTCCTTGAGAGGAGGGGGTTGGCTAGACCACCCAGATGATTTGTTCCTGGGTTTGGTGTGTTGATTTAGGTGTGTGTGTGTGTATTACTTAGTTGAATGGTTAATTTCTAGGCTATGGTTAGGAAGGCCAGAGTGGGGAGTTGTAGTTTTCCTAGGTGCTTTTCCCCATGTGAGGGGAAGTTATAGTTTGTTCAGAGGAATAAGTGCTAGGATTGTGTGTTTGGTTTTGAAATCGAATGTGTGGATTTTACGTAGGTGTTTCCTTCCATGGGTGCATGTGATGGCTAGATGGTTGAGATGACTGTGTTTGGTTGCATGGGAGATTGGTATGTGGCCTTTGCTTAGGTGGCAAGGGTAGTAGATTTCTGTTATAAGAGTATTTGACGCAGTTGAATAATCCTGTGTAGTTGGTTGAATAGTTAAAGTTTGCTTGTAGTAGTGTTTTGTCCCTGTGTCAGAGGTTTTTGTGGATGTGAGTGATTTATGGTTTCCTTGGACTTCATGGCTGGATGCCAAGGGGAGTTAGGTTACGGGAGAGTTAGTAGCCTTTGTATTGCCTGCTGATTATGGATTACAGACCTCCTGCTCATGCAGTGGAGAGAGTTGCAGTTTTCTCAAGTGCCTTCTGCCAGAGCAGTAAGGATAGTGAGTTTCTGTTGTGTACTTGTTGGACACAGTTGAGTTGATCCTGTGTCGCATGTAAGGGTGTAGTTTGTTAGAGTTTTCTGGTTTTGTGAAAGAATGGTTTAGGTTGGTTGTTTGCCAGTGAAGTTGTGTGGTCACTTTAGGTTCCCCGTGGAGTGACTTGGTTAGAGGTTTAGTTTTAAGAGTGGTTTAGAGGGGAATGATGTTGTCTCCTGTTGAGCCTGCCAGGAGGGAGTGGGTTCAGGAGTTAAGGTGTGAGGAATGTTTGGATGCAGAGGCTTATGCCTGCGTTTTGGTGGCAGTTAGTGTTTATTGGGATTTGTGGGGATTAGAATCCTGATTGTGTGTTGCAGATATGGTTGTGTGGTTTTGTCCCTGGGACCTCCTGCTTTGGGCAGTGGATGGTTTTGGGAGTTATGGGGCTTGGAGTCCTGATCGTGTGGTGACAGATGCACAGTTGATTTGTTCCTGTGCAGTGGACTGTTGGGATTTGTAGTGATAAATAGTTGCATGGGAAGTGTGATTCTGTAGGTGGGTCCCTTTTTGCCATGGCAGTGAAGGGATGGAGTTGTTTTAGATTTGAGCAGGAAGAGATAGGATTTAGCCTTGAACAAGCTGAGCATTTTGTGAGAGAAATGTCTGGTTATCTGAGTGTGGGGGAGTTCCGGGTTAGTATGTGAAGTGTATAGTAAGGCTTTGTCCCAGTGTGTGTGTCTGACTGGAGAAAGGCTGTGGTTGGTTCCTTTTGCCTTGTATCTTATAGAGGTAATCTTGACTCTTGGTTGTATTTAGAGTAGGCTTTAGATATTAGAGTTAAGTAGTATTTTGGGTCCTCTCTTCCACAGGGGGGAGGGGGATGAGTATTATGTCAGGCTCATGAATCTGAGCTGGTATTGCTCTGATTCCTTGACCTGCCTGCATTTGCTTTAGTCTCTTAACTCTGCTCACCAGATAAGATATCTCCAGGTGTTAGCCTTGGGAGGTTGGGGCCACACCACACCAACATGAGAAGAACTGCATTGCATGTGCTGACTCAGAGAGAATATCCTGGAATATCCATTGGACAATTGGACTCATGACACTGACTCTGTGACCTCTGGGGTCATGCCCCAATGGACTACTGGGATTGCTGAATCATTTGGATCTGATGCAACCTCTGTTAAGCATTGCATGCTAGGGGGGTTGGGTCTTTGGGATGATGGACAGATGGTGGAGGCGGAGACTGTATATAAACTGTGTTGGGTTCTGGGAAAGGCAGATCTGGCTTCACAGGTTTTGATACCTGGAAATAAACCCTGGTAGGACCGAGTCGCTGTGTGCTGTCGTCTTTGCAGGAACGTTCCCAGCGTTCATTACACCGCCCTATCTCCCCAAAAGGGCTCAGGGCCATTTCAACATATAAGGCAAACATTCAATTGCCGGGGGACTTTACAGACAAATTACATCAAGACAAATACATAGACAATATGAAAAAATCCCTAATTTAACTTAATAAACAAAATAACAAAAAAGCATCATAAAATACAAAAATTCTACTAAAACACACTAAAAATATTATTTTTAAAAAACCAATTGCACAATTCAAAGTGCTGGTGTTGACTTACAAAGCCTATATGGTACCGGCCCAGTTTACTTGTCTGAATATATTATCCCCTATGAACCGTCAAGAGTGTTAAGATCATCTGGAGAGGCCCTGCTCTCAGTCCCACCACCTTTGCAGGCACATCTGGTAGGGACGAGGGACAGGGCCTTGTCTGTGGTGGCCCCCGGCTGTGGAATTCCTCCCAAATGAAATTAGATCTGCCCCCTCCCTCCTGACTTTTAGGAAGCAGGTGAAAACGTGGCTGTGCAATGAGGCCTTTGCAGAATGAAGGAGGAGATCGCAAATCGACTAAAGTCACTAACCACTAGATACGGACCGAATATATGGATTGAGTTGGATTCGATTTCATTTTGGCGAAAGGCTTTTAAAATGTATTTATTTTCTTTGTAATTAATAATTTTATTGTAAATTTATGATGTTTTAGATTTTAAATGTTAGCATTGTATATTTGCTGTTTGCCGGTTTGAGTCCCTCTTCGGAGGTGAGAAGGTCAGGGTACAAAAGTTTTAAATAAATAAATAATAGATATAGCTCCATCAGTCGAGGTTCAGCAATCCTATGGCCAGGAATACAAATGGATGTGGCCAACTATAAAAGGGCTGGGCAAATGATAATGCAATGTAGCAACCCCGTTCTCTTTCGTGCCTGGGGGGCAGGGGGCGGCCCCAGGGGTCCCAATTGCATTAGGGCCAATGGCAGCTGATGAGGACATGGATGAAGGGGATGATGAGGTAGCTGGGCCTTCGTCTCCCACAGAGAGCTTGGAATGGGATGATGGCTGGCCTGATGGGTATGAAAGCTGGGAAAGTCAGGCTGACACTGAAAGTGCTGATTCTGATAATCAGTATGAGAAACCAGGTGGTTTCGGGTCGCAAGAGAGGGTTAGAGAGATAGCGGAGGAAGAGCCCATGGAAGCTGAAAGGGAGTCTGGCTCTCATGAAGATAGCGACCCAGGTGCTGGGAGGCAAGGATGGAGCTTTGATAGGAGACAGAGCATTGAGTCCAGTAGGAGGGAATGGCACCGAAGCCTAGAGCGCCAGAGAAGTGCTAGGTCCCGTAGTACAGATTGGCGCTGCAGCCTAGAGCGTCGGAGATCTCACCAAGGGGATTAAGTATAGGATCCGTGGGAACGGATCCTCAGTTGCTCAGCCACTTCTGATTTGAAGGGAGTGAAGTGAGTGAAGATCCACGGAGCCAGGATTTTGGCTCGTGCCTTGCCAAGAAGTTTCTTGGGCCTTGTTTCCTGAACTTTGCTTTGTTGATTGCCACGGACCAAGTTGCTGGATCCGCATTGCTTTGCCAAGTTTTGCCTTTGGATTTACCTACGAACTCTTTACCTTTTTGATTGAACTTTTTGATGCCTTAATGGACAATTTGCCTTTTCACCTGTTTTCTATTATTCAATAAATAGTTAGCTGATTATCATCTCTGTGTATGTGATTAAGGGGCTGGGCCAAGACCCTACATTGTGACATGCAAACAGCATATCATAAAGCCGGGGAAGTAGATGAAGTGCAAAACAGAGTACTATCTGGCAACCTAGGGGCTGGACCTAGGGACTAATCATTCTCAGAAACTTTCTGGAACTTCCAGGTTTTCAAATCCTTATGAAAGGAGGAAAGTGTGTGGGATTGCCTAATCTACCTGGGGAGGGTGTTCCAAAGACGGCCCCGGGGGGGGGGGCACAACCGAGAAGCCCCTCTCTCTCGTCCCCACCAGCCATGCTTGTGACAGTGGTGGAAGCAAGAGGAGGGTCTCCCCAGCAGATCTTTTATTAGTTTTTTAAAATTAAAAAAACCTTTTTAACTAACATATATTTACCAGTATTTTAATCGAAAGTGTGAGCCTGCTTTTAGCTGATGAGATCGTCAGGTTTATTAGGATTATTGTTGTTGTGTGCCTTCAAGTCATTTCAGATTTAGGGTGGCCTTAATTCTAAAGTTTAGGGCAGGGTGTGTGTGAATAAATGACCTCAGAGAGCTGCACCCAGCCCATGAGAGCCTTAGATTGGGGACCCCTGAGCTAGAACATAGGATTGAACTCATTGGGTGTGAGGGGCTATATCTTCAAAGACAGGCTTGGTTTACTATCCTTGATTTGATTACAAATTATGGTACTGTTCCATTATCTGGGGGGAAGCCATAAGGGGTTGCTAGACAGAGAAGATAGTCCATTTTATTGGGGGGGGGGGGAGTTGAAGAAGGAAAATCATTTCCCCCATTTTTGCTGGTTATTCCTTTTCTCCACTTCCATTTCATAAACGAAGGTTGTTTCCATGATGGTGACATGGGTGGGGGGGAATAACAGGAAACCAGGGGGAAATGGGTTTACACTCTGAAACCCCCTCCCCCCTAAAATGGACGATCTTTCTCTGTCTAGCGCCCCCTTTTGGCCTCCGCCTGGATAATGTTAAACAATACTTAGTTTCTCTTCACTTTTGGGGCTTGTGCCTTTGTGTGAGGTGAAAATTCAATTTTTTTACTTGGTTGCCTTAAAAGATGTACAGAGCGATTGGTTTCAGTCAAGTTCAAAATTCAACAGGTCCAAAGTTCCTTTTTTATTTAGCAGCATACATGCACAAACATATGCTCATTTTACAGTTTTATGATACTAAACTGCTTTGTTCTTTTTTAATTGCTACAGTAGATTGCTTGTATATTTTATAATATTTCAAAATTTAAGAAGATGGGGTTTTATGCGTACACATGTGAGACTAATGATCCTCAGGGTTTGTAAGGAAATGAGGGTATTAAGAGTGGTTTGAGTAATGTATCTGATTGAAACAATTGTAACAGCTAAGATACAATTACAACCAAAACCCAAGAATAGTACAAAACTGAAGGATTTTGCTGCATGTATTTTCTATCCAAGGCCAAGATTATATGCACATCTGTATGTGTCTATGTGCCTTATCTCCCATCAATTTATAGAAACCTCATGAATTTCATGATGATGTCTTATTCATGGAATGCTCAGTGATGTTTAGCTAGCTCTTTTCTCTGACATATAGCCTACAGCAATTGGTGTTTGTTGGCAGTCTCCCATCCAATCACTAACAAGAGCTGACCCCTGCTGAACTTCCAAAGATCAGAGGTGATCTTGTGCTTTTGTGTATTGAGCAGGCTTGTTTGATCAAGGAAAAAATGGTTCAAAACTCTTTTTGGATGTAGGGGGCGCTGGCGATTCAATTAGGAAGTGATTTCCAAAATTTTCCCAAAAAAGTCGAAATTTTCCAAAATTTCCAAATTGCTTCGTTAATGGCAGGCACAATTGCGCAATAAAGGAAAAACTGGAAACGGGACAGGCAAAACTTGAGTGATTTCCTTTCCCTAATTTTTAGGAAATTATTAGCAGATTATAGGAGAATTCTTGTTTCCAAAAGTACAAAGTGTAACCCAAAGCAGACAAAGGGGGCTCCAAAGTGGAATTTTATGTTTCCCCAAGGAAATTATTATCAGATTATAGGATATTTCTTGTTCCCAAAAGTACGTGTAACCCCAAAGCAGAAAAAGAGGGCTCCAAAGTTGTATGGTGTGGTTCTCCAAGGAAATTATTAGATTAGGAGATTTCTAGTCTCCAAAGTACAATGTATGACCCAAAACAGACAAAGGGGTCTCCAAACTTGTATTGTTTGTTTCCCCAAGGAAATTATTAGCAGAAAATGGGCTTTCCAAAGTCCAAAGGGACTTTCTGGGATCCCAAAATCCAAAGTGTAACCCAAATGGGATTGAGGTCTGTTGAAAGTTGAAAGGAAAATTGTCAGTGGCAGGCAAGAAAAGAACACTTCTCCCAGCTGCCCTGCCCTTCTTCCCTCCCCACACACAAGGACCCTGTTGTTCCCTGCAAAGCGGTGGTGTGGCACCTTTCCCACCCAAGCTGTCTAGTCCCTTCCCGTTCGCATCCCCAGCTCACAATAAGCCCACGAGGCACGCATGGGCTTTTAAAAGGGCAATGGTTGTCGTGCCAAAACCCCTCCCCTCCCCACATGAGGCTTCTCCTCATTAGTTGGAGGCAAGCATCCCAGCATGCAAGCAGCTACTTGCCTCCAAATGCTGGGTCTTTTCTGATTCACTTCCTGAGTTGGAACAAAGATGGCGACAGTGACTTGAAAGGGCGAGGATACTCCGGGTTCCCAAATAGCTTCTTTGAGAGGAAATCACTTCAAAAAGGAATTTGATCCAGTATGAAGATTCCGACTGGACCTAACCATGCCTAGTATTCAGTCCTTTCAGGAGATGTACCTGCTCAAAATCATTCCTAAGAAAATAAATATTAGAACCACGGAGTCCAAAGGTGTTTGGCAAGACAAATTATTTGTATGAAAAAGCAGTCCCCAATGGCTTGAAGGCTTGCTAAACAAATTCAAGTAGCTGTTGTCCTCTGAGTTTCCTTGCAGAGAATTAAGTTCTTGTATACAATCATAGAGTTGGAAGAGACCTTGTGGGTCATCCAGTTCAACCCTCTGCCAAGAAGCAGGAAAATCACATTTAAAGCACCCCCAACAGATGGCCATTTAGCCTCTGCTGAAAAGCTTCTAAAGAAGGGCTTGTTCTCCAGACCCTTGAACATTTTAGTCATCTTCTCTAGACCAGGGGTGCTCATTGGGTAACTCGCGAGCTACGAGTAAATCTTCAGCCCTCTTCCAGGTGATCTTCGGGCCTCACCAGCTGGATGGGGCACTCCTGCCATGCGCGCGCACACTCTGCGCGCACACGCGCTCCTGCTCTTGTGGTGCTTCTTTCGCCTGCGGGGCATTGCAGGAAGAAGGAAGCACGAGGCAGGGCAGAAGCAGCTGTGCTGCCTCCGTTGCCGGCGAGACAGGCCGGGCGGAGCGCTGCCTCTGGATGCCTCGCCTCGTGCTTTCTCCTTCCTGCAATGCCCCGCAGGCAGAAGAAACGCTGTGCGGGCGGAAAACAGCAGCAGAGCATGCGCAGTGGTGGGAACGCATGGCGGCGGGGGCAGGTAGATCTTTTGGACTTGGTTGCATTAAGAGTAGCTCACATGCTGAAAAAGTGTGAGCACCCCTGCTCTAGACGCATTCCAGCTTGTCAACAGAATTGGGCACCATATTCCAGGTGTGGCCTGACCAAGGCAGAATAGAGGAGTAGCATGACTTCTCTGGATCTAGACACTATACTTCCTCATTGTGGCACAGTTTGAGCCTAGCTTGAGTTGTCCTGTTTTCCTCTCCATCAGGATAACCATTCTTTTGGCAAATTAATAAGTCTCAAGAGGCAAAACTACATAATAAACAGATCCCTCACATCCGTACTGTATTCCTTCAATTCTAAGACGGGCTTTCCCCCCCTTATAAGCATCTCTAAAACTAGGGTGCATCTCATGGAGAATTGTGGTGCTTTTATATAGAGACAGAGCTTTTTTTTCTGTTGGTGGTACTGAAATTAGCATGTGTGTTACAACCTATGGTGTCTTAGACCCCTTCCACACACATTGAACTGGATTATATGGCAATGTGGACTCAGATAATCCAGTTCAAAGTAGATATTGTGGATGATCTGTCTTGATATCTTTTGATGGCAAGGTGGGGCCTCTCCACACAGCCATATAACCCAGAATATCAAGGCAGAAAATCCCACAATAATAAAATAAATGATCTGTTGAACTGGGTTATCTGAGTCCACACTACCATATATCCCAGTTCAAAGTAGATAATGCGGGGTTTTATTCAGCTGTGTTGAAGGGGCCTAATGGCCCTTCCATGTAGCCCTATATCCCAGAATATCAAGGCAGAAAATCCCACATTATCTGAGTGTGGACTCAGGGCGCTTCAACCCAGCCCTATATCCGAGAATATCAAGGCACGAAATCCCACATTATCTGTGTGTGGACTCAGCTAACCCAGTTCAAATCAGATATTGTGGGATTTTCTGCCTTGATATTCTGGGATACAGGGTTGTGCGGAAGGGCCCTTAGGTCCCTTCTACACTGCCTTGTAAAATCCATATCTGCGTTGAATTGGATTATATGGCACTGTCAATGCATATAATCCAGTTCAAAGCAAATAATGTGGATTTTCTACTTTAGTCCAAGACCCCTTCTACACTTCCATATCATCCAGATTATAAATACAGAAAATCTGGATTTTATAAAGCACTGCCTTAGGGCCCTTCCACACACAGTCATATAACCCAGAATATCAAGGCAGAAAATCCCAAAATATCTGCTTGGAGCTGGATTATCTGAATCCACACTCAGATAATGTGGGATTTCCAGCCTTGATATTCTGGGATATAGGGCTGTGTGGAAGGGTTCTGAGTCCACAATCAGATAAAGTGGGATTTCCAGCCTTGATATTCTGGGATATAGGGCTGTGTGGAAGGGCCCTGAGTCCACACTCAGATAATGTGGGATTTTCAGCCTTGATATTCTGGGATATAGGGCTGTGTGGAAGGGCCCCCAGCCCACACTCAGATAATGTGGGATTTCTAGTCTTGATATTCTGGGATATAGGACTGTGTGGAAGGGCCCTGAGTCCACACTCAGATAATGTGGGATTTCTAGTCTTTATATTCTGGGATATAGAGCTACGTGGAAGGGCCCTGAGTCCACACTCAGATAATGTGGGATTTCTAGTCTTGATATTCTGGGATATAGGGCTGTGTGGAAGGGCCCAGAGCCCAAACTCAGATAATGTGGGATTTCTAGTCTTTATATTCTGGGATATAGAGCTATGTGGAAGGGTCCTGAGTCTGCACTCAGATAATGTGGGATTTCTAGTCTTGATATTCTGGGATATAGAGCTATGTGGAAGGGCCCTGAGTCCACACTCAGATAATGTGGGATTTCTAGTCTTGATATTCTGGGATATAGGGCTGTGTGGAAGGGCCCCGAACCCACACTCAGATAATGTGGGATTTCTAGTCTTTATATTCTGGGATATAGAGCTACGTGGAAGGGCCCTGAGTCCACACTCAGATAACGTGGGATTTCTAGTCTTGATATTCTGGGATATAGGGCTGTGTGGAGGGGCCCCGAGCCCACACTCAGATAATGTGGGATTTCTAGTCTTGATATTCTGGGATATAGGGCTGTGTGGAAGGGCCCCGAGCCCACACTCAGATAACGTGGGATTTCTAGTCTTGATATTCTGGGATATAGGTGTCAGAATTGGGAGACTTGAGCTTAGGTGAAGATCAAGCTCCCAGCCTGGCATGAGATTACATCGACCTTTGCCCTAGTTCTTGGGTGACCTTGGCTCCAGTTATATAAGACTGTGCTGAGTCATGTGGAAGTGAGGTAACTTCCAGATGTGTGCAAGGCTGTAGAGGAAGTGATGTAGCTCCTTGAGCCTGGACATTGGACAATTGGACTCATGCTGCTGACTCATGGGGCTGTGAGGTCACGTCCCTTTGACTGGGGGATATGCTGAATCACCGATATGGTGCAACCCTGCCTGGACATTGCATGGGCGATGGGAGGGGGTTGGGGTATATAAGTGGTATTTGGTGGGCAGGTGCTTTTGCTTCACATGTGTCGTACCTGCAATAAAATCGTGTTGGACCGTGCTTCACCCACGCGTGATCCTTACCGAGTGTTGGAGAGTCGTTACAGAAGCAAAGCCCCTTTTCAACTATCCCAGCAATGGAGAGGTTGGCTTGGAAAGAAGAAGAATATATTGACAGATGGAATTCGGCCCTGAGGAAGTCCGGCGCACCATGGAGGAGGGGATTGACCACCCTTGACCAAGTGGGATGCCCGGATGAGCACCGTGTGAGATGATGGATGGTGCCGTGGCCCAGGAAGAGGAATTTGAGGAAGCGGAGCGACTCTGGGAAGCTCAGGTGAGCTGGAAGTTGCCCGAGAGGGAGAGAGAGATTCGACTCAGACAGGCAAAGGTCTGGAGGAACGAAGGGATCGGAGGAGCTGTTCAAGGACTGGTCAGTTCAGGTAGATCCAGAAGTGTATGGGACCAGGGAGACTGTGCCGAAGGGACAGGCCAGCTCAGATGGAGGTCGAGGAAGGGCCGGAGGGATCGGAGAAGCTGTTCCGGCGACTGGGCAGTTCGGGCGGATCCAGAAGTGCGTGGCCCCAGAGAGACTGTGCCGAGGACAGGCCAGTTAGGGTGAGCTTGATGGAATGTGGCAGTGAGACCATGGAGGCATCACCCTCAGAGTTGGAGGTGATGAAGTGTAAGTTGGAGGCCATGGAACAGACTATGAGAAGGATGTCTCGAGCCATGTCTCGGAGAGAGCCAATGGAGTCGGTTTCTGGAGTGCCCCGGGCGGAGGAGACTCACTTTTATTCGTGGGATGGATGGCGGAGCTGAGCGTCCTAGATCTCCTTTGGGGAGTGAGGACCGTTGGTGACCATCCGGGAGGAAGTCCGGCCCAGTGGAGGCGGCCCCTACAACCGGCGGGAATGGGAAGAGGTGTTACAGGCCTGAGGTCCCGCATGGAAGGGAAGCAATTTCCCCAAGAATTCGGGGCCCGCTTTGAAGAAGGAACCCTTCTTTGAAGTTTGAAGGGGAAGCCTGTAAAGTAGCCTCTTCACGCTGCTGTACAAGACCATATGGAGGATTATGGACACCTTTATCCTAGCGACAGTAGCCGAGTGCGGGCCATCGGAGCGGTCTTCAAAGGAAGGGGCGCAGAATGGTATGTTCACGCCATGACCGTCGAGGTGTTTTGCGTTCCGGGTTTCTTGCAGGCAATCTGGCGGTTTCGAGATCCGCTGAGAGGATTAAAGCGGCGGAAGCGCCTTACGCTGCTTGACTCAGGGATCCCGGTCTGTCACTGAGTATGCAGAGGAATTCATGGGTTGGCGGGAAAGTTGCGGAATGGTCTCCAGCTACCCTATTGGAATTGTTTAAAGACGGCCTGCGGAAGGAGATCCTCAGTGGTGTCTACATCGGGATGATCCTGAGAGGTGGATGGCTGGATCCAGTTGGCTGGCAGTGTGGAGGGAATCCTTGCCCAGGTGCAGCGGCGGCGTTTTCAACCTGCGAGGTCCAGGGATCCAGTCGTGGTGTTGCTGATGGGCGATTCCGTGGAGGAGAGGCTAGACGGGCAGTGACAACCGGTCCAGTCAGCGAAAAGGCCATCGAAGGGACGAGGCCTTTGCTTTATTTGTTCACAACCTGGTCATTTTAAGGTCCCAGTGCCGACAAAGGCAGGCACTGGAGCCGAGTAGGATCCGCTAAAGCAGCTTGTGTGGACATTGACGATAGAAAAAGTATTGGGTGAGCTCTAATATTCAATGCACATTGGGTTTGATTAAGGGGGATGAAATTGTGGAAAGAAAAGCTTTAGTGGACTGTGGGTGTTCAGAGAACATTATGTCCCCAAAGTTGATTGGGGATTTGGGCGGGAATACGAAGCCCTTGGAAACGCCTGTTATATTTAAGCAATTAGATGGATCCTCTATTGAGGGGGGACCTTTTTCTGTGGGGACTAAGGATTTGAAGGGTCGGGTGGGACCCTGGGAGGGGGACATTGATTTTGTAGTGGCTCCCATTAAAGGTCATGAGGTGGTGTTGGGGTTGCCTTGGCTTGAGCAGGTTAATCCCAAGATCGATTGGAAAACAGGGAGGTACAATGTTCTCCTAATAGGAGGGAGGAGGCCAGGAGTGACGTGCAAGGGGTGCCGGCTGAGTATTGGGATTATATGGATGTGTTTAACCCGGTATTAGCACAGGGATTGCCCCCTCCCCGCAACGTACAGTGTAGTATAGAGGTTAAGGAAGGGGCTGTGCTACCTAAGCCCAAGATATATGCTATGACGGTGAAGGACACGGAGCGTTAAGGGAGCAGATAGACGGATCTTTAAGAAGAGGATTTATTCGGAGGTCTGAATCTCCTATTGCAGCACCAGTGTTATTTCGCGAGAAGAAGGATGGTAGTTTGCGGATGTGTATAGATTATAGAGGTCTGAATGCTGTTAGTACTACCAATTGCTACCCTTGCCACTAATTAAAGATTTGTTAGGTCAGCTAGGGGGTGGTAAGGTTTTTACTAAGCTGGATTTGATTGACGCGTTCCACATGGTGAGAGTGAAGAGGAGCGACCAGTGGAAGACTGCTTTTTCTTGCCCCTCGGGCTCTATGAATGGGCCGTGATGCCATTTGGTTTGGCCGAGCTCCGGTATTTTTATGCAGCTGATTAATGAGGTGTTGCACCCCTTTTGTATAAGGGGGTGTTTGTATATTTGGATGATATCGTGGTTGTGACGCGTACCAGAGATGAGCATGTTCATTTGGTTCGAGAGGTGTTAGAGAGACTGCGGAAGGCAAGTCTGTATGTAAAGTTGAGTAAATGTGAATTTGGCAAGAATCAGATTGATTTTTTTGGGTTACCGAATTAGTGAGAATGGAGTTGCAATGGATCCGGCTAAGGTGGAGGATGTGTTGAGCTGGGAGGCTCCGCAAACCCGTAGGGCAACTGCAGGCTTTTTTGGGGCTAGCCAATTTTATCGCACTTTCATAGCAGGATTTTCGGCGATAACCCTCCCGCTTACTGAGTTATTGAAGACCAAGGGTAAGGGAGAGTCAAGGAAGGTTAAGTCTCCAGGAGCTAAATTGGAGTGGACGAGGAATGCCAGGAAGCTTTTGTGAGGTTGAAAGGAGCATTTCTGAATGGACCCTTGTTGATGCATCCAAATGTGGATAAGCCGTTTGTGGTGCAATGTGACGCAGCGTCTGCCTGGGCGTATGGCGGAGTGTTGATGCAAGAGGATGACCAGGGTATGATGAGGCCATGTGCGTATTTTCTAAAAAGTTCGGGAGCATGAGAAGAGGTGGCCAGTTTGGAAAAAGGAGGCGTTTGCTGTGCGCAACGCTTTGCAGACATGGAGACAGTTTTTAGGGTGCTGCTTTCCCATTCGTTGTGATGACTGACCATCAGAACCTTCAGTATTTAAGGAATCCCCAGAAGCTATCTCCCAAGTTGGTGAGATGGGCACAGTTTTTTGCTCGGTTCAATTTCAGGCTCCAGCATATCAGAGGCAAGGAGAATGTGGTGGCTGATGCATTGTCTCGGTATCCGAGTGTGGGTGAGAATGAAATGCATAAAGCGGAGGAAGTGTTTGCTAGGGAACATTGGGGTCTGGCAGTGCAGACGAGGTCTCAAACGGTGAATGAGATTAAGAAAAGAAAGGGAGTAGTAGATGAATGGAGTTTGGAATTGCAGAAGGGTTATGTAGGTGATGTATGGTTACAGAGTCATGAGAAGGAGTGCAAGTCGTTAGATGGTTTGTGGATTATGGGAGGTAAGGTGTATGTCCCTCAGAGTATGAGAGAAAAGGTGCTGAGGTTGAATCATGACCATAGGACTGCTGGGCATTGGGGAGTTACGAAGACTCTTTTGGCCTTGAAGAAACGGTATTGGTGGCCCGCCATGAGGGCTGAGGTGAAGAGGTATGTGGAGTGCTGTGAGGTATGTGCCAGGAATAAAGTTCCCTCTGCGAAGCCGCAGGGGTTGATTCAAGTGGTAGTTACTCCTGTGAGGCCGTGGACGCATGTCAGCACAGATTTTGTGGGGAGTTGCCTTGAGTCGAGGTTATAAGTACATTTGGACTGTGCTGGACATGTTTTCGAAGCAGGCCCATTTTATTCCCTTGAAGGGATTGCCCTCTGCGGAGCGCCTAGCAGAGTTGTATGTGCAGCATGTGTATCGGTTGCATGGATGCCCGGAGCAGGTTCTGAGCGATCGTGGAGTGCAGTTTACTGCTCAATTTTGGGAGCGGTTTTGGAGGTGCTGGGGGCTCAGGCGTCTTACGACCTCTTATCATCCTTGTTGTAATGGGGGTGTAGAAAGAACATAAAAATCTTTGGGGCGTATCTACGCATTTTTAGCAACAGGAGCAGAATAATTGGTCTGATCTGCTACCCTATGCTGAAGTGGCATACAATAGTTCCGTACATTCCTCCACCGGAAAGTCTCCTTTGAGATAGTCTATGGTCAGGAGGTGGCTCCTTTGCCCCAGTTGTTGGAATTGGGAGGGGAGGAGAAAGTGGAGTGGAAGATACGTGCTCGGGAGGATTGGAAGGAGGTGGCAGAGGCTCTAGGAAAGGCGCAGCGCTCTTATAAGATGTTTGGTGATCGGAAGAGGCAAGAAGGGGAGGAGTATAGCGAGGGGGATTTGGTGTGGCTGTCCACACAGAATTTGAAATTGGGTTATCCCTCTAAAAAGTTGAGTCCAAAGTATATCGGGCCTTTCAGAGTTGAGAAAGCGGTAAATAAGGTCTCCTATACCCTTTTGTTGCCCAAAAGTTTAGGGAAAGTTCATCCCACGTTTCATTGTGGTCTTTTGAAGAAATATGTGGGCCCCTTTCATCCTCCGGATTGAATGATGTTTTGTTTTACAGGGGGAGGACGTGGTGGAGGAGGCCGTTATGTCAGGATTGGGAGACTTGAGCTTAGGTGAAGATCAAGCTCCCAGCCTGGCATGAGATTACATCGACCTTTGCCCTAGTTCTTGGGTGACCTTGGCTCCAGTTATATAAGACTGTGATGAGTCATGTGGAAGTGAGGTAACTTCCAGATGTGTGCAAGGCTGTAGAGGGAAGTGATGTAGCTCCTTCGAGCCTGGACATTGGACAATTGGACTCATGCTGCTGACTCATGGGGCTGTGAGGTCACGTCCCTTTGGACTGGGGGATATGCTGAATCACCGGATATGGTGCAACCCTGCCTGGACATTGCATGGGCGATGGGAGGGGGGTTGGGGTATATAAGTGGTGTTTGGTGGTGGGCAGGTGCTTTTGCTTCACATGTGTCATACCTGCAATAAAATCGTGTTGGACCGTGCTTCAATCTACGCGTGATCCTTACCGAGTGTTGGAGAGTCGTTACAATAGGGCTGTGTGGAGGGGCCCTGAGTCCACACTCAGATAATGTGGGATTTCTAGTCTTGATATTCTGGGATATAGGGCTGTGTGGAAGGGCCCTGAGTCCACACTCAGATAATGTGGGATTTCTAGTCTTGATATTCTGGGATATAGGGCTGTGTGGAAGGGCCCCGAGCCCACACTCAGATAACGTGGGATTTCTAGTCTTGATATTCTGGGATATAGGGCTGTGTGGAAGGGCCCTGAGTCCACACTCAGATAACGTGGGATTTCTAGTCTTGATATTCTGGGATATAGGGCTGTGTGGAAGGGCCCTGAGTCCACACTCAGATAATGTGGGATTTCTAGTCTTGATATTCTGGGATATAGGGCTGTGTGGAAGGGCCCCGAGCCCACACTCAGATAACGTGGGATTTCTAGTCTTGATATTCTGGGATATAGGGCTGTGTGGAGGGGCCCTGAGTCCACACTCAGATAATGTGGGATTTCTAGTCTTGATATTCTGGGATATAGGGCTGTGTGGAGGGGCCATGAGTCCACACTCAGATAATGTGGGATTTCTAGTCTTGATATTCTGGGATATAGGGCTGTGTGGAAGGGCCCCGAGCCCACACTCAGATAATGTGGGATTTCTAGTCTTGATATTCTGGGATATAGGGCTGTGTGGAAGGGCCCCGAGTCCACACTCAGATAATGTGGGATTTCTAGTCTTGATATTCTGGGATATAGGGCTGTGTGGAAGGGCCCCGAGCCCACACTCAGATAATGTGGGATTTCTAGTCTTGATATTCTGGGATATAGGGCTGTGTGGAAGGGCCCCGAGTCCACACTCAGATAATGTGGGATTTCTAGTCTTGATATTCTGGGATATAGGGCTGTGTGGAGGGGCCCCGAGTCCACACTCAGATAATGTGGGATTTCTAGTCTTTATATTCTGGGATATAGAGCTACGTGGAAGGGCCCTGAGTCCACACTCAGATAATGTGGGATTTCTAGTCTTGATATTCTGGGATATAGAGCTGTGTGGAAGGGCCCCGAGTCCACACTCAGATAATGTGGGATTTCTAGTCTTGATATTCTGGGATATAGGGCTGTGTGGAAGGGCCCCGAGCCCACACTCAGATAACGTGGGATTTCTAGTCTTTATATTATGGGATATAGAGCTATGTGGAAGGGCCCTGAGTCCACACTCAGATAACGTGGGATTTCCAGCCTTGATATTCTGGGATATAGGGCTGTGTGGAAGGGCTCTGAGCCCACACTCAGATAACGTGGGATTTCTAGTCTTTATATTCTGGGATATAGAGCTATGTGGAAGGGCCCTGAGTCCACACTTAGATAACGTGGGATTTCCAGCCTTGATATTCTGGGATATAGGGCTGTGTGGAAGGGCCCTGAGTCCACACTCAGATAATGTGGGATTTCCAGCACAATTCGATGCCCCCAAGATATAAAATACAATTAAAAACATAGCATATAAAACATAGTTTCATAAAAATGATGGGAGGACCGATTCCTTTTCTCCCTCTCCCTCCCAGGAAGCTGCCTGCCTGCAGAGGGAGGCAGAAGCTGTCATTACTACTGTATATCCCTATGACCAAAAGCCGGCTTGCTCCCATCGTGTTCTCCTTGAGTCCACAAAACCCACCAAGGCCGGCCGAGGCTTGGGTTGGGTCTTCCAGAAACCCATTGTCCACGGATCCCCCTCTTCTGTTTCCTACATTGGGCAGGAAGGAAGGAAGCCTTGCAAAGGCGAAGCAGCCTCCGAGGAATTACAACGGACGGCGCTCTCAGAATACTAATTCTAGTATGGTCCAAAAGGCAGCCTTCCGAGGCGGGGAATGGGAGTCGCTTTAGGACCCAGCGGGCGACACTCACAGCACCCACCCGGCTCCCCAGCGCTGGGGCTCCTGAATGGAATAGAGCAGGGCAGGGCAGGAAGGGGAGCCAAGCCGCGATTGTGGATTATGAGGGTGATGTTCCTTTATTTGGCGGCGACTGGGAAAGCGGTGCTTGGCTCTGCCTCGTCCGCGAGCCGATAAAAGAGGAGGAGCAGCAGCATTCATTTTGGAGCCGGGTTTTCCTTAAGGCGATTGGGACTCAGGCTGGGCTTTGGGGAAGGGGGCGGGGACTCCCTCCCTCCCTCTCCCTTCCCCTCCCTCCCTCTTTCTTTCGGCACTGCCTTTGGAGGAGAACACCATGGCATGACTGAAGGATTCAGCATGAGCCGCGTTTCCAGGCTGGATGGAAGGCTTGCGGCGGAGGAAAAGGCATCCTTGAGCTGCTGAGGAGCCCGCCCGCGCGCGCGCCCGCCCGCCCTTGATGCTGCTCTGCCAGGGCGGCCTTTGCGAGCAGAGGGATGCTGCTGCTGCTGCTGCTGAGCTAAAGGGAGCCTGAGAGGGGAAGGAGCAGCAGCACCGGCAGCAGCGCTTCCCAATGGCCAGCCGGCGGAGGAGCCTGGAGCTGGAGCACTTCGAGGAGCGCGACAAGAGGCGCCAGCCCCACTCGCACGCGCACCCCCACTCGCAGGCCCGGGGGCGTCGCGGCGGGGGCGGCGGGGGCAGCTCAACGTGCAGCAGCAGCTCGGGCCCCAAAGGCAACGGGCTGATCCCCAGCCCCGCGCACAGCGCCCACTGCAGCTTCTACCGCACGCGCACCTTGCAGGCCCTGGCCTCGGAGCGCAAGGCCAAGAAGGCGCGCTTCTACCGCAACGGGGACAAGTACTTCAAGGGCCTGGTCTACCCCATCTCCGGAGAGCGCTTCCGCTCCTTCGACGCCCTCCTGGCCGAGCTCACCCGCTCGCTCGCCGACAACGTCCACCTGCCCCAAGGCGTGCGCGCCATCTACACCGCCGACGGAGGGCGCAAGCTCGCCAGCCTCGAAGAGCTGGTGGATGGTAAGCCTCACGAGCAGCATCTCCTCGCCACAGGCTCGCTCTTCACCGCAATGGGCCCTCCCGCACAGCCCTCTCTCCGGGGGCCTTTCCACACAGCCAGCCCTAGAATACCAAGGAAATCCCGCATTATCTGAGTGTGGACTTGGAGCCCTCCCGCACAGCCCTATCTCCCAGGGCCCTTCCACACAGCCAGCCCTAGAATACCAAGGAAATCCCGCATTATCTGAGTGTGGACTTGGAGCCCTCCCGCACAGCCCTATATCACTGGGCCCTTCCACACAGCCAGCACTAGAATACCAAGGAAATCCCGCATTATCTGAGTGTGGACTTGGAGCCCTTCCACACAGCCCTATATCACTGGGCCCTTCCACACAGCCAGCCCTATAATACCAAGGAAATCCCGCATTATCTGAGTGTGGACTTGGAGCCCTTCCACACAGCCCTATATCACTGGGCCCTTCCACACAGCCAGCCCCATAATACCAAGGAAATCCCACATTATCTCAGTGTGGACTTGGAGCCCTTCCACACAGCCCTATATCACTGGGCCCTTCCACACAGCCAGCCCTATATCCCAGAATAGCAAGGCAGGAAATCCCATATTATCTGAGTGTGTCCACACAACCTTATTTCCCAGGAAACCAAGGCAAGAAATCCTACATTATCTGAGTGTGGACTCAGGGCCCTTCCACTCAGCTCTATATCCCAAAAACCAAGGCAGGAAATCCCACATTATCTGAGTGTGGACTCAGGGCCCTTCCACTCAGCCCTATATCCCAGAAAACCACGGCAGGAAATCCCACATTATCTGAGTGTGGACTCAGGACCCTTCCACTCAGCCCTATATCCCAGAAAACTAAGGCAGGAAATCCCACATTATCTGAGAGTGGACTCAGGGCCCTCCACTCAGCCCTATATCCCAGAAAACCAAGGCAGGAAATCCCATATTATCTGAGTGTGGACTCAGGGCCCTTCCACTCAGCCCTATATCCCAGAAAAGCAAGGCAGGAAATCCTACATCTGAGTGTGGACTCAGGGCCCTTCCACTCAGCCCTATATCCCAGAAAACCAAGGCAGGAAATCCCACATTATCTGAGTGTGGACTCAGGGCCCTCCACTCAGCCCTATATCCCAGAAAACCAAGGCAGGAAATCCCACATTATCTGAGTGTGGACTCAGGGCCATTCCACTCAACCCTATATCCCAGAAAACCAAGGCAGGAAATCCCACATTATCTGAGTGTGGACTCAGGGCCCTTCCACTCAGTCCTATATCCCAGAAAACCAAGGCAGGAAATCCCACATTATCTGAGTGTGGACTCAGGGCCCTTCCACTCAGCCCTATATCCCAGAAAACTAAGGCAGGAAATCCCACATTATCTGAGTGTGGACTCAGGGCCCTTCCACTCAGCCCTATATCCCAGAAAACTAAGGCAGGAAATCCCACATTATCTGAGTGTGGACTCAGGGCCCTTCCACTCAGCCCTATATCCCAGAAAAGCTAGGCAGGACATCCCATATTATCTGAGTGTGTCCACACAGCCTTATTTCCCAGAAAACTAAGGCAGGAAATCCTACATTATCTGAGAGTGGACTCAGGGCCCTCCACTCAGCCCTATATCCCAGAAAACCAAGGCAGGAAATCCCACATTATCTGAGTGTGGACTCAGGGCCCTTCCACTCAGCCCTATATCCCAGAAAACCAAGGCAGGAAATCCCACATTATCTGAGTGTGGACTCAGGGCCCTTCCACTCAGCCCTATATCCCAGAAAACCACGGCAGGAAATCCCACATTATCTGAGTGTGGACTCAGGACCCTTCCACTCAGCCCTATATCCCAGAAAACTAAGGCAGGAAATCTCACATTATCTGAGAGTGGACTCAGGGCCCTCCACTCAGCCCTATATCCCAGAAAACCAAGGCAGGAAATCCCATATTATCTGAGTGTGGACTCAGGGCCCTTCCACTCAGCCCTATATCCCAGAAAAGCAAGGCAGGAAATCCCACATTATCTGAGTGTGGACTCAGGACCCTTCCACTCAGCCCTATATCCCAGAAAACTAAGGCAGGAAATCCCACATTATCTGAGTGTGGACTCAGGGCCCTTCCACTCAGCCCTATATCCCAGAAAACCAAGGCAGGAAATCCTTGATCTGCTTTGAATTGGATGATATAGCAGTGTAGACTCACATAATCCAGTTCATACCAGATATCACCTTGATATTCTAGGACAGTGTTTCCCAACCTTTTTGGAGCCGCGGCACACTTTTAACATTAAAAAAATCCGGGGGCACACCACCAACCAAAATGACACAAAATGACACTCTAACACAGTAAAGAACGGTTGGGGGTTGGTGGCCTGCTAGGAGCAGCTGCTATGAGTGCCGAAGCCAGGGAGGCCGGCCAGGCTGCACCATGCCCGCCCCTCCCCCGGCTTCACCTCTCCCAGCAGCTGCTCCAGCCTTGAGGGGGAAGTGCCAAGCCAGCGGTGCCAGAGCCAGCACAATGCTGGCTTGGCACTGACCCCTCAAGGCTGGAGCAGCTGCTGGGAGTGCCGAAGCTGGGGGAGGGGGCAGAGCCAGGCTGTGCCATGCCCCTCCCCTTCCCCCAGCTTCAGCTTACCTACAGGCTGCGCCATGCCCCGCCCCCTGCCCCCAGCTTCAGCTGTCCTACAGAGGAGGAGCATGAGCGGTGAACGGGCTTCAGTGGGTGGGGCTCCTCCTCCACGCGGCTTCAGCGAGTGAGGGGCGAGAGTCAGAGTGGGAGTCATGGCGGATTGGAGGCTGGCTGGGGAAACAGCCGAAGGAGGCGGCGCCCCGGTCCCTTCTTCTTTTTCTTCGCCACTGCCCGGCCCTTCCTCCTCCTCCCGCAAGCAGCAGGAGTTCGGCAGGAAGGGGGGGGGAGGGAGGGGGGCAGAGAGCTTTTCTCGCGGCACAGCAGGAGGTCCGTCATGGCACACTAGTGTGCCACGGCACACTGGTTGAGAAAGACTGTTCTAGGATATAGGGCTGTGTGGAAGGGCCTTGCATTGTATGGCCATGTTTCAGAAGCATTCTTTCCTGACATTTCACCTGCATTTATTGCAGACATCCTGAGAGGTTGTGAGATCTGAGCATAGTCATTCAGCCTGGAAAATTCACAACAACCCACAATATCTGTTTTGAACTGAGTTATCTGAGTCCACTCAGATAATGTGGAATTTTCTGCCTGTAGGCTGTTAGGAATGGTAGGAGTTTGGAGTCCAAAACACCTGGAGGCCTGAAGTTTGGCGCATGCCTGCAAACATAATGTTCATTTTTGAGGGCTAATTTGCCTCACCCATTCACTGCGCTTCATTATCATGTGGATACCAACTCGTCCTTGAATTAGTCAGAAGCCAATTCAATGGGCAGGCAATCCCAATGAACTTGAGACCTACAATAACAATAAAAATACTTTATTTGTAACCCGCCCTATCTCCCCGGGAGGACTCAGGGAGGCTTCCAACATACTAAAGCCTTGATTCTCAACCTTTTTTGACCAGGGACCACTTGACCAGGGGTCACTCTCCAACATTAGTACCAAAAAGGTTAGAGATCAGTTTTTGGTCAACTTTAGATTCTGTTTGAGGCGCTGATTAAGAAAATTGCATTGGATGGAACACATCAGCTCTAGTTCCTGATACAGAACATATGCCATGGTCAGGTTCAGAGAAGGAGTGACAGGCGCCATGAAGAGAGTGGAAATAAAGCAAATTAAATAAATAAAGAGGCTCACGGACCAGATTTTCATCCTCGCAGCCCACTGGTGGTCTGTGACCCACAGGTTAAGAACCACTGTAATAAAGCCAAACATTTAATGCCTGTATAAAAAAGAAAGAAAAATAGAAACAACAGACACTATACTACATTACACAATAAATTAAAACAAGTAATTTACATAATTATCATTAAACAATCATTTGCGCCATTAAATGCCAGCTAAGGTAGAGTGTCAAATCTGTTTCCTTCAGTTCCATTGTTCAGTGTTGCGAGCTTTATTCCTCCTTGTTATATGCTTGAGAGCAGCAGAATGTTTTTAGTTAATTTTTTGAAAGCGAGTAAGGAGACTGTTTTGAACTCCTTGGGGAGGGCATTCCAAAGTCGAGAGGCAACTACCAAGAAGGCCCCCCCCCCCTCGTTCCCACTAGCTGTGCTTGAGATGAGGGTGGGACCAAGAGTAGGGCCTCCTCAGCTGATTGAAAATCCCGGAGAGGCTTGTGCAAGGACATGCACTTGTTTAGCAAAAGTAGTTTTGTGGAAATCTCTGAGATTTCCACCTTTCAAAGCTACCTGATAAAAGACGTTACAAAAAACTAAAGATGACAGACCGATAGGTTGTACCCTTATTCCTTTACCCACTAAAACTCAATAAGGCTTTCTCTAACTTATTTGAACTGTCGTTTGATAATATGATGATAGGTTGGGTTTTAGCTACTATTGCCAACTGCTATTACCAGTATTTACACACACATCCTTGTTAAAAGGGGGGAAATAAGCACAGATGTCAATATTTCAAAAAGAACAAGTACAGTGTATGTACTCAAATCTAATGCTCACCTATTTTGGCTAGCACACTACCTTGCCAAAATTAGAATGCACATTAGATTGGCATCATACGTTCATCTTAGTGCTGAGCCAAAGCCAAAGGGGAAGCTGCTTCAGTACCTGCACCTGGAGCTCCTCTTTGAGGGATCTCATCTGTACTTTAATGGTCACGACTCAATGCTATGCCATCCTGGGTTTTGTAGCTCGGTGAGGCCTCCACATCCTTTGGCTGAGAAGGCTTAAGACCTTGTAAAACTACAGCCCCCAGGATCCCATAGTGTTGAACCAAGATAATTAAAATTGATTCATTCTATAGCATCAATGCACCCCAAGGTTTTCCTTAATGTCACTGAAAGCTTTGGTGCCCTAACACTTCTGTTTGTAAAGAAAGAATTCTAAACAGGCAATAAATGTAATGGCCAAATGACAAAGAGTGCACTTTTTGCTGCTGCGCATTACATTCGGCAGCCTATCCTTTTTTTGGTTTCAGGGTTTTGAATATTGAGGTGTGCATTAGATTCGATGGTGCATTAGACTCAAGTAAATACAAGTAGTAATCATATTTTATTTCTTACCTGCCTTACAACAAAGCTAAAAACACATCAGCAGCAGCATTATATCAAATAAATATATTAAAACTTTCTGCAAAATACGTATTGAAATTCACAAAACAAAGATTAAGATATAGAAAATGCAAGGCGTGTGTTTAAAATTCATGATTAAAACTGATTGGGTAGGCCTGGCAAAAGATAAGCCTTATACTATAATACTCAATGCATAAACCATGGCTTTCCAAAATTTCATGTTGGTGACACATGGTTTAGGCTAGGCATGCCTCATTTTGTGACATGGAAATTCAATTTTACTAGCAAACCAGAGATTAAACCAACCCCTTATAAGAGATACCGACACACACATAAATGGATGGGGATTCAACATATCTCATGAAAACCTTTCATTTATATTTTTAAATATATGATTTATTGCTTATTTTGCAGACTCAGAGGTTTCTTGTTACATTTCCTATGAAAAATAGGCCTGATACTATAATCTATACATAAATCAGAGCTTTCCAAACATTTCATGGTGGCGACACATGGTTTAGGCATGCATCATTTTACAACACAGTACTTCAGTTTTACTAGCAAACCAGAGATTAAATCAATCCCATATAGGAGATATGGACACATACCTAAATGCATAGGGATACAACATATCTCATGAAAACCTTGCATGCATTTATAAAAAAAATATTGCTTATTTGTGCAACACACTGCAGTTGCAACACACAGTTTGGAAAGCTCTGCAATAGACCCCCCGTTAACAGCACCCGGATGCCAGATTAATGTAATTTCTGATTGCTTGAGAATTACTATGAAAAATTATACTCCATACTATATCATACCATAAACCAGAGCTTTCCAAACAGATGGTGTGGTAGCACATTTTTTTTGACATGCACGATTTCGCAACACAGGAGTTTGGCTTTCCTAGCAAGATATGAACACATACATAAATGGTAATAATGAAATGTATGGGGACACAACATATGAAAATCTTTCATTTATATTTGTAATGTTATGATTTATTGCTTATTTCACATAGACTTGGGTTTCTTGGTACCCCCGTGCGACACACCTACACACTGCAGCCGACACACTAACATTTGGAAAGTTCTGCCATAAACTCTGTATTGATTAGATATTGAAATTCAGTAATTAAAAGCAAATTCAGACTAATAAAAATACTAACAATGTAACACTGTTTTAGTGTATTGTACATGTAATTCAATTTTTCTTTAAATTATTATTTCTTCTGGCTGCTTGATCTCTGAGAATATACTGTATCAGTCTACAGGTTGAGTATCCCTTATCCAAAATGCTTTTGAACAGAAGTGGTTTGGATTTTTAATGTATTTGGAATACCTGTATTTGCATATATGTATGCCATGGTCTGTAAGCCACCCTGAGTCCACCATTGGGGTCAGAAGGACGGGGTATCAATGTAGCTTAATAATAATAATAATAATAATAATAAGCACATAATGGGAGAACAAAATTTGTTTTGTTTTCATATACATCTTATTATATACATAGCCTGAAGGTAAATTTATACCAGTGGTTTCCAACCTTTTTTTGACCAGGGACCACTTTGACCAGGGACCACTCTCCAACATTAGTGCCAAAAAGGTTACAATTCAGTTTTGGTTTGGTTATTTGGGGTGCTGATTCACAAATTGATTGACCACATGAGCTCTAGTTTCTGATACAGAACATATACAGTACAATCCAGTAGTCGCCATCTGCTTGCCCACAGAAAACCATATTTAATAATCTAGAGCAGATGTGTTACCTTGGCACTATAAGAGGGTTCATTGAGACCAATCGCTCTCATTGCCGCATGGTTTCGAGAATACAGTGCAGTTGCGGACCATATTTTTATTCTTGTGGACCTCTGGTGGTCCATGAATTACAGGTTGGGAATCTCTGTTTTATACAGTATAATATTACAATGTTACATTATGCATGAAACAGTTTATGTACAGTGAACCATCACGAAGCAAATGTGTCATTGTATCAGCCACCTATGTCAGCAATTTTGGATTTTGAATCATTGCATTTTTTTTCAATTCCCAGACGCATTTCTAAAAAGGGGGTATGTCTTAGAATTGCAGGTGCATTATATAGATAGTTGGAGAGAGAACTTTTTTTTCCTGTTGATGGTAATGAAATTGGTATCTGTCGTACAGTCAATGGTATCTTCTAATTGAAATTTGGGATGCTAGGAAGCCCCACAAAGTTTAGTGAGTAATAGTGTGAGATAACTGTGTATTGTACTGCAGCCTAAGCAGCTGTCTAGGGGTTTTTTTGCCATTGGGTCTTGGAACAACTTATTTGCAATGGCATTCATAGATATTGTCTTCACTCAAATGAAGATTATTTTACTGCAAAGATTTTCTTGGATGGGTAGCCACGGTGGTCTGTTGCAACACCAACCAAGTGTTTTGTGGGAATCTAAAAGATTAACAACTTTGATGTGGCATAGGTTTTAACAGATTTTAGCCAATTTTTGTTGCATCTGATAAAGAGGCCTGTAGTACATAAAAATAGTTCTGAATGGCCTATGCTCTCAATAAGGATGGTAGTGGCAGCTCATCCTTCAGTTATTGTGAAAGGCACATCCCTCTTGCACTTACCAAGGGCTTCTACTGTCTTTCAGCTGTCACAAGGCATTTTTCTGCTCTTACCTGAAAGGTTCTTCGAAACCCAGCTAAACTGGGTAATCCTAGAAAGTATGCCACCTTCTAGTGAGCCTTGGTATTTCCCTTGAATCAGGATAATGCATGAAACTTAAAATGTGGTTACAGTCTCAACATTATATACAGTCTTGTGATCTAAAGTCTGGATTCTCACATGTTTAGGAAGTAATTATGGTCATGCTGTAAAAGTCAGTGTTTTAGTCCAAGATATTTTGCTGTCTAAGCCAGAGGAGTTAATGGTACTTCTAATTCCCTCACTCAGCTTAAGATACTTAATACCCAAAAACAATCAGTTGTAGGCCTTACAAAGTACTATGTCTCTTTCCCTGCAGTAATAATGAAATTACAGTGAAATAACAAATGAAATGATTGTTAATACTATTTTGACACCTCAAACCTATTGCTAATAGTGGTTATCTCACTATGTCTAATGGTTGACCCAGGCCTGGCAGAGAATAATGTATGAATTGAAAAAGTGGGCCAGTGTTGGTTGCTGATTTAAGTAAAATATGAAAATTTCATAAATTTTCAGAAAAACTGATACTTCAGTTTTGCCTATGGCAGAGTTCCAGGATCAAAATCATGTTATCAAACTCTGTAATCCAGCTCCATAATAATATTGTCTCTATTTTGTTTGCACACTGAGTTGGACCTTACATGGGCCAACGAGAGGAGAGCCAGTTTGAGAAAGCTTTTGAGTAAGATCTAGCAAAACCACTCATATTTTCTGTGAGACTACCATAATGTTACTTAGCGCAGTCCATAAAACGAATACCTTGGTGCATTTTCATTCTGCTGCCCCATGAAGATGGAACTTCATAATAATGCATTAAAGCTTACTCATGTTTTGATTCCAAAACTGGCCTGTTTTGCTTCCAGAACAGTTTGGGATGCCAATATCCAGCTTGGATATTGAGATCAAAATGTGTTACCTGCCTTCTGATCTATATACCATAAATTCAGTATCCCTTGAATCTTGGGAACTTTATGAAAGCAGTATTAAAGATGGCCAAGCTTTAAACATGTAAACAGTTGGGCTTTGCAACATTCTCAAAAAGGCAAATCTTTTCAGGATACACACACTCCACAAAAAACAAAAACGTTGAAATAAAAAAAACATTATTGAAACTGTCCAAATAAAATGTATCATCTTTATGTTTGTTTTTTGACAACAGGTTTGTTGTGACATCTGTAACAGTGTGTCTCTGTCTCTTATTTCTGATTACTGTATCTATAATGATCTGTAAGTAGATCCAGTGTAGTGCAGTGGTTCAAGCATTGGACTACAACTCTAGAGACCAGGATTTGAATTTCTGCTAAGCTGTAGAAACACACTGGGTGACCTTGGGCAAGTCACATCCAGTCTCAGAGGAAGATAAAGGTATATATGGGGTGTGTATGTGTACGTGCGCTGGAATGTATCTCCTGCAGGTACAAAGTTCTTTACTGTTATTTCGACTTGCTGATGGAAGGAGAGAAAGGAAAGGGCCATCTTGGTCTCCTTACATAAAGAGTCCCAAAATCTGGAAGGTCATAACACCAGGAAGGTCACAACACAGACAAGGTGCTTCCATGTGAACAACCATATAACATTATGTCGTCCACTGATGCAATTCAAAGGAAAATGTTCCAGAATGCTTGTGATGTGACCCACAGTGCCAAATATGCATGTTCAGGTACTTTTAAATGCAGAGTCAGTGTCTCCACATCAGATTTCACTACTATTAATGAGAAATATCAACAAAGAATTTTGTGGTAAAGGCTTCATTTTATGTCAAAAGGATTAATGGATCCCAAAGATAATTTCATCAGATATATGAGCTAACCCGGCTTGGAAACTTACATTTGTATATAGTGGAGTTGTGATGTAAGCGATTTTGTCTGTGGCAATTCTGTGTAAGATTTATATATGCAAGATAAGCAAAGTAATCATTTAGATTTAGTATATATATTTAAAGTTTCTGTAGAATTAGAAAATTCTTTTTTGAATTGTATTCAGGACATAATCTTTCCAGCATTGTAGTGTTTCATAAGTTTTTTTTAAAAAAAATGTGCTCAGCATGTTTCAACAGCAAAATATCTGAATAACTTTATCCTAATGCCAGTGTTTTCTAAACACTTAATCTCAGCTTTGAATTATGTAATTCCTGATTCTGAAAAACAACAAAATAGGATGAGATTAAAACTGTATTTACATGTTTATTATGTAGGTGCATCTGTCCAAAGTTGGAAGTGAGTGAATTGCATGATTTTTATCTTTTAAACTATTCTATGCAAGTCTCTTTTAAATATACAACTATGGCTGGGTTTCCTTTGCTTAGTCCTAAAGTAGGTCCATTTAATCATTTGTAGAACAGTGAGTGAGCACATAGAAATGATTCAATGGCTCTGCTCCAGTTGGGACTAGCCATTGGATTTAGGCCCTTGTGTTTTGAGAGCATACAGAGGTTTGATTTTAAAAGAGCCACAAAAGCAATACAGTCACGATCAACATACAGGGCTAAACATGACATGCCATCCTTCCATAACCAGCACACCAGGCTGTAGGAACTAATGATTTCTCTATCGAACACTGTATGGAAATATATATCATATAGTCTACCAAAGAAATAATATAGAAAAATATCACATACACTGGAGTCAATAGAACCCCCTCAGTAAAGAATGTGCTAAATAATGAATGAATAATCACAGCTATAGATACAAAAAGTGTCTATAGGGCAGCAACCCTGTATGTAACTGCCCACCCATCAACCAATGCCATCCTTCCATGATATTCATTCTTTTAGAAATGTTACAGTGTTGTTTTTGTTGTGAGCCTCCAAGTCATTTCAAATTTATGGCAACCATAAGATGACCCTATCTTGGGTTTGTTTTGGCAAGATTTAATCTGAAGCAGGGTTGCTTGTGCTTTCCTCTGGGGCTGAGGGCATATGATTTGGCCAACGTCACCCAGTGGGTTTCTGTGGCTGAGCAGGAATTTAAATCCCAGTGTTCTACTAGTCTAACACTTACCACAGATTATCTTGAAGCTGCATAGCAAGGTAGGCATCTAAGGACCCTTTAAGACAGGCCCTATATCCCAGGATCTAATCACAGGTTTTCTGGATTATATGAGTATGCACTGACAGATAATCTGAAATAAACAGAACACCTGGAATCAGATCCTGGGATATAGGGCCTATCTGGAAGGGCCCTTACTGTTAAAGGAACCTTCTTTTGTCCAGGAGCTGAATTGAGTTTCAGGGGGAAAAAATGGGGGGGGGGGGGGGCTGAATTCAGGCCAAAGACAAAAGGCTGATACCAGGAAACGCAGTGTATGTTAGCTAAGACACTGTTATAGTTGCTGCTACTGCTATTGTTGTATGCCTTCAAGTTGACTCTGACTTATGACCATTGCATCCTAGGGTTTTCTTGGCAATATTTATCCTGGAGAGATTTACCATTCCCTTCCACAGCGTATGTATTGGACGTAGCACCCAGTGTGGATCATCAGTGTATTCTCAAACTTAGTTTGATTGAATATTGATTCTTGGATCTTGGAATATATTATTATTAGTCTATTCCCTAAATGTTTCTCTACTGGAGATTACGTGTAGAATGCTGCAAGATCAACTGTTACGAATTCCCAAATGATCAAAGAGTTTCAGTAAGCTGAAAATGGGTTATGTTGGTTTCATTTATCATTCACTAGATCTATGATTTGCCCGTAGACTTGAAATCTATGTAAATAAAAATGTAATGTTCATTTGTGGGATTAACATAACTCAAAAACCACTGGATCAATTGACATCGAATTTGGACACAAGACACCTCTCAGGCCAACAAGTTACCATCACTCATAAAAACACTGGAAAACATAGCGGAAGGGACTTAAAAAGCAAAAAAAAGCAAAAAGACGCTACAGCGCATGCACAAAAACAACTCCCCCTGGCAAACAAAACACACAATAGCATATCCACACTCTCTTCCAGACTACAGCTCCCAGCATCCCCTAGACCCAGCCCCTTAGGAGAGGAGGATGATCCAAATCTTTCTTCTCCTTGGATTTTTTTGAGAGCATCCCAATCCCTGCATATTTCCAATTTCCTATTCCTGGACTGAAACTCCCAGCAATCCTCCAGATAGATAGATTGGATAGAGGTAGATAGGTAGGTAGACAGATGGATCAGGAGGACTGTTGGGAGTTGCAGTCCAAGAATAGGTAGAGAAGAAAGAAAGGCGAGAAAGAGGAAGGGAAGGAAAAGGTGGGGGAAGGAAGGGAAGAAAAAGAAGGAAGGAGGGAAAGGAAGGGAAGGAAAAGGTGGGGGAAGGAAGGGAAGAAGAAGAGAAGGAAGGAGAGAAAGAGGAAGGGAAGGAAAAGGTGGGGGAAGGAAGGGAAGAAAAAGGGAAGGAAGGAAGGAGGGAAAGAGGAAGGGAAAGAAAAGGTGGGGGAAGGAAGGGAAGAAAAAGAGAAGGAGGGAAAGGAAGGGAAGGAAAAGGTGGGGGAAGGAAGGGAAGAAGAAGAGAAGGAAGTAGAGAAAGAGGAAAGGAAGGAAAAGGTGGGGAAGGAAGGGAAGAAGAGAAGGAAGGAAGGAGAGAAAGAGGAAGGGAAGGAAAAGGTGGGAGGGAGGAAGGGAAGAAGAAGAGAAGCAAGGAGATAAAGAAAGAAAAAAGGGAAGGAAGGAAGGAAAGGGGAGGGAGGAAGGGAAGGAGAGAAATTATTTATTTATTTATTGAAAACTTTTGTACCCCGACCTTCTCACCTCCATAGAGAGACACAGACCGGCTTACAGCAAGATTCAATGCTATACAAATTTAAAACATTTTACAACAACAGATTAAAATACATAAAAAGTAAAACACATAAAAACCAAATTGCCACTAAAAGCAAATTCGAAGAGGGAGAGAAGGTTGGCCACAGCAACGCATGGCAGGTACAGCTGGTCAGTAATAAAACCAAATGCATGGATGAGTGCCATTTAAACAGACTTACTGGTATGCCATATGGAAATTTTTCCTTACTCTAATGAGATGAGAAGTAGAACTGTGGAGCATTGTTTCATCTTTTAAAAAGAAAGGGTCAGACTAATGCTCATTAGTCAAGAGTAGGGAGGAGAAAACTTTGAGACCAATTACATACTAATTGTCAAGACTGAAAGATTCTGGCCTGTTATTAACTGACTGTTTAAATGACAACAGCTCACATTCAATCATAATGTAAACTTCTTTAGTGGTCAGAAAATAACCAAATGATATTACAAGCTATGATAAGTCTTTTATCTTTGTTTTATGATTGTGCAATAATGTGATAATTGTCTCAGAAAGAAACCATGAGATGAATCCTTTTTGAAATCACCAAGAATTGAGTGTTTCAAATGTGATTAAAGATAGGCTTTGTAAGAACCCTCACATATTAGGATAGTATTCAGTTATGAGTAGAGTGGCCAAACAAACTATAGGTCTTCCATCTGCGGTTTCTTTGTCACTCGATTCAACTGGGATTTCTGTCCAAAATACATGTTTCCACTGTCATAATTAAGATGATGATGAGATAGATGGAGGCAAAAATAGTGACAGCAAGAAAAAAGAGCCCAGGATGATGCAGGGTAAAAGAACAAAATGACAATAGCAATAGAAGAGAGGGCTACTGGCTTCAAAATGCCTATTACTCAAACACCTGCCTTCTAAGGGGAGCTTCAGTGGAACCCAAGCCCTATGGAAGAAATAACCAATGGTGTATCAACACTGTAGAATTAATGCAGTTTCACACTACAATATCTGACATGGCATGGTACAACAAACTATAAATCCTGGGATTTGTATTTGGTGAGGTACCAGCTCTTTTTGGCAGAGAAGGTGAAAGACCTTGTAGAACTACAGCTTCCATGATTCCACAGCAGTGAGCCATGATAGTTCAAGAGGTGTCAGGCTGCATCAATTCTACTGTGTAGGTGCTTTCCATAGTGCTTTGAATGTGTCAATCTCAATGCCCTACTCTGCAGCCAGATATTTGATAGATAGGTGTATCAGAGAGGATAACCCCCTAAATAGTAAATTTAGTTTAAATATCGTTTAGATTATTGTTAGGAATGTGTTTGAGTAACATCATTGCAACATAGAGTACCTTCCTGAGATTTCTGTTACCACTGTTTGTGCACTAAAGGTATTTTTTTTAAAAAAACTCAAAATGACAGGGAAACACAATACTGTATAATCACAGTTACAAAATATGTGCCATTTTAATTTGTGTGGCATTTAGCTGTCACATTTTTACCTCTATGACTGTCTGGTCTCCCTGCCTTCAAATTATGGTGATGCTATCATGGGACTTTCTTCGCAAAGTTTTGTTCAGGGGGTGGGAGGAGATTGCCTTTGCCCATGATGTTGAGAAAGTTTGATTTGCCCAATGTGACCAAGTGGGTTTATTGGCTGAACAGGGATTTGAACCCTAGTCCTCTGACATTCAGACCACTAGACCATGCTTGTTCTCTTTATATCCTTAGGTGGTAATTTTATTTTGGTCAAATACACAAATAGGTGTCTATAGATATTTCTGTCACATGGATATGAGAGACTAACTAGATTTCATGTCTAGGTTCCTTATTTGCACTATTGGGAAAGCTGAAGAAGTTCCTATAGTTATATGATGTGCGATAATGATATAACAAGCAATTTTAGTATGATTTTTCAGAGCTACCTTTACTGTTAGACAGATTGAAGTGGTTACCTTGTGAAACATATGCTGGAACCAAAATGAATAGCTTTCTGACTGTTTTGCCTTTGTGGGATGATAGAGGCATACATGCTCATAAAATGCAAGGCATGAGTGCCTTGGACTGCTAAACTAACTTGCTTCCTGAGGGAAATGGATGTTATTGAAGTAAGACTTGGTTGCCCCTCTACCCTCTACCCTCTTTTGTGTGTCTTAGATTCATCTTGGTTCAACACTGGGTATAACATTGTGGCTAGCCGAGGTACTGCACTAATATCTTAGACTGTTGTATCTCCAGGAAAATCAAATTTCACAGTTTAATATGGTACATACTTCTATTTTATAACAATTCCTAAGTGAGAGCTGCATAAAGTGTTCTCTTTTAAAAATGCATTTTTCAGATTAGAATATCATTTTAAAATGGGAAACAAAATGGCAACTTTGAGAAATCAGAACTGCACTAGTTTAAGCAATTGACTAATGTAAATCCAACCAGAAAGAATAGTTGCTGTTTGTATAAACTGCTGGCAATGCCCAATTATCCTAAAGGCACTAGATCCTGTCTGATCTTGGAAAGTAAGCAGAGTTGGCCCTCATTAGTACTTCAATGAGACACTGCCAATGAATACCAGGGGCTGAAGGCTATGTTTCAAAAGAAAGCATCCTCTGAGTATTCCTTACCTAAGAAAATGCTGTGAAATTCATGGGTCACCATCAGTTGAAAGGCAACTTGAAGGCACATTCACACACTATAAGAAGAACCTTTTACTCTTCAATGTGGATCATAATTAAAAGTGAAAGCTTTTGTATTTTGCAGCTGGATAGCATCAAATGTCTACCAAAGTCGTCTACACATGCTTATGTCTAAACTGTGTTCATCATTATGGTGCCTTAAGACACTCTAGCTTTTGCCTTAAAGTTTCTCCTAATAATGGCAAATGTTTTTCATAGTATCATTTTAGGAACAGCATACATAATTTTGAGAAACATTAGCGTACTTTATGTTAATGTAATTGAAATGTAGAATACTTTAGCAGGGAAAATAAAATGAAGCAATCAAAAGTTTTAACTCTTAAGACCCCCAGTTTAGATTTGTTCTAACACAAAATGCTGTCTGAGACTACAATCATCCTACAGACTGCATCTGGTTATATTTTTATATTCAACATTTCTTCCAAACAGCTTGAGTTAGGTTGAGACAAGATTATTCGTTAGACTAAAATCCTGTGGGCCTGTGATTATTGGGCTAGTCGAAAGTCAACTAGTGAGTTGTAAGAATGTAAAGGAATTGAAAGTTGTGTGTCCTTTATCGTAGTTCTTATTTATTTATTTAGTTATTTATTTATTCGATTTAGTAGACCACTCTCTCCGGAGCCCAGAGCGGTTTACAGCAATAAAACCAGATAAAACAGGATGAAACACATAAAACAGCATTATAAAACCGATTTACCCCGCTCCCCCCAATAAAAGCCCAACAGAGCAGCAATAGTACAGGCAACAAGACGCGGCAGGATGGCAAATTATAGCAGGCATCAGTCAAAGCCGAATGCCTGCCTAAACAGCCAAGTCTTTACGGACTTGCGAAATGCCATCAAGCCCCGTAGGGCTCGCATCTCCTCGGGCAATGAATTCCAGAGGCACGGCGCGGCCACTGTGAACACCCTCTGCCGTGTACTTGATAACCTATAGGTCTTAATACCAGGCACCTCCAGTAAATTAAGCCCCTCCGAGCGCAGTGATCTTCTGGGCACATATGGGGTAACCCGCTTCTTCAGGTACACTGGCCCCAAGCCATATAAGGCCTTAAAAGTTAAGACTAATACCTTGAAGGTGACCCGGAATTCAATAGGAAGCCAGTGCAATTCGCGCAGGAGCGGGGTCACATGGGCAGATCTTGCAGCTCCCAAGAGCGTTTTGCACTAGCTTAAGTTTCCAGATCGCCAACAAGGGTAGGCCAATGTACAGTGCATTACAGTAATCGAGCCTCGAGATGACCGTGGCTTGGATCACCATGGCCAGGTCGCAGCGGGAGAGGTAAGGAGCCAGACGTTTTGCCTGTCGCAGATGGTAAAATGCTGTCTTGCAGGCGCAGGCAATCTGCGCCTCCATAGACAGCTGGAGGTCCAGCCGGACCCCTAGGCTCTTGACTAAAGGCTGTGGGCGAAGTGCCACGCCATCAAACGTCGGCAACTGGGTCTCTACGCCCCCCTCGGGCAGCCCAGCCACAAAATCTCCATCTTCATCGGGTTCACCTTCAACTTACTGGCTCGCAGCCATCCAATTACGGCCTCTAGGCAAAGATGGAAATTATCGGGCACAGATTCCGCCCCGGGGTCCATCCTCAGAATGAGCTGGGTGTCATCAGCGTACTGATGGCACTCCAGCCCAAAACTCCGTACCAATTGGGCAAGCAGTCGCATGTAGATGTTAAATAACAGCAGGGAGAGGATGGCCCCCTGAGGAACTCCACAATGTAAGGGGGAGCCCTCGGAGACCACCCCTCCCCACTTCACTCGCTGTAGGCGGTTTTGGAGGAAGGAGGACAGCCAGTTTAAGGCTGTCCCCCTCACCCCCGCCACCACCAGGTGGTGTGTCAAAAGTTGGTAATCAACAGTATCAAAATTATGAGTTTGATCACTTCATAATTCCTTATCTAAACTATGGCATGGCTTGATCACTTCAAAAGCAAACATCAGATCACATTTAGGAGGCTTGGAATATTTCTGAGATACATACAAGTCAGGATTGTAGCATAGTAAAAGTAAAGGTTTCCTCTTGACATTAAGTCTAGTTGAGTCCGACTCTGGGAGGTGGTGCTCATCTCAATTTCTAAGCCGAAGAGCTGGTGTTGTCTGTAGTTGCCTCCTAGGTCATGTGGCCAGCTCTGTTATCTTCCCGCCAGAGCGGTACCTATTGATCTCACATTTGCAGGTTTTCAAACTGCCAGGTTGGGGGTAGCAATGGGAGCTCAACCCGTCCCGTGGATTCGAACAACCGACCTCCCAGTCAGCAAGTTCTGCAGCTCAACAGTTTAACCTGCTGTGCCACCATGGCCCCTTTCACAGATAAGACTCTGCTTTTTCTGTTTGTCCCCAAATTAGCTATGCCTACCCAAACTTGGCCAGCTACTCACTTCACAAAATGACACTGCTTTGAAGTTCACCTTGATTCTGTGCCTCCAGAAGTACTTGTTCTATTTCTATGTTAATACACAAAGATACAACACTTCCATTTTTCCTATTAAAAAAACCAAATCCTATTAAAAGATGCCCTTCATCTGGTCCTTCTTAGGAATATTTCAGAAACTATTCTCAAGGACATATCTCTATTTCATTATTCACCTAGAACAGCAGAACTTTATACGATTTCCCTGCCAAATACTGTTGGTTTCTGTCATCATTTAGATATCCTGACACTTTGTCCCTATTTTCATTCCTTTGATTAATGAAAACATTGTCTAAGGAACTTCAGTTTTGCACAAGAGACTGAAAAGGGGCTCCCTAGAAAGCAATCAGATGGAGATGCTGCAAAATTAAAACCCTTTGAGCCTTTAAAAAAAGTAAAATGCATCAAATAAACTGAATTATCCATAAACAACAAACTATACTATTCTTCACACACTTCAGGTCTTGCACAATAAAGGCATAAAAATAATTAAGGAATTAAAGTATGTTTTTAAACTAAATGAACTCAAGATACACTTGATCTTTGGGTCTGGGAAAGAAGGTCTGGTACTGGGATTATCCCTACATCTTCTAGATACTTAGCTTAGATATGATCATGTTTTCAAATGATGCTTTCAGAAAACTTCAATTCTCTCACTCACTCACTCTGTGTGTGTGTGTGTGTGTGTATTTACATTTGCCTCACTTCATCACCATATGATGGTATGTTACGATGAGGCAGCATGTTAACAGAGATGGAAACCAGCAAGAATAACAAGCTAAGATTACACTCTATTTAAAGTAGGTCTGAATAGGGCCTTGCCTTATTCATACTGATAGTCAATCCTTCGTACTATAGTGGTACATGTTTTTTCTTGGGAATGAGATGCAAAGCTGGTTTCCAAGTGATTGTGTTACTAGAATGTGGGCACACTGCCATTGGCAACTTTCACTCTTCATCATAAGATGCTTCTAACATTTAATTCTGTGGCAGATGGCTCTTATGATATTTTTGACAAGAAAACTAGTGTTAGTGACAGTATCTTTTCCCCTGACAAATCAGATGCATTATTGTCATTTAGGACTGCTGCCACATCTTTTTTACTCTCTTTCAAAAAGCCATAATAACCATTTTTTAAATCTGATCCTTGCTTAATAATATAACAAGGGCAAATCTGAATGCATGAATAAAATGCAGCAAAAGGTATTATAAATAATTGTTTGTGCCTTCTTTACTATGAAAATCTGGAATACTCATGTATCAGTGGCAGAGATCTCCTTAGGCTGGATCTACATTGCCATATAATGTAGTGTGAATCTGCATTATCTGGTCAGTGCAGACTAATATCATGCAGTTAAACGGATTCAAGTTGCATTATGTGGCAATGTAGGTCCAGCCATACATTGAGAGAATTGACCAGTAAACAGGAGGGAACAAATAAAGATTTTATAACATCTTGACATTGATTCCAAGGAAGCTCCCCGGATCCTAGACTAGTGCCTGGCAGCTGTGATGGACTGGATGAGGGCCAAAAAGCTGAGGCTTAACCCACGAGTGACCAGGTCCTCCTGGGCACTCGTGGGTCCGATCAGGGTATAGTGCTCGATGGAGTTACACTCCGCCGAGGACACAGGTCTGCAGTATGGGGGCCCTCTTAGATTCAGTGCTGACACTTGAAGCTCAGGTGTCAGCAGTGGCTGGGAGGGTCTTCACATAATTAAAACTTGTGCACCAGCTTGAAAAACCTGACTTGATTTCAGTGGTCCACACCTTAGTTACATTTAGAATGAACTACTGCAATGCACTCTATATGGGGCTGCGTTTCAAGATGACTCAGAAATGGCACTTAGTGCAAAGGTTGGCAGCCAGATTACTAACTGGGGCTAGCTATAGGGAGCATACCACACCCCTGTTAAGTCAGCTCCATTGGCTGCCATCAAGTTTCTGAGCCCAAATCAAAGTACAGGTTATTACCTACAAAGCCCTATATGGTTCAGAACCAACCTATCTTTGAGACCGCATCTCCTTCTATGAACCACTGTGGACACTACGATCTATCGGGGAATCCCTCCTCTTGGTCCCACCCCCATCTCAAATACAGTTGGTGGGGATGAGATAGAAGGCCTTCTCGGTGGTGGCCCCCCAGCTTTGGAATTCCCTCCCCAGAGAGATAAAGCTGGCCCCCACTCTCCAAGTCTTCCAGACACATCTGAAAGCATGGCTTTTAAACAAGCCTTTGGCCATGTCTAATCATTAAATTCGAGGACTTAATTATTGTTTTACTTTGTATTTTATGGGACTGATATTGTATACAGCTTGCTTATATTTGCAGCCTGTTGCATTTTATGGAAAAAGTTTTAATCAGTAGGAATTTTATAGATTGTTTTATATAATTTCTGTGGATATAATTTTTATTGTTCTGTTTTATACATTCTGTGCGTTGTCAAACTTTGGGGTGCTTTGTTAGCCATCCCAAGTCCCTTCAGGGAGATGATGGTAGGATACAAATAAAGTTTATTTAAGTTTATTTTAGTTGTTTGTCAATAATTATCTCTCTGAATAAAGTAATAATAAGCTCTATAAATATCTAAATGGAATGTACATGTTTTAAATATTAGACGCCTAACCTCTAACATAATTCTGCCCAAAATTCTTCAGCAACCTGGCACAAATTCCTTCAGGGTAGTCCGGCTGTTACTTTTGACGCCAACATGTCACCATATTCTGTAGTGTGAATATTTGTGCATGTTTCTTTGGAGACCTCCTATAATTTCAATATCCTCTCTCAAAACAAACTACATACTTGTGGTCATAAATGTTGTGTGCATTTTTTAAAAGAGTGACAATTGGAAAATCTTTATATTTTCAATCTACAAGTTATTACTTGTGATAATTTTTAACTATTTTTGAAAAGCAGAAGGTTTTCTAATCCAACGTTTTGAAACTCCGGTGATATTGTGAGAAAATAAAATCTCTTTCTCTAGAAATTTGGCACTGATGGGAATAGCACATAGCACAAAATGAATCTGTAAGGTATTTAGGAAAAGTGGACCACAAGAACACATGACAGATATTTGAATTAGTTGAAATTGATGGGTTTTTTAAAAAAAAAACTTGTTCAAACGACAAATATTCATTTTCATTTTAAATGACATGCTAACATTTGCATTCCAAGCCCTGAAGCACTTCCCCTTAGCATCACTGAATCCTGTATAATCAATGCCAAAATTCCCCTTCTTAAGCAATAACATAAATATTGACAATCACCCAGGAGAGAAATTATTTCAGCAAATTGGTGTTGTCTTTCTGAGGGGAATTAATAAATGGTACATCAGATTATTTTTTGTTCAGTGGATGGAGATCCTTTGAGATTAAAACCATGTGTTTAAACACTGAATGTTTATGCAAACTATGACACATACTGCATAATAAAGCGTATCATCAAATTTGGGAGTTTTATGTGCAGAAGATACATGAAATATGGACATAAACATACAGATTTATCTTTGAAGCAAAATACTTCCTTGGAGAGAGGAATTATGTTGATACTTCTCTATTTCTGTACAAATGCTAGCAATATCCCTTGGAGGCTTTTGTCTGTTTTGGAAACAAAAAGGTTGATTTACAGCACAATCCTATTTATTTGTTTCCAACATTTCTACCCCGCTCTTCTCAACCCCCTACACATGTGTCCTCAAAAGAAAATTGCAAGGAATTGGGTGTAGGAGTGTAGCTTTAGACAGCTATTCCTAATATGCACTGTTTATGAAAATATCAGCTTTCTCTTTCTCCAACTTGAAAAGGGCTACAAGTTTACATCATTTTTGCAACATGCAGTTCCTTTGTTTTGTCCTCTGAGGTTTGGATTCCCTAAGCAAGTCAGTTATTTGTAGTGTTTCAGAGCTGAATTACTACTAGTTTATGATGATCTAGCTGATCTATGCAAAACTGAGAATATTAAAGTATGTTTGCATCCAAAGCTAAGGTAATCATATGTGACAACTGCTGAAGTTGCGTTTTTTTCTTTTTATAATTCATTTGTGCTTCAGCTAAAATGTAATCCTCTTAGGTTAAACAGGTGCTGGTGTGGGTGTATGAAAATATGTGTCAAGGTGATTTCATATAGATAACTCCTTCTAAGTAAAGTAAAGGTTTAGGTTTCCCCTGACATTTAAGTCTAGTCGTGTCCAACTCTGGGGGCTGGTGCTTATTTCTAAGCCAAAGAGCTGGTGTTGTCCGTAGACACCTCCAAGGCCATGTGGCCAGCATGACTTCATGGGCATCGTTACCTTCCCGCAGAAGTGGTACCTATTGATCTACTCACATTTGCATGTTTTCAAACTGCTAAATTGGCAGAAGCTGGACCTAACAGTGGGAGCTCACCCTGCTCCCTGGTTTTGAACCGCTGACCTTTTGGTCAGCAAGTTCAGCAGCTAAGTGGTTTAATTTGCTGTGCCACCAGAGGGCCCTTCCTTCTAAGTGCTACACCCAAATTTTCTACTTTTTCCTGGTAATATCCCTCAGTGGTGTAAATGCTGTTATCTGATTCAGCATATTTGGTTTGAATGTTATATTCAAACACATTCCAACCTTTTCTTAAGTTACTACACCTGAAAGAACACTAATTTAGGGTCTTTATGCCAAAAGCATTTTACTTGATATAGCTTATATCAACTGTTTAACTTATTTTGCTGAAGTGTAATTGTAGTCCTTTACTTTCTCTCACTCATTGTTTGTACTACCTATCAGTTCCGTTTCATGTTGAGAAACTTCTGATTAGGAACAATGAGTGGAATATCCTGTTTCACTAAAGGGTTGATTGCAGCACAACAGCCCAGACAGCTATGGATAAATAAGATCTTGTGTGTGTGTGTGTGTGTGTGTGTGTGTTTGAGTGTGATGCAGACAATTTGTAATAGACAAAACAAAATAGCATTGAAAAAGATTCTACTTTGCATCTCTGAATACACCAACTAGTCTTAAACTCTGGTTTTGGTCTAATAATCTCCTTTATAATTGGAATATTCTGTTTGAAGGAAAGCAGTGTCACACTTTGAAAGATGCTGTAAAGGGAAATGTCCTTAGAATATTTTGAAGCTATGATTTCACAGTGACTTGAATACAGATGGTTCATGCAGAAAGAAGGCCATGTGAGCTGCCTGATGAGAATTGGCAAATTTAGTTTGGGATGTCATAGATCAGTGTTTCTCAACCAGTGTGCCATGGCACACTAGTGTGCCGTGAGCGATCATCAGGTGTGCCGTGAGAAAAGCTCTCTGCCCCCTTCCTTCCCCCCCTCCTGCTGAACTCCTGCTGCTTGGAGGAGGAGGGAAGGGCCGGGCGGCAGCGAAGAAAAAGAAGAAAGGGCTGGGGCGCCGCCTCCTTCGGCCGTTTCCCCAGTCAGCCTCCAATCCGCCATGACTCCCACCATGACTCTTGCCCCTCGCTCTCTGAAGCTGCGCAGAGGAGCCCTGCCCACTGAAGCCCATCCACCGCTCATGCTCTTCCTCTGTGGGAGAGCTGAAGCCGGGGGAGGGGGCTCACACAGCTTTGCCAGCCTTGAGGGGGCAGTGCCAAGCCAGCAGTGGCAGAGCCAGAACAATGCTGGCTTGGCACTGCCCCCTCAAGGCTGGCGAAGCTGTGGGAGAACTGAAGCCGGGGGAGGGGGCATGGCATGGCCTGGCTCCTCCCCCCAGCTTCAGCACTCCCAGCAACTGCTCCCAGCAGGCCACCATCCCCCAGCCTTTCTTTACTGTGTTAGTGTCATTTTGTGTCATTTTGGTTGGTGATGTGCCCCCGGATTTTTTAAATGTTAAAAGTGTGCCGCAGCTCAAAAAAGGTTGGGAAACACTGTCATAAATAATGTCTTAAATCCAATGATGCATCCATGCAAAGCTCTGTACCACACCATGTATACAAGAGGTCAAAGAAAAATACATTAATAGTAACAAGTCATATGTACTGCTAGATGCTGAAGAATCAGCCCCACCCAACTCTCTACTACCAGGAGCAACAAGAGCCTCAGGCTCTACTACAACACTTATGACACACACACACACACACACATATATACACACACAAATAATCCAACCATGGAAAGGACAAGGTTACCATTTGGCTATCAAATATACATAGACATAAAAGCAATAGTATAGAATCTGAAAACTAGGTCAAGAATAGGCTATTAAGAATTATAGGAGTTGAAGTCCAAAACACCTGGAGGGCTGAAGTTTGCCCATGCCCGGTCAAGAAGATTAAACTCACCAGCATGAAAGCATGTATACACACATTCATTTCTTTACACCACATAGAAAGTTCTTTTTTGGCCTAGATCCTAAACAGTTTTAATTATTGGTTCCTTCCATTGACATTGAGATGTAAAGGACTCCTGTGTTTCTAAAACCAAGTTGTGTCGTCTTGACTGAGTTTATTTGTAACCAGTTTATTTATTTTATTTATTTATTTACAGCATTTGTATCCCGTCCTTCTCAACTCCCGAAGGGGGAATCAGGATGGCTTACAATTGTCAGTCATTAGATGCTGACAAAGAAACAGAACACAACAATTAACAAACAAATCAACAGCTATAAAATACATTTTAAAGGCAATAAAATACATTAAAAATTTGATGATGTGAAGTACGTTGTCATGAATATGGATGTAGCAGATATTTCTGTAACATCATTATATTATAATGTCTTTTATATAGGGATTCTTGGAAGGGCTATATAGGAACTTCAGAAGGTACAAAGTGCAGTACTGTTTTCTGAGCAGAGGAATGTCAGATTTTTCTGACTGTTAGGTCAATAAGGAACATTTTAATAACTCTTGTTACTACTACATTACAATTCCTCATTGTCTTTAAATACAACCTGTAGGAATCTTGAGGGCTACAAATTTTAAAAAAAGTGTAGGTACCTACATATTGATGTGCCTATACACCATTATATCAATATGCTTACATGCTGATGAGCAATTCCAGAGTCCACACTGCTGCTTTCCTTGTGCTTCTGTGTCATAAGACCACATTTAACTTGCTGCTATCCATTTCTTTTCCTCTGGATTCTTGCGTGTGTGGTTTTGTACAGAACTTTGAATAGGAGTATCATTAAATCATTAAACATTTGATATAATGAAAGGCGGCTTTTATTTTTGCAACAGTTTGTTATGTATAATTGACCTATATGTTTTCCTACAGGGTTTTGTTGTGATGGTAAATTTCAAAACAGTGTGGGAAAGTATAATGTAGCTCTGTATGCAGTTGCTCCATTTGGTAAGCATGTTACACCATCTGCCTAGGCAGCTTAATAGCCTCCAGTCCTGGACTGACCCTGCCCACACAGGCTGGTGATTTGTTTATCCTGGCCTGGGAAAACCATATAAGAGGGCATCCTTGCTTGATAATGTGGTATGACTGGCCCTTTGTGTTTCTGTATGTGTTTTGTTGTTATTCGTAGGCTCAAATTCTCAGTTTTTTCCTGGTTTGAAAACATTGATTGAGTGTACCTCATACTACTGGATGTATGTGGCCACCCATCAACTCATGTTCCCTGTGCAACTGGCATACTCATCAGCATGAATGAACATGTTTGTAGTCATCACTGTAAACTGTATAATATTGCTGATCTATTATAAACAAAATCCAGTATCACTGGATTTGAGTATTATGCTAGGAATCTGGGAGCTCAGGGTCCAAATCTTCATTCATCCATGGAAGTCACTTTTGGCAAGTTATATTATCAGACTTTGAAGAAGGCATTAGCAAAGGCCTCTAAATAATTTTTGTAAAATAGAGGGGAAAACCCATAAAATTTATGATAGAGACACCATAAGTTGGGCATTAACCAGAAGGCACATTGCAAACACAGTGGTGAAGGATTTATTATTAGGATTTGTTTAAATAACTAACCAGACATATTGAAAGTATTGTCTTGACTCAAGACTCTTGAGGATGAAACATCTAGAATCTTCCAGATCAAATCTGTCGGTTTTTAGCAAATACATGCAGCTATAAAGACAGTAGTAGCATTTCCCCTTTGAAAACGAAGAAGCAGTAAAAATCATCTGTCCAAATACAAAATAATTGTAATTTGGTAAAGCTTTAGACGTAAAAGGACCTACTTAAAGGCAATGAAAGCTAGATACATATACACACCATTTTATAGTTTTAATACAGAAACACTCAAGGTTTATTTGAAATACAGTTCTAATTCCTGCCTCCTTTCTTTGGCACAGAATTTGTTCGCATCATTTTTTTTTCTAGATCAGTGGTTCCCAGCCTTTTTTTGACCATGGACCACTTCGATAAGGAACCACTTGACCAGAGTGGGAGAGTCAAGTGGTCCCACATTGATCCCAAAAGGGTTATAAATCAGTTTTTGGTCAACTTTAGATTTAGTTTGGTTATTTGGGGTGCTGATTCAGAAAATTGCATTGGACATCAACTCTAGTTTCTGATACAGAACATATGCCATCCAGTAGTCACCATCTGCTCTCCCACAGAAAACCATATTTAGTAATCTAGAGTTGATGTGGTCTATCCAATGCAATTTCCTGAATCAGCACCCCAAATAACCCCAGGAACAGGCCTAAAAATGAAGACACCAAGGCACCCCCACTTCCAGCTGCCACATGGAATGGCTCCGCTCAGGAGGAGGGAGGAGAAGGAGAAGCAGCAGCCAGGAGGCTTGTTGTCATGCCTTTCATGGGTAGTCAGCCTCTTCCCTCCCAACATCCCTGTTGCCTTGACACTATAAGAGAGTTTTGTGAGACTAGTCACTCTCATTGCAATGGTGTAGTAACGGTGAGGCCGTGGACCATACTTTAGTTTTTGGGGACCACTGTGGTCCATAAACCACAGGTTGGGAACCACTGTTCTAGATCATGCTGTTTGGTCATAAGTTGATAAACTGCTTACTTATTTTATTTCTGCAAACTATACATAACTGGCAATGTAAAAGTATGAACTGACTTGGTATTCTTTAGTTTCATATCCAAGTATTAACCAAGCCTGGCCCTGCTTAGAATATTTAGACATTTGATATTTAAAACTGGAATGGATGAAAATATGTCAAGTAATACATAGTAGCAACTATAATTCAAGAAATATAATGTATTTCTTTTCTCTTCTCTATTCCCTAACCAGGCGAAAGCTATGTATGTGCATCCAATGAACCATTTCGAAAAGTTGATTACACGAAGAATGTTAATCCAAATTGGTCTGTCAACATAAAATCTGGTACATCTCGATCTCTTACATCTTTGTCATCGTCAAGAAGTGATTTGAAGGAGAGCAAGGACTTCATTAAACCCAAACTGGTAACCGTTATACGAAGTGGAGTGAAACCACGGAAAGCTGTGAGAATTTTGCTGAATAAAAAGACTGCTCATTCCTTTGATCAAGTGTTGACTGATATAACAGAAGCTATTAAGTTAGATTCAGGAATAGTCAAGAGAATTTGTACACTGGATGGGAAGCAGGTAAGAAAAATTAATAGAAATTCTTAATGGTCTTTATTTCCAGGATTTGAGATGTGCCAAAGCTAAATTATGTACAGGCAAAAACTATGCCATTAATAATTTTAATTCCCTCTTGGGGCAGAATTTTTGCTTAGCAAGTAGGGAGGGAAGCAAAGGCCATTGCAGGTCTGTTGTGTTGACTAAGGCAAGTTTCTGATCCCTTCATCCAAAAGTCATTTGGAAATTCATCCTGAATTATCTGGAAGATATCCTGCTTTTAAATGTATCTCAATATTCTACTAATATGACGGTTTTACAGGATACAACAGTACTACAATGAAGCCATTACTATTGCCAGCAGAGCACCAAAGTACAGGAGAAAGTAGGCAACATGGGTTTCCGATTAGTTCCATGGTGGCACTCCATGGTCTCAGTGGAGTGGAGTGGAGTGGACCTCCGTCCTTTGCTGTTTAGGTCAGTGGTGCCAGCCAGGCTACTAAATTAAACAAACTTTCATATACTTTGTGAGCATCAAAGGCTAACAGCGGTTTAATTTAAAAAAAACATATTTGTTTTCTGAATGACATATTCTGATCCTTATTTTGCTCTGTCAGATTTTCGCACATATTATGCTTATGGTTCTTAGAAATATACACAATACTATGTGTCTCTATGTGACTTCAAGTCATTAGATGACTTAGGACAATCCCAGGAATTTCATAAGAGTTTTCTTGGGGACAGAATTACCCTCCTTTGAAACATGGCCTGCAGCACCTGGGATTCTTTGGTGGTCCCTCTTCAAAATAATAATCAGGACTTACCATACACAATATTAGAGCTCCTTACATTTTCAATGGTAATATAAACTAAGCCCTGTTACAACAGGCCAATGTTTCCTTTCAGATGACCTAGAGCTAACCATTTCCATCATTCATGGTGTGCCTGTCAAATGATTCTTATAATTTTCATTTAGTTTTATTGAGCAGTGCAACATATCATCTACTTTCTTAACATATAGATATTTTCTTCCTTTCCTAATGTAATGTCCAAATTAATTTCCATACATTGTGAGTGAATGCCTATTGCAGTTTTACACGAGACTGATGGACACTGTAAAGTTGGGCAGACAAGGCCTTTCCCATTACCAACTAATGGAAACTGTTTTTCTAATGGAGTAAATTGCTTGTGTCTCCAATTTTGCATAAATAACAGTTTTATAATGTTGCTGTAATGTTGACAAAAACTGAAAAGATTTCTGGGCAGGAAAAGTATTTTCCAAATAGTTAATTATGTTTTCCTTTAAAAAAAATAGACTTGTGCTTCTTTTAAAAAGTTATGTGTTTTCTTTGACCATGTAACAGCTGTAAATGTTTAAAGAAATATAGGTTTATCTTTGTCTATCATGACATTTCTTGGGAAATACCAACTATTTTCAGTAAATGTAATATAGATTTAAAATTAAATACCTTAATCTTTCGTCTAAAAAAAGTAAAAGGATGTCAGTGAAACTTGCAGTGTGGTGACATCGGGCAGAAATATTTTCTTCTTCTCTATTTTGGTGTAAAGAATTTTCATTGATTATTTCCATAAAATCAGTTAGTGGCAATCCTGTATGCTCTTTTCTAAGAATTATTCAATCAACAAGAGTTGCTTCTGATTAGGCAGGCAGAGGAACCATTTACATGGGCCACATACCCCAAAGTCGGCAAAATGTTGCTCCTGGGTGTGCATATGATACACAGGGCCTTTCCTCCCATAATGCAGGGCAAACCCAGTTAATGTGGTTTTGCCTCACATAAAGTAAAGTCAGAGAATGCTCCATAGCTCAAAAGCATCTCTTTACTTTTGTACTGTATGTATGAGCAGCTGGGCCACTTCTGATTCGAAACCAGCCCTGCTTTCCAAATGCTTTGAGACATAGGGGAAATGGGATGGCACTTACCTTTGCCATTTTTTAACACCGAAGTGGCAACTACGGAACCCATTTCTGGGCATCTTTACTGATGTCAGCAAAAGTGCCTGCACAACTTGAACAGGAGAGAAGAATTGCCACCTTCTTTCCCCTTTCTCTTCTCCAAGTCATGTGGGGGCCTTTGCTGACATGAGAGCACCCAGAAATGTAAAACAGCATAGGAGATAAGGATGACTGTCCAGTGGGTCTGAAGTGGGTTTCGCCCAACTCGACAGTCAGCACGGTACTCCCACAACTGACATAGTTAAGTGTAAACATCATGACAGAATCTTGGGCTGGTTTGAAGCAGAATGAACTGATGTAATAAGGATCAAATAGTATTTATTTATTATTTATTTACTACATTTATATACTGTTTTTCTCACCCTAAGGAAACTCAAAACAGTTTACAACATTATAAAGGCAAACTTCAATGCCGCACATACATGTGAGAACCAAAGGATAATAGCAAGACAATAAAATATAACTATAATTTAGCCTAACTAAATTAAAACATAAACATAAAATAACATTTAGACATAAAGCATGAAAAATTAAACATTGATAATATAATATTTATATAAAAACCACCAATAAATAACACGATTTCAAAACAGTTATTAAAATTATGCCATCCAAAAAGTAAAGTAACTAGATTAATTAACTTCATTTTCAGGTCTTGTTACTTTGGTAACTTCTTGATTTTTAAGTTACCAAGTTGGAACTGTATCTTTTTTTTTTATCGTTAACAGTCAGGATTGTACAATATGATCCATTTCAATATGACTGGCACCTGCAGTTTCATTTATCCTTGTCTAACAAAATATGTCCTCTCCAGTAAGATTCTGTGGATTCACTATTGCCTAAGTATACAAAATCTGGAAACATATATCATGTGTATAGGGAGGGAAGCCCTACTGTAACATAATTTCAGTGTAACATAATTGGTTCCTTAGTTATTACTGTAGGAGGCAAAGGAAGAAGGGCTGCCTCCTCTTACCTCTTCTTAGGGGATTATGGAGCTAGCAAGAAAAAAGAAAAAGAGGATAGCCTGCAACAAAGAAGAGAATAAGAATGTAGTTTGTTTTAAAAAGATATTTCATCTTATTTACAATATATACTATTAGATTGTATATATTTCCAGAGATTCTACATCATAAACATGATTACTTTTTTTTGTGAGCATGTGCTGAGCAGTCTGACATATTTTGGGATGGAGTTGGTGCTAGATAAAAACTTAAAATCCCTTATCAAGGCTGCAATCACAGACTTGTAGTTAATAGGCACTAGGCAGGCTCAAAATTCTTCCCTTGAAAATGATTTGTGTTTGTGGATTAAGGTTAAATACTTAAAAAATCTCCAAGGAACTCTTTGAACACTTGATTCTAATGGCTCAAGGAAGCCAATGCTAGTCTTTTACTTTGGGAAGTGGAAAACAAATGGCAGAGAGGGTCTGGCGAACATGAGAAGGGTTTCTGGAATCTCTGTTTGAGCAGAAATGTTTCTTCAATGTCTTTTCCCACCATAAATGATGGGTTTGGAATGAGGGCCACATATTTCAGTGAAAAAGAGAGATCCTTAAAGTGATATTTGATGACAGATAACAACAATGAAGAGATATTTGGAGAGTCAATTTCCTGTCTGTTTGAACCAACCAACTAATACCTTGGGTAAAGACTTACGTTCTACTGGAAGACAAATATGTTTGCCCTAATTCTTCTATTATCGCATATGGTAATGCCAAGGAGCCATACTATATGGTGTTAAGTGAATTGTTTTTATCAGCTATTGCTTTATTTGTGAAATTGTATTTTAACTGAATTGTTTTAATAATTGTCTTAGTTCTATTTTAATATTTACTTGGTGTATATTTTTAATTGTATGGTTTGTACAGGTTGTGAGCCATATTTGGTCTTGGTTCATGAGATAAATGCAGGGTTTAAATAAATATGATCATTATAATCATCATCATCACTGTCATCATTATGCAGATGCTGGAGTGGCAGGAAATCATATAATTTTATGCAGTTTAAAAGAATCAAGATTAATTCTAACAATATTTAGCAGTTAACAATGTTTCTTTCACTTATCTTAAGCATCTAATTTTGAAGAAAGGTGAAAAATATTTTATTCTGCCAGATTATTGTAAAGCCCTTTCCAGTTAGCTTTTGAACAATCTTTTATTTAATTTGTTTTAGTATGTGTAGGTAATAGAAAATAGAATGAATTACAAATGAGTAGGATTTTGTGATGACTTACCATCTGCTACTCTAGGATGAAATCATAAGGTTTTGGATCTAGATTTTGAATATCTGCTGCCTCCCACTGAGTTGGACAATTTGCAGACAATTAGCTGGGAAAATGTTTCCATTGTTTTTTTCCTTGCAGCTGGCCTATGCCTATTCAAGATCTGCATAATCAGTTTATTTCCATTGGTTTTATTCAGTTTTTGTGTGCTACCCTGTTTTTAAGGTAATGTTGCCTTTTTGTCTTCAGATAAGGCTGAGATTTTAAAGAACAGCTGCTAAATTTGACTTTCATGGGGGCTTTATGAAGTCATTGGGATAAGTTGTATTTTGTTAGATAATTAAATTTCTTGAAGTTGGCTTTTGATTTTCCAAGCCTGACAAAATGAATATATTAAAGTATAGTTTTAAAAATACTACACAAACTAAATGTACGTCTCAGTTTGCTTGGTGTGTGTGTGTGTGTGTGTGTAGAGAGAGAGAGAGAGAGAGAGAGAGAGAGAGAGAGAGAGAGAGAGAGAGTAGAATAGAATAGAATAGAATAGAATCAACAACTGCAGTAGGGTTCCATAGTCTGAGTAGAAAAAACAGGTGTTTATATTGGATGTGAAGTTTTGGAAACAGTAGGTTTTGTTTTTTTTAAAAAAAAAATCTAAACTCTGATGATATGTGCAAATTAATACATGTTTAATCACTGCAACAGGTTGTCTTTGCTTCTAAAAAGGATTCACTTGGTTTTAACTTTCATTCCTGCCGATTTCTCATGCACTTTAACCTTCATTGCGATGGCCTTGCAATGCTCCATGATGCAAAACATGGTATGTTTGTCTTTTAAAGAATCCAGCCTTTGTAATATGTTCAAATACTGTAATTCCTTTTGCTTTCTTTTGTTGGCATGAGCATACAATTGTCACTACAATACCATGGTTTCCCTACTCATGTGAAATTGTGTTCTCTTTCGGAAAGTGATTTTAATTTGCTTGGAGTAATAATCAATGTCTTGCCATATGACATTGTACTTAAATCCATGTAATTTTTGAGAGAAAAGATACCAGAAAGCCTTTTCTACTACATCATGCTAGTTGTCCCAACAGTAAGTGTTAAATGGGAAAATATGTTTCACTGTTAATTATTATTATTGTTTATAATAAAATCAAAGAGTTGGAAGGGACTACAAGGGCTGTCTAGTCCAATTCTCTATCATGTAGGAATGCATAGCTAAAACACTTCCGAAAAATGTCCATCCGGCTTTACTCTGAGGTAGTCCATTCCATGGTCAAACCACTCTTACAAAAAAGTTCTTCTTAAAATTTAGGAAGGATCTATTGGTTTGCACTTTAATCTCTGGAGCAGCAGAAAACAAATTTGTGGCATGTTCTAATGACATCATATTTATTGTTGAAGGCTTTCATGGCCAGAAGCACTGGGTTGTTGTAAGTTTTCTGGGTTTTATGGCCATGTTCCAGAAGCATTCTCTCTTGATGTTTCTCCTGCATCTATGGCAGGCATCATCAGAGGCTGTGAGGTCTGTTGGAAACTAGGAACATGGGGTTTATATATCTGTGGAATGTCCAGGGTGGGAGAAAGAAATCTTGTTTGCTTGAGGCAAGTGTGAATGTTACAATTGGCCATATCCCACCTGATATTTAAAGATTACTACTATGTCACTTCTCAGTCATCTTTCCAAGCTAAACATGCCCAACTTCCTAAGATCCTTATAATGCTCATATTCCAGAACTTTGGCCATCTTGGTCACATTTCTCTGGCACATTCCCACTTGTTGATATCCTTCCTGAACTGTCAGGAGGTCATGATATTGGAAGTCTGATGAAAGCAGCATAGATCTGGACACTATGTTTCTACTGATGAAGCTCAAGAGTTACATTGTTTTTTGGGGCTTCTATATCACACTGTTGATTCATAGGACAGATAGCATGGCTTTTATACAAAACGCCGAGGCACGCTGGTACAGACGTCCTTCGTCACTTCCCAATCTACATAACCTGCTGGTTAACCCTTTCTGCTCCAGCAGTGTACATTGCATCTTTGCTCTGAGACAGCACCAGATATATACAGACACAAATTCACATTTCACCACTATGATACACTCTATCAATTTCAACACCCTTTTCACACATACTACTTTCAATCTAGGAGTCGCCTGTCCTATATTGGTTTATTTAATTTTTCCTGTCTAGATTGATTACTTTACATTTATCCCTGCTGAATTTCAATTTGTTTGCTTTGTTCCACTGTTGAAACTACAATTGTTTTTCCCAAAGGAACTGACTTTTAATTTGCAGGTCTCTAAAATCCTTCCAACATTTCTTATTCTTTGTCTTCAGTTCTGTTGAAAACACTGTTGAGTGTAGCTAGCAGAAGACATTTCACTCACAGTACACTCTAGTCTTGGAACATACTACAAGCATTAGTTTAAACACCAGAAGAAACAATAATCTAAACGAGAAATTCTAGCCTCTATAACTGGAATCCATAAACATAGATAATGTAAGAACATTTATTGTAGCTGAATTTGATGTTGACATTAATCACTGGTATTTTGACTAAAGTATACAGTGAACAGCTGGGGTAACAATTATATTAACGGACAGTTCAGATGAAAATCTGTTGATTTTCCCTCCAAGTAAAAGGGTCTCATCTTTACCTGCACAACTCAAATAACACATGGAAACAGTGTCAAAAATACAGCAGGAAATTGCTGTATTTCCTGAAGTGAGGAAACCCTCCCTCACTTCAATGTCTGAAAATTTCTTTAGCCTCCCGAAGCATTATGATGATTTCAAATTCCTAGACATCAATGCAACTGTTTGTACACGGGCCTGGGCAAACTTTGGCCCTCCAGGTGTTTTGGATTGCAACTCCCACAATTCCTAACAGCCGGTAAGCTGGCTGGGATTTCTGGGAGTGGAAGTGACTTTGATTACAAATTTAATATTTAGATTTGATCGCCAACTGAGAAAGGACATTTTATAATATCCAATTCCATTCCATACATTTAAGCTGTGACTTCACCCACTACAATGTGTGAGGCATGCAATTTGTTTAGAATGTACAAAGAATGCATACAGCTTTTCTGTTCTGAAGCAAAAAAATAACCTCTGTAGAACCCATCCATGCTCTTAACAGAAACATTACACAAGATATGTCATTTGATTGCATTGCAGCCTACTGTACTGAAATCACAGAGTAATAATTTACTAGAATTTGTTCAGCTTTCTTATGGCCACTCTGCCACTCTGTAATGCCTCTCTTTGCTCGGTTAGTGCTTCAAACATATCCAGATGTGCAAGAACAGATTTAGTTTACATGGCACTTACTTACTCCTTATAAATTTAATTTATTACCTGTTCCGGACCTGTACCAAATACTATTTGTTGTGGTTGCACCTGAATGCGAGGCTGTGAGAGCGCAGCCTGAGGCTAGAACTGCAAAAAGGGTTACTCGTGAATAGGAATCTGATGAGGAGTGTCAGAAAAAGAGAATAAGGCAAATACTTAGTGACTCCTCTGATGATGATACATTTCTAGGATTCTCTGGGGATGATGGGTCTGGTGGCGAGGGGAAGTCTATGGATGATGAAGATGGTGGTACACTAAGTTCAGATGATATGGATTGGACTAAAGTACAGTAATTTGTGATGTCTGTGAAGAACCAACTAGCAGCGACTCATTTGTGGGGTTTGCCAGGGATGGGAATTGGGCTGAGGATGATCAATCTTCATGCTGGGGTGTTGTAAGTCATGACAGGAGGAGAGATTGAAGAAAGAGACAAAGAGCAGCACATGAAGCTGTTGTGGCAGCTGAGATGGTTGATGATGGGGCGTTGGTCCAATCTAGTTCTGAGGACAGTTTGTGAATAAGAGGGTTTGGGAAGTAACCATTCCCTTGCAGTTGGCAAAGTGCCTGTATCCTGTCATGCCTTGCCGTCTTGCTATGTGCTGCATTCCTGTAGACTATTTCCTGGACTTGCTGCTGCCACTGTTCCTGTTTCCCCATTGTGATTTTGGACCAGTTTACTCTACTCTGCGTTGCTGCCTTTCTCTTCTGGACTGCCTATGGATCGTTTTGATGCTTCTCTGCTGCCTGGCTCCTCCCCTAGACTGATGACATCAGCTTCTGGTCGACGCTTGCTTTTCCCTTTTGTGTTTTCCTCTTGTAGTGCATTTTGTGGAGATTTAATCCAGGTTTTCTGTTTTGAACTCTGTTTTGCTCAATAGGTTTGTGTTTTGTATTATTGCTGCTCTCACACTGAAGTTCAAGTGTTTTTGGGGTCTTTTGCCCTTTTTTGTGTTTTTTGGAACTTTGTGAATAAACTTTGCTTTAACTCACATTGGGATTGGCACTTTAAAGCTCTCTGTTGTGACACTATTTGTATATCAAAATATTTTGAAATACATTTTTAAGTGTAGTGCTTCTGTATTGATGAGGTAAATCATTAATACCCAGTCATCACTGTTAGGTACTTCTTTATAAGATCTATTCTTTTCCCCATGCTATTCAACATCTACATGAAACTGCTGGGAGAGGTCATCCGGAATTTTGGAGTACGGTGCCATCTCTACGCAGATGACACCCAACGCCACTACTCATTTCCATCAGATTCCAAGGATGCCCCTTAGATACTGGACCAGTGACTGGCTGTTGTGATGGTCTGGATGAGGACAAACAAGCTGAGGATTAATCTTGACAAGACAGAAGTCCTCCAGGTCAGTCACTTGTCTGACCAGGGTATTGGGTGGAAACCTGTACTGCACGGGGTCGGACTCCCCTTGAAGTCACAGGTCCGCAGTTTGGGGGTCCTCCAGGATTCAGTGCTAACACTTGATGTGCAGGTGTCGGCGGTGGCCGAAGTGCCTTTGCACAATTAAAACTCATGCGCCAACTGTGACCATACCTCATGAAGTCTGACTTGATCATGGTGCTCCATGCCTTAGTTACCCCTAGACTTGACTACTGTAATGCACTCTATGTGGGGCTACCTTTGAAGACAGGCCAGAAATTACAACTCGTCCAATGCTTGGCAGCCAGATTAATAACTGAGGTGAATTACAGAGAGCTGTTAACCACCTACATTCATGACCGTATCTCTCTCCATGAACCAGCTCGAGCTCCCCGATCTTCAGGGGAGGCTCTCCTTTTGCCCCTGCCGTTGTCTCAGGCCCATCTTGTGGGTAGAATGGAAAGAGCCATTTCCTCTGTGGCTCCGTGACTCTGGAACTCATTGCCTGGTGAGGTTAGGCAAGCCCCCACCTTAAAAACCTTCAGAAACAATATCAAAACCTAGCTCTTCTGTTGCGCTTTTGGAGAGTAGCCACACACTGTTGCTCCCCTTCAACGTCTTTGTTTCTACAGCTCACTTCCCCCCTCCTTTATGAAAGCCTGTTCTGTATGACCCTTTTCTTTATGTGCTTCTCCCATACAAATAATCTGCTCCTTCCTATCTCATCCTGAGTTTTTAGTTTTTAGTATTTTATCTTGTTCATGCGGACCGCTCATTGTATTATGATTGTAAATGATTTCGCATTGTATTTTTATATTGTTTACTGTATCCATATGTTTTATGTATTTTACTGTGGTGTTGTTTATGTTTTGCTTTTTATCTTATTGTAATATGTTGTTGGACTTGGCCTCTCATGTAAGCCACTTCGAATCCCCGCAAGGGAGATGGTGGCGGGGTATAAATAAAGTTTATTATTTTATTATATGATTTTTTTCCTATAAGAAAATGAAATAATCATTAAAAAGACTATCGTTGGCAGTGAATAGATTTTTTTATGGATAAAACAGTCGCCAACTGTCAGTTCCATAGGGAGGTCTGTAAAGAAGTGTTTGGCTATGTACAAGATGGACGGTAGAGCAATTTCTGGGATACCGATAGCCTTGGATGTCATAAATAGTCATAAAATTTCTAACCTCTCCATAAACAAAAAAGTTGGTGATTAGCCTTCAGATTCTGTGTTTCAAAGCACAAGTCATATTTGGCAAGGCCCAGCTCCAAAACAAAATTGTAATGTTATGTTTCTTTATCCAGTATATATACAGTATATTGTAAGGAAGATTATCAGCAGAATGGAGCCAAGATTGCCAAGTGGAATAGGAAGAAGTGCAATTATAGCTTGCTTTCTCCAAACAATTTTATTTCTGTGTAAGTTTTTCTTCTCCAACCCCCCACCCCCACCCCTATCGGTCATCCTGCAGCCATTTCCTGTCTTGGAGTAAAAAGGGAGAATTACAAGCTGATAAGTCATGAACTTATTTTGGGGAAGCCTGAACAGTTATTTTCTATCTTCACTTCTCATATTTCAGGGTCATCATATTTCAGCAACTGCATAAGAACCCATTTAAATTTTCTTAATATAGAAGTTGCCATCATTTTTGAGAAGTTGCCATCATTTTTCTCTGTCCTTCCTCAAACATTTTACTTTTGCCTAGAGAAAATCACAAAATCTGTAGGCTACCATGTGACAATGATAGTCACATAAAAAGTCTTAAAGATGTCCCTACACAGTAGACAAAATTGGTTTTAAAAAAAGAATAAATCATATTTTCAAAGGCTGACTAATTTTCAGATGGAGAGCAAACCGAAATCTTGACCAATGTAATAAAACATAACTGGTAGACATAAGCCAGATGTTAATTCTTCAGCAGGAAAGGATGATATATAATGAGTCATATCCCATTATGTTTAATTCATAATGGCACAAGCTACTGTCCTCTGTTATAAGCAAAAAAAAAACCCTATGTGTGCACCAACTTCATGTGATTAGGAATATGGCTAACATGGGAAATTTTCATTATTCAGACAATTTCACAGTTTTGGAATATATATATTCTATCTTGCTAGTTGAAAGGTCATTTTAGTATAGATATGTTTGATTCAGCTTTGTTTCTTATCTGCAAAACCTCTGTAAAAGTGTCACTTTACATCACAGTGCTTGCCAAGCAATAAATACCATGCCCAATTTACCAGGCAGGGATGTTGTGGCGGCGGGCACTCTTTGTCGTCCACCATATTGCAGAGCTCTTTCCTCCCAGGGAGCCCTGTGCTATGTGTGCTGCTGGTGTGCCCTGGGTCTGGCCAGCCAATCAGGGGCAAGCTCTCCTCTTTACCTCTTGTCCACCTGCTGCATATATAAGGTGGAGCCAGGCTCCTCCAGCTCATTTACCAGTGAGCTCTCCCCATCCTCCCACCCTCCGTGTTTATGTTTGCTGCTGTTATATGTGGTTGCTTTTCTTTGTATTTCTGTCAGAACTTGGGGGGAGTTGATATGGGCCCTTGATCTGGTATGGTCTGCGATGTGGCTGCTAGGGGATGCAGTGGTGCAGGTGTCACAGAGCAGATAGAATGAAAACCTGCACTGTGCCTTCCCCCTATTGCCTTCCTCGGCTCATTGGTCAGCAGTGGGCTGTCCGATACCTTGATCTAGAACCCATGTATGACTGCTGACCCTGTATTTCAGTTGTTAACAATAAACAAGTTGTGGCCTTTGGTTATCCCAACTTCTTGTGTGAGACTGTTATTTGGCCAGTGTGTGGGGAGGGTTGTCGCCCTTGCCCACATAAGCAGATGTCTCTTGTATTTTTCATATATTAATAAAAAGGATGTGAGTGGGATGCTTGGGGAGGTCAGGACTACCACAGGTTTGCTGGATTCCTGTCCTTCCCAACTGATGAAAGTGCCACAGGGCAGAGAAACTGGCTAATTGGATAAAGGAAGGAGCAATACTTGTCTACAACAAGGAGATGTTCCTACATGTCCAAATGAGGAAGTTGTTAAACCATGGTTTTAAAATCTACCTAAATCCAACCATATTTGATCATTGCAGGTTAAAGAACCCCTTATCTAGAATCCCAAAATCCCAAATACTCCAAATTCAAAATCATCCACATAGATAACTGAGATGGATTCAGTATACATAATTTTTTTTCCATGGACTAAATTATTAAAATATTGTATAAAATTACCTGCAGGCTATGTGCATAAGATGTACAGGAAGTCCCCAAGTTACAAACACCTGACTTCCAAATGACTCGTTTGAATGGGGGTAAGACAACAGGAAGTGAGAGAAATCTACCCATAGGAAGGAAATTTTCCTCCTGAAAGAGTTATCATGGGGAAAAGGTGTTTCCACAGAAGCCTTCTCACCAATCTTTGTTTCTACGACTAGCCAGATTTTTCAAAATCCAATTCTCACAGGGACAGAAAGTGAGATGAAATCTTTCGAGCAGGGGCACGTGCAGTAAAACAAATACCATGGCAGTGTTAACACTTTCATATGCCACCCAAATCTTAGATGTATGTGTGTGTATATATGTTTGGCAGGAGTTACACTTTAAAAATACTTGTTCCAACCTACATACAAATTCAACTTAAGAACAAATCTCCAGAACCTGGCCTGTTTGTAACTTGGGGAATGCCTATATATGAAACATAAATTAATTTATTGTTTAGACTTTGATACCATCTCCAAGAAAATACATATATGCAAATATAGATATTCCAAGATTTGAAAAAGTCTGAGATCTGAAATTTTCTGATTCCAAGCATTTTGAGTGAGGGATATTTGACCTGTACTAGCAAACTGTCAATATTCAGTGACCTTTCAGCTCTAGAAGATTCTGGATGAGATAGATTATCTAGATGAGGGGTCCCCAAACTAAGGGCTGTGTGCCGAATATGGTCCTCCAAGGTCATTTAACCAGCCCCTGCCCTAAACTTTAGACTTAGGATCACCCTAAGTCTGAAATGACTTGAAGGCACACAACAACAATCCCAATTAATTTGACTATCTCGTTAGCCAAGAGCAGGCCCACAGTTCCCATTGAAATACTGGTAAGTTTATTTTTGTTAGAATAGTTCTTCATTTTAAATATTTTATTGTTCTCTCAAGTTTTTGTACTACAGATAAGATACGTGCAGTGTTTATGTTTTTTTAAAATTATAGTCCAGCCCCAAACAGTCTGAGGGACCATGAACTGGCTCTCTGTTAAGAGGACCCCTCACCTAGCTCCAATTCGAACTGAGATAGCTTTTGTCACATTGGTAAATGACTACAGCAGGAACTGAATGGGGCAGTTTGTTCCTGTTGGTTCTGCTAGACCTACCAGCAGCTATGAGCCTGGTATCCTTTGGAGCTGCCTCTCTCGGATGGGACCTGGAGATATTGTTTCACAGTGGCTATTGTACTTCAAAAGGAAGTTCAGAATGTGGTCTAGGAGTGAGGGAGTCCTGTTAGGTGTCCTTGTGATGTTCCTTAGGATTCTGTATTGGTCCCCTCACATTCTATTTAACCTTTACATAAAACTTCAAGGAGAGGTTTTCTAGAGATGTAGATTTTGGTGATACAGTATACACTAATGACATCCAGGGTTTGTTTCTCTTTTTCTTCTAAATCCGAGAAAGCTGTTTAGTTCTGAAACAGTATTATGAGTAAATAATGGATGAGGGAGAACAAACTGAAATTTAATCCAAACAAGATGGAAGAACCCCTAGTTATTCAGAAGGCAGATTAAGGAGAGGTTATTCAACCTGTACTGGTTATAGAGTTTCATTTCCCTGGAGAGGCAGGTTTGCAATCTGGTTTTATGTCTTTTTTCAATCATGAACTGAATGCTCATGTATCTGCAGAGGGTAGAAGTGCATTTGCACAGTTTGAACCAGTGTATCAACTATGTCCTTCCCTAGAGATTTCTAAACCAGCTACAGTAATATATATTTTAGTTGGATCCTGTTTGAATTGTTATTTACTTTGTGCAAAGCTTTGAAAAATGTCTAGAAACAGGTGGGGTTAATCAGGGTTACTTACAGGGAATACATATGTGTTGGATTGTATGCCTTCAAAACATTTATAACTTATGCCAACCCTACGTATCATGTTTTTTTTCTTGGCAGGATTTGCTCGGGGCTGGGGGTATTGCCTTTCTTGTAGGTCAGTGGTTCCCAACATTTTTTTTACCAGGGACCATTTGGCCAGAGATTACTTTGGCCACGGACCACTCTTCATTAGTACCAAAAGGGTTACGAATCAGTTTTTGGTCAACTTTAGATTTGGTTTGGTTATTTGGGGTGCTGATTCAGAAGATTGCATTGGATAGACTACATCAGCTCTAGTTTCTGATACAGAAAATATGCCATGCAGTAGTTACCCTCTGCTTGCCCACAGAAAAACCGTATCTAATAATCTAGAGCTGATGTGGTTGCAATAATATTTCGTGTGTAGTCAGCCTCTCCCTTCCCAACATCCCAGTGGCCTCAGCACTATAAGAAGGTTTCATGAGACTACTCACTCTCATTGCCACATGGTTTCGAGACAATAGTGTAGTAATGGTGAGGCCGCAGACCTTATTTTCATTCTTGCGAACCACTGGTGGTCCATGGACCACAGGTTGGGAACTACTGTTCTAGACTGATTGCACCCAGTAAAGTGTCATGATGAAGTGGGGATTCAAACCCTGATCTTTACAGAGTTCTAGTCCAACAACCATAATAGTGCTGAGGCAACATAAAACAACTATGCTGGTTGCCAGTCAGTTTTTGATTGCAAATCCAAGTGTTGCTTATGGCCAATAAAGTCCTATAAAGCTTAAGACCAGATTATTTGAAGACCAGCTTTTTCCCCATAAGGACCTATCCATAGGGAAGGTTCCATCAAGTTACATATGTTGGGGAAATGATAGTGTATTCTTTTCAGACCATGGAATACCATTCCCAGAGAAATTAGACTAATGGCCTTGATCATATCATTCTAGATTAATTCCATATCCTGAAAAGAAATAGTGCCCAGAGGAAAGACTAAAATAATATTTTTCTTAAAAAAGAAATAAGAGAATTGAGTAATTATCTAAAATGATATCAGTTCCTGTTACAATAATAATTGAAAGCAGTAGGTCACTGCAGAAAAAGAACTAGGAGTTGTAGGGAAAGGACTGCATCATTCTCATTCTACACCTCCACTAATTTCTATCAGCTGCAAGCTATGCTTTTAAAAATCCCAACATTATCACCCCATTTATCATGATCTCTTTTTCTTTCTGTTCAGGGACCTCTTATATTATTTAATCCAAATATTACCATGTATTTTGTAATTTACCAAATTATTCAGGATGGCTTTGATGGAAAATAATCGGCCATTGAGCTTCCCTACTCTCTACTAGAATTTTCTTATTGCTGTTCTACAGCTATCATCCCTTTAAAGCTAAATTTCCTTGTCCTACTGCACCCTTTTCATGGTTATTCTATTACATGGTTGAGTGTGACTTGTAGAAGAGTCAGTAGGCTAGGTCTTTCTATTGACATAAATATAATTTGCTCTTATCCCTGTTGTAGTCAAAAAGCCAGATGGCTCCACAATTTTCACCTAACATTCATATCTCTCTTGGTTTCTATCATTAGCACATTCAGGAATTATTATTTCACATGTGTAGGAAATAATGAGTGAGTTTCCATATTTTAATTAACACATGGTACCATATTGATTTATAGTGTGTGTTAATGTATGTGCGAATATATGAATTTGTAAGAGAGTAGCTTCCTCTGCATAAATAAGGACATATGGTTGATCTTAGTTGGGCTTTCCAAGCGTAGTTTAATTTAGGCCTCACACCTGACGCTCAGAATTAATCAAACATTCATTGAGATGGGAAAGTCATTTTAATGTTTTTTTAAAAAATCACAGTCTTGAGGCAACTTAAACTCTAAGAACTTGACATTAGAATTTGTGGATTGTAGCGTATCATCTGGTCAAGTTGTCTGCAATCCATGTAAACATGTTCCAATTACAACTCGCTAAAATATCAGAGAACACTTTGTTTTTAAAGAGGACAGATTTGTTGCATGATAGTAAATTTGGAAGTAGAATTAAGCTGAAAATATCCTTAGTACATAATAATGGTATACTGTCATCTGTCGACAGTTATATATTAATAAATAATGAGTTTTGTAATGTCTGGCACTTGTTGGCATATAATATTACAACCCTTGGGGGAAAATGTGGAATGACCTCTCTCTGGGTTTTTGTAATGATATAAAGGACACGTGAGTGGGTGGACACATATGCTTAGTTTGTTCCAATAAATATTGTTTTATTTAAATACTGTTTTCCATTCTGAAATAACATTACACACTGCAGTCTGGTTAATAATCTTATTTTGTTTTTGAATAACAATTTCTATATCTAAATAAAGTTCCAGACATTCTCGAGCAGATGGACATAATCTTTTTTTTTTGCTTTGTTTTGTTTGAGAATGTTAAACTGTGGTATCTGTTGTCCTTTCTAAACTGCTGTGTACTATAGTGCACTAAGCAATTGCAACCAAGCCATTTTAATCTTCAGCATTTCTATAATGAGACATTGGCTGCATCTACACTATAGAATCGATGGAGTTTGACAGCACTTTAACTGCCATGGCTCTGTGCTATGGAATTCTGGGAATTTTAGTTTGGAGAAGCACCACCACTCTTTGGCAGAGAAAGCTAAATAAAGATTTTGTAAAACTACAACTCTTTTGATTCCATACCACTAAGCTGTGGCAATGAAAGTGATGTCAAACTGTGTTAATTCTACAGTGTACCAGTGGTCTGCAAAAACTAAAATATGGTCTGTGGCCTCAGTGTTACTACACTGTTGCAGTGAGAGGGACTGGTCTCATAAAACCCTCTTACAGTGCCGAGGCTTATTAAATACGGTTTTCTGTGGGCGAGCAGATGGCGACTACTGGATGGCATATGTTCTGTATCAAAAACTAGAGCTTATGTGGTCTAGCCAATGCAATTTTCTGAATTAGCACCCCAAATAATTAAACCAATATAAAGTTGACCAAAAACTGATTCGTAAGCCTTGTAATGTTGCAGAGTAGTCCCTGGTCAAAGTGGTTCCTGGTCAAGTGGTCCCTGATCAAAAAAAAAGGTTTGGAACCACTGGTGTAAATGCACCCTAAGTTAGTCTGCTTCTAGGCCCATTGTCAAGATATTCTGATCATCAGAGAGTCCATCAATATTTGGATGTGCTATTTATGTTGACTTTCTTACTAATTCTTTCAATCTTCATTGATCAATTGATGTATCTTGTGAAAAATTTGGGCCTTAGTATGTCTGCTTTCCCTTGGGTGGATTCCCATTTATGCTCATAATTCTGTGACACTGTGTTTCGGACATGTCTTGTGTCAACTTTATTTGTGCTTTCTGTAAATCATGTTTTATGCAAACTTCTAATAAAGACTATTAAAAAAAATTCTGTGAAAACATACAGTTTAAGCTAAATACATAGTTGTCTTACAGTTTTACTGGATCCATTCTGCTCAAGGATCTTGGTAACTGTCCCTTTTTTGTTCTTTACTTAGAATAAGTACCCCAGTAGCAACGCATATTAAATATATCTTGGGGCATTTGTGCAGCAATGTAACATTTTATATGTTGTTATATGTAAGGGGCTGCAGGGTCAAACCACAATCCCTGTCACATAGCATTAATGGATTGAGCCAGGGAAGCTTATGCCCAGAGCCTTATGGGAGCTGGAATCCTGCTTGATCAGGGGTCTAGCTTTCATGGATACCTCCACTCTTTGAGTTTTCTGTGTATAAGCTTTCTCGGCTCAGATGTCTGTTAGATTTGTCTACATCAGAGTTTCTCAACCTGGGGGTCGGGACCCCTGGAGGGGTCGCAAGGGGGTGTCAGAGGGGTCGCTAAAGACCATCAGAAAATACATTATTTTCTGTTGGACATGGGGATTCTGTTTGGAAGGTTTGGCTGAATTCCATCGGTGGTGGGGTTCCAGAATGCTCTTTGATTGTAGGTGAACTATAAATCCCAGCAACTTCAACTCCCAAATGTGACTATTTTCCCCAAACTCCACCAGTGTTCACATTTGGGCATATTGGGGATTTATGGTCTACATGATCTTTTATGAAGGTGAATGTAGATAATTCCAAGCAAATGATAATGGTAAGCTCTGTTGAGTCTGTATCCCTTATATGCACCCCCAATAGTATGAAGGTGGCAGTTTGTGACCTAAATGCAACTAGAATACTGTTGGGAATTATTAAAATTACCTTGATGTCATTGATTGTAATGTACCCCTGATGAGCAGGCAGTGGCTTCTCAAGGTGAGATTTTGAAGGCCTTGTAAAAGAGGTCAGTTGGAAAGCCATGATCCTCTATCAGGCTGAGGCTGGCAAAGGTGTGCATTACAATCAGTGGCACATTATGTTTGCCCTGATGGAAGAGTGCAGCTGGGTTTAACATGTGTGATTCTAACACACCATCAAATCAAATTCTCACCTCACTTTTATTTATTTATTTACTTTATTTATATTCCGCTCTTCTCACCCTGAAGGGGACTCAGAGCTTTTGGCATTAGCCAAAAAAAGTGAACACTAGACTTGCGTAAACATGGTATTAACTATATATTGGCAACAAGACAAATACTTAAAGACACAACAATGCAATACATGAAAATATTAAAGCTTTCAGTGTTGATTAACATAAAAAACATGTAAATAGCTTTTTATTTATGGGAAATGACAAATATGTCCACTCACATAACATCAAAAGATACACAAAGCATCCATTATCAGATCAGGTTATCCATCTAGTCTAGTATTTTTATGCAGATTGGCAGCAGTTTTGCATCACCTTCTGCCTGGTTACTTTAATTCAAGCAGCTAAGAATTGAATTGGGACTTTGTGTTTGTGAAACATGCACTATGCTCTTCCTAATCATTTTTAAAAAATATTAAACGTAGCTTTGAATGAATTGATAGTTTTTATACTATTCACAATTTTAAAAATCGAAAATGCATATTTCTTTCATTCTTAAAATCTCATGGGGGCACATTTGTTTTAAATTGATGCATTTTATAAATTGTAAAATGCAGCTATTGCTAGGGAGTTCAGTTTTTTTGTCCTTGTTTCACAACTACAACTACACTACTAATGGTGAGGGACAGGAATTATTTTACATTTTTACATTTTAATGGTTTAAATCTTTGGTATAATTCCGCAGTTTATTGGGCTGGTCAATTATATTAGGAATCCTTGAATAAGGGGTGCTTTTCCTGGGGACTCTCCAGCAATCAGCAAGAGTTCCTTATAAAGTAGGCCAGAATATTTTATATTTACTCACTAACCTCTTTGCTTTTTTGCTGTCAAGCTTTCAAAGTGATCTGTCTATTGGTAAATTCCATGTTTATCATTGATTAATATTTTAAAACAGTTTAACACCCTGCTGTCCTCAGAATCTGATGACAGAATGGTTTGCTCTTGGGCAAAAAGGATTGGCAATAGAGAATTCATTAGGCACCCATCACTGTTCATTAGGCACAAATTGCGTTGCTTCAAGCAAATAGCTTTATTTCAGCTCCTATATAATTCATTGGTTTAGTATTTAAGAGCATACATTAAAACATCTACATCCCTTTCTCGTCCTTTCATCCCACCGAGGTCCTCTCACAGTAGTGCACATGATGTTTTGACCCATCAAGGGTAGAGTTTCAGCTGCCCTTTTCACCTCACTATATGCAGGAGGCTGATAAGATAACGTTGTCTAGGGCTGTACTTGTTGGTGGCAGATGGGAAACAGGAAAGTTAGGGTTAACTTTTTTCTATAGTGGGTTTCCTTGTGTTTTGTTCGTTGAGGTCCTGAACTATAAATGCAAGAATTTCAGGCAGTTTTGCTGAACAATGTCCATGTCAGTATTGTGCTATGATGAGAGGAAGAGGGCATTGTTCTTTTAATTTGAACAGACGGATGATGGTGATTACACATACTGTATCTCTCTGCAAAAATCGCTTTCTTAAAATGTCAGAGAGACAGGAAACACGCTGAAATTATTTCTGCTCAGAGTAGAAATATGATGCCCTCTGAAGCAAACTGTAGTTCTTAAACTGTGGGTCTCTACCCCAAACAGAGTCCCCTTAGCTCAGTGTTGGGGACATGAAAAATTTGGCAACCATAAAAGGTTTCTGAATGACAATCATTTGCACAAATCTACCAGTAACAGCATGCAGTGTTCACAGTGTACAGTGCACCCACAGCCTTTTAATGTCTGTGAGCCACCCTGAGTCCCCACGGGGAGATGTGTCAGGATGTAAATAAAGTTTTGTTGTTGTTGTTGTTGTTGTTGTTATACTCTGAAAAAAATACTTCAGCTGCATTCCCCAAAAAGGAAAATCAGCCTGCTTAGTAAGCAGACTGTTTAGCAAGCCTTGCACACACACACACACACACACACACATATATATATATATATATATATTCAGTACATATATGAATTTTATACCTATTTTATATACCTATGTTCCTGAAGTCATGTCAAAATGTCTAAGGTAGAAAGGGGTTGTGAGTGGAAAAAGTTTAGGAAGGATTATTGACACCAATTCTATTGAATATAACAAAACTGCTACAAAGGTTGGTCTCTCATACAACTGTATATGCTCTGATTTCATGGAGCGTGTTTCTGCATGAGCTGTGTGTATTATTATAGCTCACTTTTACACACATTTCCAACCATTATTGGATGCACTGTACACCCAAACTTCCTTTCCTTTGTCTGTTAAACTGAACATTTCCTACTTCTAAATGCTGAAACATATCCTGTTTTCTTGATGTTAATATTGTCCAAGGCTATAGGTGGCAATTATTCTTGTACAAAAGAGAAATTCACGGACTTCCATGTTTTACTACAGTTTGCCTCTAGGGTCAAGGGCTTTCATTTCTATTGAGGCTTTCTTCCTTTTGAAAGAGGGAATGTCATCCAGTTTTTTTGTCTTTAAACAGTACAACCTTGTTTTCATTTTCTTGAAAGAGAACCAGATTAAAGACTCTGCTGTGATTGCAACTTGGAAGCAATTTAGCTTTTCTGGAATGGGTCCACCCATGAGAGCCTTACATGCAAGTTTTTGAAATCTCAGATTTAGATGTGGAAAGCAAAGAGACTTATAATATATGACCTTTAACATCCTCAGAGCAATACACACACACACACACACACACACATGTATAAGTCAAACTTGTGTAAAAGTTCAGGCAGGTTTTTGGACCAAATTAATAGATATGTATAATGTATGAGTCAACCTTGTGTAAAAGTTAAGGGCAGGTTTTTGGACCAAAATTATACGTAGATATGTATATAACATATAGATAAGTTGAGGGTCATTCTGTGGAGAGGAGAAAATGCCAGTGCTGCCTTAGAAGAGCAGTTACCCTTGACCACTATAATCATTTCCTATTCAGGCATTAAAAAGGCCAGAAGAGACACCACAATGAAGAGATTAGGTGGTGTTGCAGCTTCATTTAGGTTCAGGTATAGAATAAGCTCTTGCCTTTTACCATTCCTTTTAGAGAAGGGAATGGCTTGGAAACTGCAATTAGTATAAACGTCCACTGCCAGGTTACTAACTAGGGCTAGCTATAGGGAACATACCACACCCCTATTAAAGCAGCTCCACTGGCTTCCAACAAGTTTCCAGGCCCAATTCAAAGAGCAGGCTATTACCTATATGCTTCGGGTCCAAACTATCTTCAAGACTGCATCTCCTTCTATGAACCATCACAGATGCAGCTGGTGGGGACGAGAGAGAGGGCCTTCTCGGTGGTGGCTCCACGGCTCTGAAATGCCCTCCCTAGAGAGATTAGATTATCCTCAAATCTCCAAACCTTCAGTTTGTGCCTATAAACATGGCTATTTACATGGGTCTTTGACCTGGAGTAATGTACTGTGGTCATGTGATGACATCGGCAATTGTTATTCGGCATTTTAGTTCATGTTTGAAGAAACCCAGTGACTCACAGGTATGACTGTGTTTTAAAAAATTTAAGAAGTTTAATTTTATTGATTGATGTTGTTCATTGTATTCAATCAGATTGTATATTGTTTTGATAATATGTAGGTCTATTTTATGTGTTTCACCTTGAGTGCTTTGTTAGCTGCCTGGAGTCCCTTTGGGGAGATGGTGGCAGGGTGCAAATAAAGTTTTATTATTTATTTATTTATATTTATTCTTTTTCTATAAGAGTTAAGGTATAGTACATACACTGACTCATGGATAAGTTGATCCAGGATTTTTAGGTTGGTCTTTAACTAAAATTTCTAGTCTTATATATGAGTATATAGCAGGTATGGGCAAACATAGGCCCAGGGGCGAGATGTGACCCGTTGGGCTCTTTTATCAATCACTCCTCTCTCACATCATCCTATCCTTCTTTCCTTCTCTCTTTCCTCCCCCCTCCCTCCCTTCCCTCCCTCTTTCTCTCTCTTCACTTCCTCCCCTTCCACCCTTTCGTCCTTCCCTCTTTTCTCCCTCCTCCCCCCTCTCTCCTTCTCCTTCCTTCCCTTTTGTCTTTCCTTCCTTCTCTCTTTCCTCCCTTCCTTCTCTTTTTCCTTCCTCCTTTCCTCCTGGGGGATGTTTAACTGGGAAAAGCAAAAGTAGAGCGGGAACATGAGAACCATGTTCCAACATTTAAAAGGTTGTCCCATTGAGGAGGGAGGTGGGGGTGGAAATTGACTTTCTGCTGCTCTAGAGACTAGGGTAGAATGGGTTCAAATGGCAAGGAAAGATATTTGACTGAAAAGATTAAGAAGAACTTCCTGAGAGTAAGAGTTGTTGGAGAGTGGCATAGGCTGCCTTGGAGTGTAGTGGAGTCTTCTTCTTTGGAGGCTTTTCTGCAGAGGCTGTCTATAGGGAGAGATTTTATTGTGCCTTCCTGCATGGCAGGGGGTTGGACTGGATGGCCCTTGGGAGTCTCTTCCAGTGCTAGGATTCTAGGATTCTATATCAGGAGTAGGCAATACAGGGTCTCATGGATACACTTTTTCTCTCCCATCCACTATCTCATCCTGACCAAGACCAACCCTTTTGAGATCCAAATGTTTCCCATCTTTCCTTCTCTTTCTACCCCCAAAAGAGAAGAGGAAGGAGAGGAAAGAACAGAGAGGGGGCTTGGGGTGAACCCCTTCCCTCCTGGCCCACCCATTCCACTCAAGACCTCCATGCGGCCCCCAAGTTAGAAAGTTTGCCCATGTCTGGTATATAGGGTACTGGTGTCTGTGCTTACCTGCTCCTCTCTCCTATTCTGTGGTATCTTGGTTTTTCTGTTATTGTGTTATTTTTAAAATATGGAAAAACCTACATTACTTTCCAAGTCATAAAATACTGGCACTGTCAAAGAAACCCTCCATCTGTGTCAAATGATAGAACAAGTAGATGAAGAGCAGTGAACCAAAATGCTGAAAAAATGCTTTAGCAGTCTGTTAATACTGTTTGGTGTGATTGGGACACTATGAATAGTATAGTGTTTTGGGCTATATAAAATGTGCTCTATAATAATACCCTTGAATGGGAAGGATGGATCTCTTTTATGATTTTTTTTAAAGAGGAGAAAATTAAATACCAAAGATGGCATCTTTACAACAAGAACATTCCTTTTCAGTATAGAAAGGGAGTATTTGTGTTGACGAGTCAAGGTAGGAAACAGTTAAATATTTGCCTTGTCACACTGCTTAGCTAAAATGAGGTGAATTAATATTTCTTCCTAGAAGCAGCCTATGCAGACATTTATCCTTTATCGTGAGGTTATTCTAAAGCTAACTGGATGTTGGGTGGAGAGAACAGTTATGTCATTCAGCTTGATAATAGAATCAAACAAATGCTCAGTGCTACACGTTTCAGCCTACAGATGGTCTTACTGTAAGTTCAGCCTTCTTTTATCTCTGGTTTAGCTGCCATGACAACTGCACTGCTTTCAACTGCCTTGTACAAATGATCTTTGAGAAAGCTGAAAGTCATTGATATTCTGAGTGTTTTTCTACTGCAGGGAGTAACAAGCCTTCCCTGTATTCTGGCCAGTATTTACTACTATCTTGGAGGGCATAAATGCAAATGTTATCGTTAGACAACTGGAATGAAAAGGGTGGGAGGAATTAGGAGTGCATCCTTAGTAAGAAATCAGTTTAGCAGCAAGCCATACTGGAAGCATGCATTACTGAATAAATGTGCATATCACTGCACTGTATGTCTCCATACCATGCAAATATACTTTCATTTTTTTTGCCAAGTGCTTATTCTTTCTTTTTTTCATTGTGGTTTCATTTTGTCCCACCTCCCTTCTGTAATGAAAGTCAGAGCGCTTTTGTTTCTTGAGGCAAATAAAGCCTATTAAATCATTATCTCACTTAAGTCTTTAGACATGCTCATTGTTTGTCTTTTCAGAAATAATTGCTGGATGGTTTTGTTGTTGGGTTCTTTTCTCTTTTATTTTAAGCAAGGCTCTTCTAGTTTTCATAGACCATCTGCTGTTGACATTGTGCTGTGGAAAAAAGGCCTACCACTTACTCATAATTAGCATGAGATAAACTGTAATGTAAAAAGCAATGACTTGAGTCCTCAGATCCATGGCCAAGACACATTCAATACCTATCAAAGAAATTCACCCCACTGCCAATCTCCTCTCTCTCTCTCTCTCTCTCTCTCTCTCTCTCTCTCTCTCTCTCTCTCTCAGTATCCAGATACAGATAAGGGCTTCTGCTGACCAAATTAAGTACAGGCAAGTCCCCAAGTTACAAACAAGGTTCTGTAGGTTCTTAAGTTGAATTTGTTTGTAAGCTGGAACAGGTACATTTTTAAATGTAACTCCAGCCGTGTGTGTGTGTGTGTATAGATAAAGGTTTCCCCTTGAGATTAAATCTAGTTGTGTCCGACTCTAGGGGGTGGTGCTCATCTTAATTTCCAAGCTGAAAAGCCGGCATTGTCTGTAGATGCCTCCAAGGTCATGTGGCTGGCATGACTGCATGGGATGCCGTTACCTTCCTGCAGAAGTGCTACCTATTCATCTACTCACATTTTCATGTTTTCAAATGGTTAAATTGGCAGAAGCTGGGGCTAACAGTGAGAGCTCACCTAGTTCTGTGGATTCAAACCACCGACCATCCAGTCAGCAAGTTCTGCAGTTTAGCAGTTTAACCCGTTGCACCACTACGGCCCCTATACATATATATATATATATATATACACACACATGTATATACACACATACATATGTTTTGGATAGCATAGGGATGGGTTAACACCCCTGTGGTGTTTGTTTTGCTGACTTTCCCTCTGTTCTGAAGATTTCACTTTCTGTCCCTGTGATAATTAGATTTTGATAAATTGGACTTGTTGTGGAAACTTGTTGTGGAAACAACTACTGTTGAGAAAGCTTCAACTGAGATACCTTTTCCCCATGATAACTCTTCCAGGAGTGAATTTGTCTTCTGAAGGGTAGATTTCTCTCACTTCCTCATGTCTCTCTGCAGTTCTTCATTAGGTCATTTGCAAGTCGAATGTTTGTAACTTGGGGACTGCCTGTATAATATTATGACTGAAGTTAAAGAATTGAAAGGTTGGAGGTTATCATGAACCTTTGCTCTCCATGATATATAATTTTTGCCCATTTCAACAAGCTACTATATTTCTTCTTTGGGCGAGAAGCTTAATCAACTGGATACATGTGTTGACCTCTTTAACCTAATCTCCATTATCACTGATTCTGATTGTAGCAATGAACGAAAATCAAGGTGAGGTGAATACATATCAGGGAGGGGTGTAAAAGCATGTTTTCCCCTTTTTAGTAGGTCTCAGGTAACCATGGTAATACTTTTCTAGATGTCTTTTTGATGGTAATTCATCCACAATGTGTTCATTTTACTAGTATAATTTTAAGAAGTGGCTTTTGGGTTGAGCAGTATATTAAAGGGAGCCAGTGTGATGTAGTGGTTTGGACATTGGGCTAAGACTCTGGAAAACAGGGTTCAAATCTTTGGCTGGCCACGGAAACCCGCTGGGTGACCTGGGTGATTAACACTCTCTCAATCTCAAGAGGAAGGCAAAAAATAAAGTAAACAAATTTTGCCCTTTCATGAAAGCTCTGATAGGTCACCTTAGGGTTGCTATCAGTTGGAAATGACTTGAAACCACACAAGAAGTAGAGTAAAGCAGCATACGTTTGATATAAGATATAAATATGGGGATCGAATTTGCTGGGGAAAAATCCCGAGTTAGCAAAATAAATTCACAAGGCTTTAGAAAGAATTTTGTTAATTGTATAGTGGTCTCTGTTCCCAGGATCTTATGTAAACAGGAAGCATGTGAACAGTGGATTCCTTCAGAGTACATTTGATACAAGTTTATACATTTAGAAATTGATACATTATTCAAGCAATGTATATTACACAGAAATATCATTTCATGCATTTATTAAAAGTTTTGATTTAATAGAGTTGGGGGGTTGCTGCTAGTGACTTTGATATTGCAAAACTTTGAAACATCAGAAAATATTTTTATAATATTTCAAAGAAAAATCATATATCTTCCTTGAAGTCTTCTTATTGTTCTTAAACCTTTGGGAAGGGGGTGCCATGGCTTGATAACAACGTGAGATATATAATTAGAAACCAATAAAGCTTTTAACAGGGGAAAATGGTACTCCAAGTTTCTGTAAAAAATAATCACATAAAGTAATTTTTAGAAAGAGGTCATTAAAATAAATGTACATGCATTTTTGCCCTTTCATGCTATGTCTCAGTGATTCACACGGAATCTCTCCTTAGATGTTACTTTAACAGTATGGGTTTTCATTCAAAATTAATCAATCTGAACCAGCATTCAGAGAAATCAGAACAACATTTGATAATGCCATCCAAAGCAGATTTTTAGTTTGTATGAGGGGCTTCAGGAAAGAGAGGGAATTCTGACAAAAGCAGGGAATCTGATAGACATATGCAATTGAATCCAGAATTTACCTGTACCTTCCTGTTCTGCTCAGAGTAAAGCAGACAACCAAGACAACTGCAATCGTCCTCTTGTCTGGACCCAGATGACAGTTACATAGCTACATGGGAAAAGAATGCCAAACCACATGCAGGGTGTGCAGTTCATCTTTACTAAAGACTAGTTCTGTCTTTTCTTTAGTTGAGGATGACCCAAATCACACAAAAGTATTTATAAGATAGACGGTGTAATAGCTAAGAAATTATCTGCAAAGAATAATTGAGCACCTTTCCATCTCTAACATTGTACACATAGATATCCATATGCAAACTCCCAGTATATTTCATATGTATTTGTCTATATGCATATCTATGCCTCTATGAGCCTACAGTAGCATTTGTTTGCTTATAGATATGCCTGCATATTTGTCAAAAGTTGCTGAAGGTATTTTATGAAGAGAGAAGATTGGTTGTATAATGTTTCATGTATGTTTTACAATACATGTTTTATTCTGGCTTTATTTTTATTGTTCAATCTCATTTAAACTTTTGTAATTTGTGGATTTTAAAATATTTTTTAAAAGAATTTGTTGGAAGCTGCTTTAAGTCCTGCACTGGAAAAAGGCTGAATAGAAATAACAATTATAACAATAACAATAATATGTAAAATATCCATTTAGCTTCTTAAAAACTATGTTATTCTTTTTATCTTCCCTGAGGTTACACATATAATTAGCTTTGCTAATTATAATTGAAAACCTGTATTTTTAAACATGTCTGTGCTGTTGGCCATCTGTTTGTACTTAACTTCTTCTGTACACAAGAACATAACAGTAGGTATAATACATAATATAATGCAGGTATCAGAAAGAAAATTGGCACAGAATATAAATGCTTTTTCCTTAGTCTAAGTAATACTGATATTTTCTTCCTTTCATTCTTAGGTTACCTGCTTGCAAGACTTTTTTGGTGATGATGATGTTTTCATTGCCTGTGGACCTGATAAATATCGTTATGCTCAAGATGATTTTGTACTGGACCACAGTGGTAAGCTTATATATCCTATTTTTTATTGTTGTTGATATGGAACAGTATTTCTTTTAGATCATTTTTCTGAATAATATGACAGCAGCAAAATAGCAGTTTGGTTAGGGGGGAAGGAATCTGGATTTTGTATGGTTTATGTCTGAAGGGCTAAATAGAAGATTGAATGATAAACATAAAAAGATGTGTCTTAAATCTATACCTCAAAATTTACTATGCATTGATGGGATGAGGAACTGCTAATTAATACTTTGAAATGGCATTTTCTAGCCTGTGTACTATGTCACATTTATTTTTTGTAGAAAATCCCTTTAAAATATTTTCTTTTTAAACTTAAATTACCGTGATTATCTTCTCTGTGCTATTACCAATTTTAAACATGGCTTGGTCTTTCTTCCTATTATTATTATTATTAATAATAATTCAAACATTTGTACCCTGTCCTCGACCCCCCAGGGAGGGGGGACTCAGGGTGGCTTAAAACCAGCAACAATTTTAAAATTTATTAAAGAAAAAATTACGAAGCACATAGAAGAACAGGCATTGCTGAAGGAAAATCAACATGGTTTCTGCAAAGGCAAATCATGTCTTACTAACTTGATAGAATTCTTTGAGGGTGTAAATAAACACATAGATAAAGGGGACCCAGTCGATATTGTTTACCTTGACTTTCAAAAGGCTTTTGACAAAGTCCCTCACCAAAGGCTCCTAAATAAGCTCTTCAGCCATGGAATCAGAGGACAGGTCTTGTCCTGGATTGGAACCTGGCTAAACTGTAGGAAACAAAGGGTGGTAATAAACGGACATTTCTCTGGGTGGAAAGAGGTGAGAAGTGGCGTACCCCAAGGTTCAGTTTTGGGTCCGTTACTTTTTAATTTATTCATTAATGACCTGGATGTAGGAGTGAATTCTGAGGTAGCAAAGTTTGCAGACGACACTAAATTGTTCAGGGTAGTTAAAAATGAATCTGATTGTAAAGAGCTCCAGAAAGATCTCTCGAAATTGAGTGAATGGGCAACAAAGTGGCAAATGCATTTTAACCTAAACAAGTGTAAAGTCATGCACATCGGGGCAAAGAACCCCAACTACACCTACCAATTGATGGGGTCAAAGCTTTCCGAGACAAACCAGGAAAGGGATCTTGGGGTTTTGGTGGACAGCTCAATGAAGATGTCAACCCAGTGCGCAGCAGCAGCGAAAAAAGCAAATTCTATGCTTGGCATGATCAGGAAGGGAATCGAAAATAGGTCGGCAAATGTTGTATTGCCTCTCTACAAATCTATGGTAAGGCCACATTTGGAGTACTGTGTACAATTCTGGTCTCCGCACCTTAAGAAGGATATAACGGAACTGGAAAAGGTACAAAGAAGGGCAACAAAAATGATCCAAGGGATGGAGCGGCTCCCTTATGAAATCAGGTTGCAACGCCTTGGTCTTTTTCAGCCTTGAAAGACGGCGTTTAAGAGGTGACTTGATCGAAGTGTATAAAATCATGCATGGGATAGAAAAGGTAAATAAAGAAAAATATTTTCTCTGTCACCCAACACTAGGACTAGGGGCACTCCTGAAGCTCCAAGGTAGGAAAGTTAGGACTAATAAAGGGAAATATTTCTTCACCCAGAGGGTCATTGGGTTATGGAACTCACTTCCAGAAGAGGTTGTGACAGCTGTCAGCCTGGACAGCTTCAAGGCAGGATTAGACAGATTCATGGATACCAAGGGAATCAGTAGTTACTGAAATGGACATCCAAGTGCCACCTCTGTGTTGATGGAGGCAGGCAGGATTTTCCCCGGGTACTGGTTGTGGGGGGTCAGGAGCAGGTGAGGGTTTTGCCCTCCTTTCTGCTAGAGATCCCTGTGTACAACTAGTGGGCCACTGTGTGACACAGAATGCTGGACTAGATGGGCTGAGGCCCGATTCAGCATGGCTCTTCTTATGTTCTTATGTTCTTATGTTCTTATGTTCTTATGTTCTTATGTAATTTGATTCCAACACATACAAACAAAACACTCTAGCGCAAATTAAACTTTAGTTAAAACATTAAGTTATAAACATCAATTTAAAACATTATTAACAACAATGTAGCCACATCCAGCTGCTTCAGCATAAGTAGCACTCTGGTTCAAATTATGTTTCTAAAATTGTTCCCCAATATTTAGTCCTCTCCCTACATCATTGACTATTCCACATGTTTCAATTCCTAATCTTCATCTGCCTTATATCCCTCCATATTGGAATAATTAATATTTCAAGGGGGAAAAAACTTTTTGGAGGTTTTACAGGTCCCGCCTGGCTTCCAGGATGTCACAACTACATCCTCACATTTTGCTGGTGCCAACATAAATCACAAGAACTCACTCTTCCTAAGTAATAACTACTTAGAAAATGAGAGCCTCATCTAAACTGGCTGCTTAAACCAGATAGAGTGATCTCCTTGTGGATTACATGGACACCCCTTTGTGTCTTCAGGAGATGCAATCACAATGGCCAGGTTCTCTCAGGGAGCTCCATGACTGGTGAGGAGACGTAATGGTAAAACAAGGACCCATCCCCTTCCCTACACTGAAGAAAATGGTGATGGTGTCTGTGAGCATGTGGGCAATGGACCTGGCTGAAATGGGCCCAATCTGGCTGTCAGGTGGTTGCAAAGCAAACCCTGGAGTATCTCCTGAATTTGCTTAATGTGTAGCAAAGTTGGGTTAAGGACTAAAAACACTAGTTACATAGTGGGTCCCTGTGTGTCATTACAATTGCCAGTTCTGAGGTAAAATTGCCTGTCATGGAAAGTTGTTACATGTGTTTTTTTCATGTACGCACCATCTAGACCAGTGCTTCTCAACCTGTGGGTCACCAGGTGTTTTGGCCTACAACTGCCAGAAATCTCAGCCAGTTTACCAGCTATTAAGATTTCTGGGAGTTGAAGGTCAAAACATCTGGGGACCCACAGGTTGAGAACCAGTGGTGATCTGTGATGTTCAGGCTTTTTGCATCAAATTTCTTTTTCCATATGAAAAACCCCAACTAACCACATCTAACCTATGGGATCTGTAGGGTGCACACCACTCAGTGCTGAGGGCAAATGATATTGTTAGAATTAAGAAACAGAATGCCTCAATCAGAACAAGTTTATTTTAGTACCAGAAGTGAGCATGCAGTCTTTTCAGACAGATATCTACTGCTGCTGGTTTCAACCTAAGGTTGCTCCATTTCTGCAGCTTAAGATGAGTTGGGACAGGATATCTTTTTGTTGGTGATTTTGCTCAAGCAAAATCTACCACCAATCTCAATTTATCTGCTGCTCAAACCTCCTGTTGACAAAACAAACAGATTGCAGGCTCTGCTGGCTGAATAATTACGCTTAGGATTTTATGAGCAGGTGGAAGAGGTATGAATCGAATCAAGTTGGCAAAGCCTGCAAAATGACAGCCATTTTTTCCAGTCTGTATGCACCTTCAAATAACTTGTCAACTTATGGGAACCTTGTGAATATTATTATTATTATTCTACTTTGTAAACAGAGAAAAGACAGAAAACCATAAGTATTCTATTCCCTTTTAATTTTATAGTGAAATGAATTAAAACTAGTTTTAACACAATTTTAGGGGGAATTGGTCTTCTCCATAGAGAATGTGGATTGATGAACATATGTTTATTCATTTGAACAAATCTGTTTGAAAATGGCATTGTTTTGATGGGGAAAATATAATAGGTCGCTTAATCTGAAAGTAACTGGAAGCTCAGATATTTCTTCTGTTATCCATCTGTTCTTTACAGAATGTCGTGTTATGAAATCATCTTATTCCCGTCCACCTGGAATGCCAAGATTTTCTGGATCAAAAAGTCCTGGACCTTCACGTCGAAGCAAGTCTCCTGCTTCAGGTATATATGTCTTAAATGGGAAATGTCCTGAGAAATTGTTGCATATTTACTCCATTCTTCAGTCCCAAACAGTTCCCAAAAAAGCTCCTAATCAAAGAAAAATAAAAATATGCAATAAAAGCACCAAAACAGTAAGGAATTATAAAATACACAAACACAAACTAGAATCAGTAAATGTAAAGCAATAGTTTGTTTAAAAGCTTGGGCAACTTTTTTTAAAAAAAAGGCTTCACCTAACACTGGAAAGATAATTTAATCAATGGCAGATATTCTTCCCTAGAGAGAAAATTCCAAAGGACCATAATTAAAAAGTCCCTTATTGTTTAAAAATATTTGTATTCCCTTCATACAATATTTCCAGCAGGGTCAAAAAGTTTTTTTAAAAAGCCAGACACTACCATACTTATTGTGTATAAAGTCAAATACAGATTTTGAGTCCAAAATTATGGATTTTGATATGATAGGTAGATAAGTCAAGGGGGACATGCAATCCAAAATATCAACCCTAAAAACTTGTGTCGACTTACTCATGAAACTAAAAGAAACACCAACCTCCTATTCACTTATTTTACATCTCCAGCGTACTACCTTTACCTTTCTTACAATTATATATTTTCCCTATAATGCAATTAGTCAGAATTAGCATTTAGAGTAGTTCTTAATTTGTTTTAATGAGGACTGTGTAGCTCTATTACAAACCTTGCCAGAAAATTACAAACTTTGCTGGAAAATATGCTCTCCACTTTTCCTTTTCTTAAAACAACAGAAACAAAACCTTTCTCTTCCTACCTTTCACACCTTTGAATAATCTCTCTTCTGTCTTTTTCCTTTGTGTCAATTGAATGAATACAGTAAAGAGGAGTGGTCACTACTCCAGTGCTTACTCTTCAGCAAAATCCCCAGGTGAGCCATTGCTATTATGGCTTTGTACCACCTTGTTGTTGCCTACATTTTTATTTTATCCCTTCCCGCTATCTGTAGTAGATATTAATTTGCACTCTATTGTTCTATGATTTGCAAGTTTAAGACATGACAAGTTTGTCCTAACTGATTTGGTTGTATCACAGTTTAATGGGTGTTAATATTTTACGTACAATAGAAGTAAGTGTACTAGAATATACAATTTGACTAGCAAGCAACAAGCATAGGAGCAATAAGCTTATAAAACTGTACAATAACCAATATTAGCTGAACAGCAAGAGTTACAACTAAGTATAGCTCAGTGATGAAATGGAGCAAATGTAAATTGCTACATATGTTTATCTACTAAAGTTGCATTTCGTAAGGACTTAGAAACACCAATATACACAGCAATTGATTATTCAGCTGTAGTAAGAATATTCAAGTCTAATGATATCTTAAGAACCTTCCAAATATATTTGTTATGTACCAGATTAATATAACCAAAAATAGGTTCCATTGTTTTTGTTTACAGAATAAATTAGCCATGCAAATAAGTCTGCAGATATTTCTAGTTTGTAACAAATGTTACCAACTTTCCAAGAGAGTAGTACAGACTGCATTTCCTATTGATATGGGATATAAAAGGGGATCCCCTTTTCCATGGCTATCATAGCTCCTTATAATCTGTAGTCCTTGTCATAAATTAAGAAAAGCATAGTTTGGTGTGCCTGTTTTGTACCTGCATGGCTTGCATTCATCAGGTTAGGACGATGGTGTATTGGCTGTTGATTGGTACAATTGCTACAGTTGACTTGAGCTTTAAAAGAATTGGGTAAGGAACTTGCTGTACAATATTGTGAACAAGGAAGGGAATGCATCATGCAAATCGCACTATTGTATATTTTCTTGTGCATAAATGTTTTTTGCTTACTCTTGCTGTGCTGGGAGACAGGATGCGTATTGTGATGGGCCATTATTCATTCTACCTTGAGCTCATCCACCAGGAGCTAATGGGGAGGTTCAGTCTCGCTGAGATCTAGGGAGGCATTGCTCTGTGTAGCCATCAATCAATTAGTTCAGTTCTTATAACAGACATGATATAAGACATGAACAGTTGGGTGTCACCAATCCAGGTATAGTAAGACATTGAGAATGTATCAACTTCTCCCAGCTCTTGCTAGCTCAAAGGGAATAAGGTGTCCTTATATATTATTTCCTTGGCTGCTCTGCTTTGGAGGGATATTGAGTTGTGACTGTATTGCTTAGGATTTCGAGATTTCTTTGGTGCAGACACATGCCACAAGTTAAGCTGGCTCAAGAGTGGAAACCCTTGAAGACCATAAATATACAGAAGGAGGATAAAGAGCAGGCAAGGAGATATGAAGGTCAAATTATTTTTATTGTAGGCTGCTAATTATAAAAACCTTTTTTGTTTGTTTTTCAATCTTATAACATGGATCTAAGAATAGAAAAAAACAGAAGTTATTTTTCCTGTTCTAAATAAATACTCATTCTGCCACCTTAGAATTAGATGACTGGGGGAAAGATGTTAGGCTCTGTGGTCATGTGGCTCTTAAATGGTGAAGAATTAAAACATTATTAATTTATTTTGTTTAAAACAGTTTATGTCAGGAGGGAATGCTTCTGGAACATGGCCATACTACACTACAATAATTGTTTCCCATTACACTATTTCCCCCTTTTCACCCCCAACCCAAAGGGCCTCCTGTCCTTTGCGGTTGAAGATACAACCTTATCCTTCCCTCCCAGTGAAACACTCATCCATTCTTCCCTCTAGCACAAGAATCATCATCCAAAAATTGAAAGCAAAGATTCTAATGCAGACCAGATTATGGAGCCTATTTATTCATTTTGAAGAGGAAACTATTTTGAAATACTAGACATGTTCATCACTGCAGGCCTTCACACAGTGTACACAGCATACACAGTGCTTCTTAAATAAGTGTCCTGTCACCAATTATATTGTAGATACTCTGCACAGCTGAACAAGTGTAGGTAACTAGTGTTTCCAGGGAAACCAGATATCTAGCTGGCTGACTTGTTTTTTTCTTAAAGGAAAAATGGCTCAACTGTATTGTAAATAATCTTGATCTATGGAACAGGTCCTTTATTTTTTTCTACTACTACTACTACTACTACTACTTCTATAATGATACATGATGATACAGTTGATACATGTTAAAAAGGCTATTTCTGTAGCATTTTAATAGAATGCAAAGAGGGCAATTCAGGCCCCTTCTACATTGCCATATAATCCAGATTATCAAAGCAGATTATCCACATTATTTACTTTGAACTGGATTATATGAGTCCGCACTGCCATACAATCCAGTTCAGATCAGATAATCTGGATTGTATATGGCAGTGTAGAAGGGGCCCTCAGATTTTGAAAAGAACAGGAGGATTCTTTTTTGCCCTACAAATGACATATTTTCACACATGTAATCACCCATCAAAATTCAAGTGTGAAACTAGGGTAATGACAAGCTGGTTCTGGCCAAAGCCTTAAGTTCAGCATTTTCAGGCATTTGGTTTTCTTTCAGAGTCACAATTGCATAAATGAACCTACACCCCTCATTTAAAATCTCTCTGATTTGTCCCTTTCATAGTAAGCTGTTAGGGAAGGGAAAAGGGATAATAGAAAAGAATAAGAAAGGGAATAGACTATTCTTCTGGTTTTAGTTGTCCTCCATTAGCTTCAGCCTTGGCTGATTACCACTAAAGAAGGTGATGACCCCAATAGAAGCCCTCTAAAGGGGGGAAAGTTGCTCACCATGACATAAACTAGGCTGGGTTGCTTTTGTTTATACATGGAAAATATTCAGGGATTCTTATTAGTCAGCAGTTAGCATCTCCTTCCTTGGCACTGAGTAAATTTTCTGTCCATAATGATTTCCCAGACACATGCTGGCTGACCTGATGTGATAACTTGGCATGTTCATCAACATTCCTTGGCTGCAGGCAATGAACTGTTATCTAAAAAGCATTGACAGAAAGAAATTGAAAGCAGGAGTAGTGAGGCCGAAGCACCCATTGTAACATGCAGCTGACAGTCCTAATTCTGAAAAGAGGTTATGCTTTTAAAAGTAGCGCAGAAAGAAGCATTCATTAAAGTGGAGCTTTGTTTATTGTTACAGCACTCTGGTGTGAGATTATCTTCTGAGCTTTTGCATACATAGAACCGCTGTTAGAAACCAAAACGTAGCAAGGATTTAAGGGAATAGGGACCTGTTTCTGGACATGTTTTGATTTAACATACGAGAGGGCAGGTATTTTCTGGCATAGAGCTACATCTTTGCCTACTAGTTATGCATCTTTTTAAGACCTCCCTAGAAAGAAAAGGCAATAGATACATTGACAATTCTGATTCTTAGTCTGCGATTGTGTATTGTAGAATATACGTTGTGTACACAGCATTTATACTGACCATGGGTATGTGGGACTGCCAGTGCAAGGAATGCATTAAATATTAACAGGAATTTCCCTTTTAAAACCATTTTAATAACAAGTTCATTTTTTCTTTGCCCTTGGTTATTCCCACTAGTGAATGGAAATACAAGCAGCCAGATTTCGACTCCTAAATCAACAAAATCTTCTAGCTCCTCTCCTACGAGCCCAGGAAGCTTTCGGGGCCTCAAGGTATGTTTTGATCTTTCAATCTGTTTCAGCTAAAAAGTTTACTTCTGCTTTGGGATATTTGTATTGAGAATACTGACTTTGTGTTTGCAAGTTCAGTGCAGTTGATTCATTAAAATGTGCACGGCATTACAAAAGATACCCCAAGGGCTGCCACAGAGAGGATAGAGCAGGCTTCTTCTTTCTACCCTGCAAGATAGGACAGGATGTGATGGGTTTGCAGTTACACAAATGCAGAATTTGATTGAATCTTAGAATGACCTTCTTGATAGTAAGAGTTTGGCAATGGAGCCACTTGTCTAGAAAGATGGTGAGATCTCCTTCTCTTCAGAAAGGGGTGGAAGGTTAGTTACTGGGATGTTTAAGCTGGAGCTGGCGGTTGGACTCACTGCTTTATTTTCTGACATAGGTTATTGCTACTATTGTTTTTAGACTGTAGAATATATATGTATTTTATTTTAAGATTTCTTAGCTAAGTTATCTGTAATTAATGAGGTTTGATCAACCTACTGATCATAGCACAGCAGGCTAAACTGCTGTACTGCAGAAAAATCCTGCTGATCGAAAGATTGGTAGTTCAAGCCCGGGTCAGGGTTGAGCGCCTGCCATTAGCCCCAGTTTACTTGTTCACCTAGCAGATAAATATGTAGCACTTTTAGCAGGGAGGTAATAAAGGCACCCTTAAGGACATCGATAAAAGGAAAGCTCCTCGGCATGGAAGATAGAGCGTCAGCACGCCCTATGGCCGGAGTCAAGCACAGCCTCCAATATGTCAGAAATAAGTTGGGAAAACTGCCTTTATCTCTGTTTGCATTGTTAATTTATAATCGGCATGGAATATTTGCCGTATATGTGTTCTGTAAGCTGCTCTGAGACCCCTTCGGGGTGAGAAGGGCGGGATATAAATACTGTAAATAAATAAATAAAGTCCATCACCTCTTTCACAACCTACAGTAATTGTGCTTATTTATATCTACTCCTACATTCCTGTACACATATATGGTAGCTTATATCTTCTAAAAGTAGGAGTAACATAATGACGTAATCAACTGGAATCTCGTAAAACTAGCAAAATGTGAAGTACAGTCTCTCCAAAGACAGCTCAAAAACGGGTGAGCCATTTTGCATGCTAAATGTAATTGCTTATATTTAGTGCATATCTTAAAGGCAACTAATTAAGGAGTGTAATAGTTAAAAACTTAGAACGTTAAAGATGGTTTTTAAACCCCCTTAATTGTATTATATTACTGCAGTATACAGCTGTCTGGGTGTGAACTCCAGCTGTGCTTTGTTTACTTGGGATATGACTAATCTTAACTAATGTATTTGAATTAGAACACCGCTTATGACAATACCTATTTCTGTATCTGGGATGTATTCCCAACACTCATGTTTCTGGGAAACTGTCCAACAGATATCTATGCAGTTCAGAAAAGTAGCCTCCAAAGTGTAACCAATTGCAGTATAGATATGACTGAATTGACAGGTACTGCCTAGCTGCTAGAATTTCTGTATGTGTTCCATGTTGATTTCTTAAGGAGAAATACATTTGTTAGTTTTGTATGGTTTTTCTTTTTTGTCCTTTATTGCAGAAAAAAATCTAGGGATTGGGGTGTGTCTAGGATGTAGTAATGTGTATTCTTTTTCCGTGAAAATATTTTTTATTTGGGAGCTTTATTTCTTACTGAGCTGTTTGGGGAGAATGAGATGGCTTTGCCCCAGTCTGCGTAGTAACAAGCAAATAAGGCAGTGGTAGCAATGAAGAAGATATGAAGCCCAGTCTGACCACTGAAGCACAAAAGGCACTTCTAGATAGTTTTCAAGAAGATCTATTGCTATCTGTAAAAGGAAAGGGGATGAGAGCAGAAATCTAGCAGTGTCTTTGAAAACTGATTTATTATAGCATGAGCTTTCATGAATTTTAGTTCACTAATTCAGTTGTGCTGATGAATTACAAAATTAATGTCACAAATGTTTAAGCAGCTATAGAGTTGTGTGAGTAGGAACAGGATTAATGGGATACAAAATTATGAAAATGAACCATAAGCCTACAAAGAGTTGAATAATCTGATATGTATCTGTCAAACAATTGGTCTGTGAGTTTTGAGGTGGTAAAGCATTTTTTTTCGTAAAATAGAAATACATTCTTAGCAGAACCCTTTTGTTACTCGTGATGAGACCATTATATCAATAAATGCTGTATAGCAGTAAAACACCATCTGTGTTAATACCTCTGCCAATATATTCCAATTCTGCTATTTTTTCCAACCTGGCTTTGATTTCTTTTGTTTATGGCAGATAACCATGATGTCAAATTTATGTCTATTTGTCTTCTTGGAAGGGGCTTGTCCAGTGTAGAGTGCAGATGGATATTACTGACAAACTGTGGCATATATCACATTGGAAGATGCACCAGTCCGATATTCTTGGTGACCTGATTGGTACCCCTAATGGTGCTGCCAGGGTAGATATTGAGTTGGGACATCAGCTTGTAGCAGGGTCTTAACCTTAGTTTCTATAACATTGTATGATATGTTGCATGTTGTTTAAGATTGTGGGGGTGTCTATAAGATTTCTATATGGGTCTTGACCAGTGGTTCTCAACCTATGGGTCCCCAGATATTTGGGCCTTCCAGAAATCCTAACAGCCAGTAAACTGGCTGAGATTTCTGGAAGTTGTAGGCCAAAACACCTGGGGAGCTTCAGGTTGAGAACCACTGGTCATAACAATCATAAAAGAAGAAGAGCTGGGTTCTGAGACTGTTTAATTTTCTGGGTTTTTATAGCAAATGGTATCACGATGTGGGAATATTTGTGGATAGGAGAGGGTGTGAGACAGGGAGGAGACAGTTAAGGATAAAATTACATGGGTTAAAATTATGTCTATGAATACTAACGGGTTGAACAATTGCATACAAAGGAAAAGGGTCTTTCATTTCTTACATAAAAATAAGGTGGGCATAACTTGCATTCAGGAATCCCACTTTGTATCAAGAGACAGACATCTGCCAATCCAAGAAAAATTAGGACAGTTATTTACGGCATGTAATGTTAAGAAAACGAATGGGGTGGGTGCTTTTCTATATAAATAAGGAACTAGAACCATAGAAAATATACAAGATTCTAGAAAGACGGCGTCTAAGAGGTGACTTGATCGAAGTGTATAAAATCATGCATGGGATAGAAAAGGTGAATAAAGAAAAATTATTTTCTTTGTCACAAAACACTAGGACTAGAGGGCACTCCCTGAAGCTCCAAGGTAGGAAAATTAGGACTAATAAAGGGAAATATTTCTTCACCCAGAGGGTCATTGGGTTATGGAATTTACTTCCAGAAGAGGTTGTGACAGCTGTCAGCCTGAACAACTTCAAGGCAGGATTAGACAGATTCATGGATACCAAGTGTATCGGTAGTTACTGAAAAGGACATTCAAGTGCCACCTCGGAGTTGGTTGAGGTAGGCAGGATTTCCCTGGGTACTGGTTGTGGGGGGTCGGGAGCAGGTTAGGGTTTTGCCCTCCCTTCTGCTCGAGATCTCCGTGTACAACTGGGGGCCACTGTGTGATACAGAATGCTGGACTAGATGGGCTGAGGTCCGATTCAGCATGGCTCTTCTTATGTTCTTATGTAGAAGGCAGAATATTAATCGTTAAAGTGAGGTTTCAATATAAGCACATCTTATTAGTAGGGATTTATGTGCCCAATACAAATTAAAAAAACATTTTATTTTATAAAAGCCAATATTCTATCAGAAGTAGGGGAGAAAGAAATGTTGTGATTAGGGGACTTTAATAGGGTAATGGATACAAAGATATACATTACAAAAGAAAAAGGGACACCAAGGAAAGCAGACTTCTGGGCACGCTACTAGGAAATTTAAAACATTGGGAATTATAAGACCTATGGAGGATACTAAAGCTAGATAGAAGGGGTTACCCATATTCTCCCATAGATATGGATTGTTGTCCAGAATGGATGATATCTTTGCAACTAAGGAGTTGGTAATCAAAACAGAGAAGGTCAAATACCTACCCAGAGTGTTTGCAGACCACAATCCAATGATGTTACAGTTAAAAGGGCGGTTTTGGGAAAGGAAACCTTTGAGACTAAATGATTATATACTGAAAGACCAACAGATTAAGGAAAAGATTAGGTCAGGAATACAAAATTATATTAAAGAGAATCACAAGGAGGACATAGCTGAAAAGATAGTTTGGGATGCAGTGGTGGTAGTAAGAGGTTTACTAATTCAACAACAAGCTATTTGGTGCAAAAAAACCCCAAACCAATATGCAATTAGAGATGCTTACCAAAATCAGAGAGAAAGAAAAAGAATTAGAGAAGCCTAAGGTAGATAGAAAGAAAAGCCAACAGCAATATGTGTTATTTTCTGGTTTTGATCTGTCTTGTAGTAGGTTGTTCTGAAGTATTGCCTAATTTGTTTTTTCAACTCATCGGGAAATGCCTGTTTCATAGCATTTTCAGAGTGGAGCTACAGTGTATCAATATGCTTTTGATAAATTGTGATCCTTGGATAGCCATTGTATACAGTGGTGTCTAGAAAATTGCCCTTTTGTGTACAGTGTGTCAAGAAAGTGAACGTGTACGGTGAAAGTTGTTGAACTTCTGGTGGAACTTTTCAAGTGAGTCCTTTCCATGGTTCTAAATGATAAAGATACAATCAATGTACCTCATTCTACTCTTAAACAATGTATCTTTCATCAGCTACATAATGTCATGCTTTCATAGAGTCATGCCAAAGCTTGAGCAAAACAGAAATAAAATAACTTTTCCGTAGCTCCAATTTCTCCTTCCACCCTTGCTGTAGTTCTATACTCAGATTCTTTCTATCAAAGATAGTAAGAAATAACCTGCTGAAATCTATGTCTTGTTATTTCCATCAACTGTACTTTGGATTTATATGCTAATTCTCCATTTGACGTGCAGTACATCTATAAGGTTGTATAGTATTCTAAGCAGTGCTGAGTTTCAGTACTTTCTTTGCCTGTTATAACTTGCCACAATATTATTACATTACACAGTTTTAAAAGAACAGCTTTCTACATTGCTTTTTCTGTAATAAATTAGTTATTTCATGATAATACTTACAGACTACCTACTACAATGCAAGCTGAACCCTGGCACAAGCACAATGGAGAACCTTCTCACAGCGACACCAGAGGCACTCCCAAGTGGCCAGCTTCTGGTCAAAGGACATGTAGCATAATGTCAAGGGTTTTTTAAATAAACTTTGTGTTTTTAAATGCATTTTAACTGTACCTTTGATTCACTTCTGACATGATAAATAAATAAATAAATAGCAGAAAAATACCACATATCTATAGCAAGTACTCCCTGCACTTTAATAGACTTCACTGGAGTGCCATGTTGTGGGTTGGTAAATCATTGGCTATAATTTGCTACTCGGTAAAAGAGCTGAATATGCTGATTCATTCAAAAACTTGGCAATCAAACCAGTATAATTATTTCTAGGACAATACCCGACAATGTTCTGTTGACTGTTCTGAAAGCAGGAGAGAGACAATTACAAAAGATACAGCCCTTGATTGCATTTGAATGGATCTTGATTCACCCATGTCATTTCTGAACTTCATTTGGGCCATTTAGGCTAATAATTTAGTATCTCCAGCAAAATCAGTCATCATACCATCAGCAGATAAACTATAAGACTGACTGATTTAAAGTTGTTAGAAAACATTTTGTGATGCTGTTTGGGACTCTTTTGACAGATTCTAAATTCAGGTTACAGAAGTACGTATTCTGTGACAAGTGGTTGAAGTTTATGTGATAATTTTAGAAATGAGAATACAGTCAAGAATGAAAGGGGACATTGAGTGCAGGAGAAAATTTGCAATGATTCACGGATAAGTCTGGGGTAAAACTTTAGGGAATCTAACATACAAATATTATTTTTCATGAAAGCTCATGCTAAAATACATAGAGAGCATACTTAAGAAAGGATAAATTACAAACATCCATCTTACAAACAGCTCTTAGTTTCAAAAGGGGTTGAGACAATAGGAAGTGAGATAAATCTACCCCTAGGAAGGGAAATTCACTCCTGAAAGAGTTACCATGGGGAAAAGATGTCTCCACTGAAGATGTCTCCAATCCTTGTGTCCACAACAAGCCAAATTGCCCAAAATCCAATTGTCATAGGGACAGAAAGTGAGGTGAAATCTTCTGAACAGGGGCACATACAGTAAAGCAAACACCACAGGAATGTTAACCCTTCTCTATGATATCCAAAGCTATAACACATATATTTTTGGCTGGTGTTTCACTTAAAAATGTACATGTTCCAACTTACAAAGAAATGCAACTTAAGAACAAACCTAAGACAAATGTAAAGTCTAGTCATGCCTAACTCTAGGGGGTGGTGCTCATCTCCATTTCTAAGCTAAAGAGCCTGCATGGAGTACCATTACCTTCCCACTTGAGCAGTACGTATTGATCTACTCACATTTTCATGTTTTCGAACTGCTTAGTTGGCAGAAGCTCACCCCTCTCCAAGGATTTGAACCACCAACCTTTTGGTCGGCAAGTTCAGCAGCTCAGCTGTTTAACTCGCTGCGCCACCGGGGGCTCCTGTCAAGAACAAACCTACAGAACCTATATTGTTCGTAACTTGGGGAGTGCTTGTAATCATTTATTAAAAATGGCTGCCACAGTCTCTCTGCAAAAAGGCCTGTGCAGCATATTCTTTTTACCTCATGCTACAAACATGATAGTGAATGATGAAGGGCTACCTTACTTTCTCTGGTTTGGCCAGGGAAAAGGTAATTGGGTGGGAGCTTCTCATCTCTCACTGCCTTCAAAACAAGATTTTAAACACTAAACGTATGTCTTTTGTTCCATATTGTGTTTAGTTGATATCAAGGGTTCTAGTAAACTGCAAACCTCAAGTCTTTGCAGACTGAAACGTTAAAGAACAATATGCCGTTGTCTCAAATAATGCATGGTGGCTGTGGTCCAACATGATATTTCTGTTGATGGAACTTCCCAGAGAGAAGTCTAGATTCACCTCATCATTTTCCTGACATGGAAAGTGTCACAGACGAATATGATGGGATCTTGTTCATGTGGAAAATGTCCATATAAGCAAGAACCCTGGATTTTAAGTGTCCTCCTTTCCATGGAGAGCCTCTATGTGCACAGAAACTTCTCTGCTTGACATTTTCTATAGAGTTAGTTGGGACTGGCCACTCTTTTCATTGCGTGTTGATTGAAACTGGATAAATAACACATTAATAGGTCTGGAGTTGCTCTTAAGCAAAATCTAGTGACTAGGAAGGAATTTTACCAGAACATTCTTGTTTGATTCCACTTAGTGATTAAAAAAAATAAAATCCTGCTTTGGTGATTGTAGGAAAGATGTCCATTTCTTTTTACTTCATTTTTCATTGTTTTTGCTCCACATAACCACAAAATAGACCACAGATTGTGGATATTAGGAAGGTAAATAATTTTTAGACATTAAGACTTTAAAGTGCACTTAATTTGGATCTGCTGGAGCTTTAGAGGAAGCTAAACTTATTAACTGTTAAGACTGTAAGATGCAAAGCTACTTGACTGCCTCATCATGACTCATGCAAAATAGCAAGTACTGAGATTACTCATGACTTTGTGAGATAAGAGCTTGGGCCTTTCCTTTACAGCGTGGTTCCATGACCTGCATTCAATATATTTCCAATGGGAAAGACATGGCTCTCCTTTTAGCGAAATGGAAGATATAAAACCTAGCAAGCCTTAAATGATATTTACAATATGTTGACACAGCCCAAAATAAGATCATTTTCTAGACTGTTATCCTGGTTACATTGTTCTTAATCTAGTGACTAAGATTAATAAGCGTGTCCAGTAAACACATCCCGTAGAGACCATTTGTTTTTATTCTTAACTCTCTTTTGTGTTACATGAGTAGACAGATGACATTTTGATTAAATGTAGTGAACTGGCAGAAGAAAAACAATATCATCCCTTTTTTCCTTTGTCACAGGTAGAAAGTTGTAGGATTCAATTTCCTTTTGTACACTGCTTGCCTTTAAATGTTATGTAACTGTTCTTCTTTACATGAAAATAGGAGCTAATAAGAAGGAAACCACTCGTTTGGTTCATGAAAGGGAATTCACAACTAGTTACAACTACACAAAATTGAGAGCTGTTCAGTAGTGGAACTCTCTGCCCTGGAGTGTGGTGGAGGCACCTTCTTTGGAGGCTTTTAAACAGAGGATGGATGGCCATCTGTCGGGGGTGCTTTGAATGCAGTTTTCTGGCTTCTTGGCAGGGGGTTGGACTGGATGGCCCATGAGGTCTCTTCCAACTCTAGGATTCTATAAAAGTTTTTTTCTAAAAATGCTTAGGATTTTTTAAAAGCACAATTGACAGGTTTGAATAAGTTACTTGAGACACATAAAATGTATTATTTAAAGTATAGTAAAGGTCAACAGTTCAAAGTGTGATTCGGGGTGAGTTCCCGCAATTAGCCCTAGCTCCTGCCAACCTAGCAGTTCAAAAACATGCAAATGTGAATAGATCAATAGGTACCGCTTCAGCGGGAAGGTAATAAAAGGCACCCATGCAGTCATGTTGGCAAACACAATGGAAAACAGGCTCCTCAGCTTGGAAATGAAGAAAGAGAACCTCCCCATGGCCGGAGTTAAGCACCACCTCCAGAAGCCAGAGATGAAAGGGGAAGCTTTTACCTTTGTTCTGTGCATTTGTGTGTTGTTGTCATTTCACAGTATCAAAGGCATTTAATGTTTGCCTATCTGTATATGTTGTAATCTGCTCTGAGTCCCCTGTGGAGATAGAGCAGGTTATAAATAAAGTGTATTATTGTTGTTGTTCATGTTGTTGTTATTCTTTTGAGTTGTTTACAAAATTATCATGGTTCAGAATATTAAATATAAACACATACTTTATTCAGACAGATACAAATATACCAAAATTAAGTATAGCAGGATGTAGCTGTAAATGTCTTTAAACTTCATCTAAAAACTAAGTGCCACATCTTGCTATTTATGAAAAGTAGCTTTTTTCTCCTGTTTGTGAAAAACAGAGGATGGGTTAAAACACACAAAACTATCAAATGATATGAAAAAATATGAAAAATATAAATATATATATATATGAAGATCATTATGTGTTTTAAGCTTACTCTTTTCCGACTGTCAAGAAATTTCTCAATTTCAGAAAAAAGGGGTGGGGGTGGGGGCTGATAAAAACAGAAGGATGCACTCACTGAATACTTACGAAAGTAATTGACCACCATATATATTTGTGTATAAGATGATCTTGTGCATAAGTCGAGGGCAGATTTTGAGACCAAAATTATGGGTAGGATGCAATGATATTGAGGGTAAATTTAAAAGCATGTAACAAAATTTAGAAAGCATGTAACAAAAGATGTAAAGAATGAAACAAAGGAAAAGGATGCCAAAGAATTGTCCACTCTGCCATTTTCCCACAGGCATTCAGAATGGACAAAAGTGGCATCCTGGCAGAGAGACTAGAGGGGGTTAGTGTTTCTTTTGAGTTATCCTGTTTTTAAGCTTTCACCTCTCTACTCAGAAAAGCAGATAGTTTATTTTATTTGTTTGTTTGTTTGTTTATTGTATTTATATACCATTTTTCTCACCCACAGGGGCAATCAAAGCAGTTTACAACATAATCCTTGCCAAAATTCAATGCCATTCCATGTATAAAACATCACATATCAAATTAACCAAAAGTAGAAATAGATTAAAACCATTAAAACTTCAAAACGATAACAATAATTACAAACACAACACAAAACATTTAGGTCTTAAATCAGTCCCGAGGTTATCTTTACCTTTAATGACTTCATATTTCTATACTCCTGTCATTCATTGAATGCCTTCTTGAACAAACAGGTCTTAAATTGTTTCCTAAATGCTAGGAGGGAGGGAGCCAATCTAATCTTAATGGTGAGGGAGTTCCACAGCAAAGCCCCCCCTCCCCCTAAGAAGGCTTGTCTCTTGTCCCCACCAATCCCACCTGCAACAAAGGTGGGACTGAGAGCAGGACCCCCCTGGCAGATCTTAGCATTCTAGCTGGCTCATAGAGGGAGATGTGTTCCCTTTTTGCAGTTTCTTTTTGATAGGAGTTAAGTTTCAATACTTAAATTGACCCACGGATAAGTCAATCTGGGTTTTTTAAGCTAAAATTTCTTGACAAAGATAAGTACATACAGTACAGTTTGAGCTTTCACTGTCAAGAATTTTTGCTTCTTCTGATCTTTCTTTTATATCACCTTCGTAGTTATCTAAAATTGAAGCTTTTCTGAGATTGTGATAAGTATCTCTAGGCCGTTCCCATGCCAATTTATTTCATGATTAAGTTTCATCCAAAAACTTAAGCTCGTCCAGAATGCTGCTGCTCGGCTTCTCACAGGGGCTCCAGTGAGATATCATATAACACCTATCCTGCAGCAGCTTCACTGGTTACCGATAGAGCACCGGATCACCTTCAAGGTGATGGTAGTAACCTTCAAGGCCTTATATGGTCTAGGGACGGCGTATCTGAGGGACCATCTTACCCCCTACCAGCCCCAGAGATCACTCCGTTCTGAGGACTTGAACCTGCTGGAGGTTCCCAGTCTCAAAACCATCCGTTTAGCATCGACTAGACACAGAGCCTTTTCCGCTGTGGCCCCATCATTATGGAATGCCTTGCCAGTCGAAGTTCTTGCCCTGCAGGATCTTTTGCCCTTCCGCAGGGCCTGCAAAACCCACTTATTCCGGCCGGCATTTGAATGTGGTTTTTAATTCTTTTAAATTGTTTGACTGCTTAATTGTATTTGTGAGTTATATGACTATGTTGTTATATTGCTATGTTGTAAGCTGCTCCGAGCCCTCGGGGAATGGTGGCATATAAGACCGAATAATAAATACATAAATAAATAAATAAATAAATAAATGATTTGGTGTATAGGTGAGTTTCTTTTTTTCTTGCTGCAGAATAGCTAGAGGCAGCTATGGTGAAATACTTTGCTAACTCAAATACACGACAAAGTAGCTCACTGCCAATAGACTATGTCAACACAAAGCTATAAACCTGAAGTCATCAAGGGCTGGGAAAGCATGCGACGCACTAAATCAATAATGAAAAACACACTATATATGAGAAAAGTATCAAAATATATTCATAGTGCCATAAGTAACATCTAAAAGTCCTCAATGGACATAGAGTGAATCTGGGGCACACGACACAATTATTCTAATCACATAGACATATCTAACCCCTCATACATATATTGTACACATTAGGGGGTGAAGCAAGAGACCCAAACACATATAATGGGTACAAGCAACGCAAGCTAACTGTCCATATAGACCCATAAAAGGGTTAGGAGTATTTTAACTCACGAACCGAAGACTAGGTCCTTGTGGGAGCCGATGGTGATGAGCTGGCTAGAAGGACGCCAGCCGGCTCCCACAATATATGTATGAGGGGTTAGATAGGTCCATGTGATTAGAATAATTGTGTCGTGTGCCCCAGATTCACTCTATGTTCATTGAGGACTTTTAGACGTTGCTTATGGCACTATGAAAATGTTTCTCATATATAGTGTGTTTTTCATTATTGATTTAGTGCGTCACATGCTTTCCCAGCCCTTGATGATTTCAGGTTTATAGCTTTGTGTTGACATGGAAATACTTTGCTAACCATATTGCAGGAGAAATTTTACACAATCAGACATTTCATTCCTGGGCCAAATGCCTGATAAATGTTTCTAAAATAAAAATGCAATTTTGTGTGCGTGCGTGTGCATTTGTATAGTTTAATAAGCGATTCCTTAAAATATGATTTTGCATTGAAGACTTTCACTGAATATTTGTGTTTGCCAGTGTGATTGCTCATTATCTATTTGAGGTGCCATAAAATGACTCCTCTATCTTCTCATAGATCCCTCAACATTGTGGGTCTTCTCCCAATGTGAATGGTGTGCCTGAACTATCTCCCTGCTTGAGTCCTGAAGGTAAGAATCTTTTTAAAGTGTTCACGCCATTTTTAATTTTTTTTATTAAAAAATCGATTTTTTTAATGGAAATGTCTATACGATAGATGCAATTGAAATCTCAAAATGAAGTTGTTATATCGGTTTTAGAAGCAGTAGAAACAGCCGTGATGGTGGATGCTTCTAATTTTGATCAAACCTTCTGAAGTACCTTCTGGTCTAAACTGCTTTCTCCTGCTGCTGTATTAGCAGTGCAATTGAAATCTCAAAAGAAGAATCATTATGGTGGAGAGCTTCTAATTTTGTAGTACCTTCTGGTCTAAACTGACTTTTTCTAGATAAATCTTGATCATCCATGCAGAAAATGAACACTTCAGATGTTTTTGGTGTTCAAGAAAGTCTACAAGTTCTTTTAATCTGTTTTACAAGCATTTAAGGTATTCTGAATTTTATGCATATTTATATTGCAATATATTTGAATAGCCACACACAATTTTAGCCCCCACTTAAATAAAGCAACTGTTTAGTGTTTAATTTGTGATAATTATTTATGAGGAGACAAGGATAGATAATTGTAAGGAGATCAATACTCTAAGAGACATATAATAATGGAATTGTTTTTTTATCTTTTTTGTGTGCATTACTTAAACAATCAGAAAGATAAACACCAAATAACAATTTTCAAATATCAATTTTCAAGATACAAGAATCGAGTACCATCTTGGAATCCACATTATATATAGTAAACTACCTCAAGTCTTTCCTAGTAATAATGTTATTTCACTTGTTCACATGCAATTCAGGAGGGACAACAAAGTTAGCTGAATAATTATTGAAGCCAATAAATGGAAACCAAACTGCAAAAAAGTCCAAGAATCATTCCTATCTCAAATATGGTCAAAGAAACATTCTAAAGATGTTTCATCCAAAATTTTATTGTTAAACAACTCAGAGTTTTACATCTCGAACTCATTTTAAGCTTTTTGGCTAAAAGTAAAGAGCTAACTACAGACAGCCCTCCACATCTGGATTCTGTATCTATGGATTCAACAACCCCCAGCTAAATAGCAAATATTTGTTTTCCTATTTTATGTCATAATGGTAACCATGCCATTCTATAGAAGGACTTGAGCACCCACAAATTTTGGTCCTGGAACTTTTTTTTGTTTGTGTCAGGAGCAACTTGAGAAATTGCAAGTTGCTTCTGGAGTGAGAGAATTGGCCATCTATAAGGACGTTGCCCAGGGGATGCCTGGATGTTTTTGATATTTTACCATCCTTGTGGGAAACTTATCTCATGTCCTCACACGGGGAGCTGGAGCTGACAGAGAGAGCTCAGCTGCGCTCTCCCCAGATTCAAACCTCCTTGCGCCACCGGGGGCTCCTCGAACTAAACCCAAGTGGATACCATGGAACCACTGTAGTTCTTTATGTTTTTGTGATCTCTTTATCAATTAAAAAGAGAGTCTCATTTGATTTGCTATTTTGCTTCTCATTTGTAAAACTTTGATCCTGTTACCTGTGACATTCTCACTACATATTTAAATCGGTGCTTTTTGCACCACAATTTCTTCAGCATTTACCATTCAGGGGACCACCATGTATTGCCGTTTATTGATGTTAAGTAGGAGTGGCTGATTAATTTGCTTGCATGTTCCTTAATACTAATAGGGTTGGTATTATATTGTAGATTTCTAATAAATAATACTAGATATTGCTTTTGAAGTCATTCATCTAAACCAGTCTGACCACTTGTAGGCACATGGAGTTTCATTTCTAATAATGTGTCTCAAAGTAATATTTGGTGTCATTGCCAAACATTTTATTTTTGTGTTTTGCAGGTACATTTACTGAGAGCAATATAACTTAATCAAATGATATATGTATATCGACTATTAAAGTGTTAGAAAATCAGTTATGAAAACCATGCCTTAACACTTGCCCTCTGATATAGCACGGTCATTATTTACGCTTTCTTTCCAATTTTAGGTTCAAATTTGAAAGGACACGTAGTATTTAAAATGAGTTATTTTTTAAATTCAGATGTTGACGCTAAGGGTACAGTTGCACAGTAAGCTAGGGGTCACTGAAGGTCAATCCAGACAGCTATTTCTCTACTCAGCTTGCTTTTTATTCTTTCCATCTGTAGGTTTGAATGGAAACAAATGTTCAGGGACATCAACTATTCTTGAGAAATACAAAGTGGGGAAGGTGATTGGAGATGGCAATTTTGCTGTGGTAAAGGAATGCATAGAACGGTAAGCAATGACATTGCCTAACTTTTACTTGATTGTAGCTTTTAAAAAACTGTGCACTGAGTATATATTGAGAAATTATTACAGTTTCAAGAACAGTCAGGTATTGTTGCTAAATCTTTTGGTTTTTGTTGTTTATTTATACCTATATATTTAAAGCACATTCATAAATATTTTTGACATTTACCAGTAAACATCAGCTCACCTTGAGAAAAAGTGTTGGAAATAGCAACCTTCTCAAGCCTCCACTGGTTGTTTGTTATGTATATAATTGTTTACTGTATTGTATGTATGTACTGGTTTGCAATTTTACCTAACCTCTTTGTTGTGGGAGGGATTGCAGACCATGTGATCAGGTCTGCACATGTTTACGACTAAGACTTCATTTTAGATCTGTGTTTGCTTTCGATTTCAGTGGAGATAGAAGTCATTGGACACTTAGAGAGAGTAGAAGCCATATAGAGAAGTGTGTGTTTGCATCAGAACCAGTGAGTACAGTTATGCAGTTTAGACTTCATTAAGATGTATGCTTAAAGACTCCTTTGGACTATGGACTTTTGAATCTAAGAAAGAAGCCCTGTGTCACCTACACAGAGAAACTACTTAAAATCCTTTTGTAATTGGATTCATAAGCAAAGTGCCTGTATGCTGTATAAGCTTTGTGAGTAAACCAACTCTGTTACTTTTGAAGAAGACGGTTTTTTTGTCTCTTGAGAGCATGTTTTCAAGACAAATATATTTTAAGGGTGAGTAGATGTTTTGGGGCAATTTCAAAGAACACTTCTGAAACTCTGCAGAATATATGTTTTTGTGCATTGGCATGTTCCTAGCAGTTCAAAGACACAGCAGTTTAACAGCTGAGAGACCTAGTTGCCTTTCATGAATGCTGGTGAACATCACTTTTCAAAAAGTTCTGACTTCTAACAAGGTCATGCCTTTTCGGTGACCAGTAGTTTTCCAAAAAGGTTATGAATCCCATTCCCCAAATTGTTATGGCTGATAGGAGAGATAATACCAAGAGAAATCCTTTGTTTGGAAGCAGAAAAGTATATACATATATTTTCAGCTGAGACCCTAGTGTGGAATCTCTCCAAAAAGAAGCCAGAGTGAGGATAAAGGCATTGACTTTCCCTTTTATACATCTTTAAATGCAGGCAAACAAAAAAAAACCATGGTTCTACATATGTTAATATCATCACTACATCACCGTAGCATCATAGAAATATCAAATTATATCTCCGACATGCAAGGGGCATGTCTTCATTTTTTTTCCTAAGGAGCAGCTTACAGCAAGTTAGAGGTAACTAGGATTCAGTTTACACAGATCCATCAAGGGCCTACTTTTGACCTGTCAGGAGGGGGGGAGGGAGACTCCTTACTTTTAGAAGTAAGAAGGTATGGCCTTCCAGACTCTGTATAGATAACATGCCCCCTTCTCCTCCCCCTTTCAACACAGATCTCCTTCAGAATTCTTTCTGTCTTGAAGCTTGGCTTTCTAATACAGAGAGAACCTGATTTTTCTTTATTTTATACAATATATTTATAAATATCTATATTTCCAACTTTTCCACATCAAAATGGTCATGGGGATTCACATTTTCCAAAAGGTTAGGGCATTGTTTTGCCAAAAAAGACAAAAAAGGTTATAAAGAAGGACAAACTTATTCTAAGGCATGATTTGATAGAATTTGGATCTGTTCTGTCAGAACTGACTCTTAGAGGTTGTCTACGTTTGAAAAAAGTATGTGCCTACCTTGAGTCTGGTGACAAAGAGGCACACAACATACAACTGTTTTAGAAATGAAATTGGATTTTTAAAGACTGTAATTTGATTTTTAAAGTGTCTGTTTACTCCGGATCCCTATGGGATTTTGTGTGTGTCTTCTGCTCTCCCAATAAGGATCAAGGTGGAATCTGGGAGGGGTGTTTGAAAGGTAGGACATGGTGATAGGTTACCTTGGCATCCTCATCTGGGAAGCATATCACAACTTCTGAGGATACCTTCCATAGATGCAGGCGAAACATCAGGAGAGAATGCTTCTGGAACATGGCCATACAGCCCAAAAAACTTACAGCAACCCATATCACCATTATTTTTTCTTTGTTGATATGCAACTATTGATGAGATGTGAGATGTAAGAGGGTTGCCTTTCAGCCCTCTTTCCCTCACCAGGCAATACATTTCTTTTTAACAGTGTATATATCTGCATAATTGAATGTTCAACTGAAGGCACTTTAACAATCCATACAAGCTATGGAGACTGGTACACTGACTAAAATCCAGACTGTCTAATCACATTTCATCTTTCTTGCCTCACCCCACCCAGCACAGCAACAGCTAGAGCACAGTTAATGATCTAGTCCATGTATTCAAATGACCAAGGGATCGCAGGGCTTCTGAAATGGAGCCATTATTTTGGACACTTACAATGAATGAAGAAATCAATGTAGCAGACAGTGTCCGTCTCTTCTTTAATGACACTGACAAAGCAAAAAGAGAGAACTTATTCAAACATGATTGAATATTTTTCATGTTTGTTGATCTATTGCTTTTGTCTTTTTTTAAAAAAAATTTTTATTGAGGTTTTCACAAATATTGGGGGTATAGGGCAGTGGGGGAGGGAGGGGAGGAAGGGGAGGAGCAGGCGTCTCGGGGGAGAGTAGGGGGTGGGGGAGGGATAAGGGGGGGGTCGAGATGGGGCCGGGGCTTGGGCAGAATCAAAAGGGGGGAGGGGAGGGTGATGAGGAGATACGAAGCCGGGGGAGGGGAAAAGGAGCTGGGGGCAGTCTCTAGGGGAACTCAATGTTTTTTCTCTTCTGGCACCGTCTGTGTGTTTCAGAGTAAGTGTTCTCTTTTCCTGCTTGCTGGTTGTCTGTGGGCCTAAGGGGGGGCCCTCTTGAGTTTACCTGGTTGGGGGATTCGTGATGTCTGTTGTTTGGTGAGAGTATCCATGTCCATAGTCTGTTCCTTGTCTTTTAGTGTAGTTGTGTCTGATCCTTTCATCTTTCTTGGCCTCCTTCCTAACCATATTCTTTAGGGGATTCTAGACCTCCTTCATCCGCCTCTATGTCTTCACACCTCGGAGGACTATATTTTGTGGGCCTCCCTGGAGTGTAAGGATGGCTTTTCTTTGAAATTTTCTTTCTTCTTTGTTGAGTTGTCCTCCTCCGGCTTCTCATTCTATTGGTCTGTCCCCCACTCCATTTAGCTTTGTTCTTATTTGCACCCCGAATGTAACTTTTAGGTGGTGGATCAACCTCCTGTTTCTTGTCCTCTCTTCCTTTTTTGAGGGTAGAGACTTTAGAATCTTCATTAATCGCTCTAGTAACTCCCAGAGTATCTTCCCCACTTCTTTTTCTTTTTGAATAAATTTCTCTTTCCCCTAATGCTTCTTGCAATTTTGTAGTCTCCTCCACTCTCTTCTCCAAGTCTTCCTGTATTGCTGCATTTTTCCCTGCAACCTGAGGAGTTTCCTCATAGATGATTGTTAGCACTAGCTTTATGGGGGTCGCTTCTTTGTTTGAGTCTAGCCTTGTGTATTGCGGTTGGTCCTGTAGCAGTTCGATTTGCTTTCCTTGTCGGGTCATTATTGAGTCGATCTTCTGTATGCACCTATCCTGTGCTTCTCCCAACTTTCGCAGTTCTTTCATAATGTCCTTTAGGGTTACTTTTTCCTCCTCTGGTCTCCTTCCCTGCATTCTCTCTTGTTCTTTTACTTCTGTGTTAGATTTGTTGGGTGCTGGCATGTTTTGTTGTCAATTATTCTCTTCGGCGGAAAGATTTATTCTGCCCTTTGGCAGCAACAATCACCACTTAGGTGGTTTGTGCTATTTGGCTGTGCCCAAATCGTGAGGGGGGGGGCTTGTGCTTTGCCTTTGGGGTAGGCTGGTTGGCTTAGATCTCCTCAATGTTCTGTCCTTCCAAGGGGTTCCCTAGAATCTTAGAGAGCCTGATCTGACTAGTTAGGGCAGGGAAGGCCAATGTCAGGGGCCAGCGCCTGCGTTTAGGGGTTAAGAACTGTGTGTTCTCCCCCCCCCCCTCTTCGTGCTCTTTCCTTCTGCTCTCTTCTCCTGCACTGACCTTCTCGCCTCTGGTGTCTTTCGTCCCAGAGGCCTCGGGAGCTCCACTGGCCCCTCCCCCTCGCTTCCGCCCGACTTCGCACTACCCCAGGCGACCGCAATGGCGCTCCTGCCGAAACTACCCATCCTCTTCCCCTGTACGAGGTCTTTTAAGGTCTGTCCGCCATCTTGATTCTCTTTTGTCCCCTCGTTTCCTTCTACTTTTTCCCTTTTTCTGGAGGTTTAGGCTTTCGCAAGCTCTCTTGGAGGTGCCAGAGTCCCGGTGAGCTTCTTCCTGTCAGGTCCCGATCCTGCCTATATCGGGGTTCATGAAGTCATGGGGGGGGGACAGGCCTTCCTTTTGGCGCGATCTCCACCACCCCCTTAATATGTGTGCTGACTTCCCCAGCGCTCACATTTGGTCGTGCCCGTCTTCTCCTCCTCTTTTGGCCCTGATCTTGGTGGGGTGGGCTGGGCTGGGCTGGCAGTTACTGCGGGTCATCACCCGCTTCCCGTCCCTCGACCCGCTTGCCGCCACGGCTGAAAGCCGCACTCACTCAATCTCCCCCTCTTGAGGAGAGGGCGATCCCTGGAGTCGGCGGCATTTTCCCTACGGCTTCACGATCCCTTTAGACGTGGCTTCGTCTCTGGGAGGGGGCGCAAATCGCCCTCCGGTCGAGGAGACAGTTGGCACTCTGAGGAGCCTCAGAGTGTCCGTCCTGATGCCATCTTTGCCCGCCCCTATTGCTTTTGTCTTAAATGGAACTCAAAGAATTACAATATGATTAAAACAGAGCATTTAAAACAATCTAGAATACAAAAGTGTTAAAAGCATCAAAACCATACATTCAATTAAAACACTCTTTTTAATACATTGACACTAAAACAGTATACACATAAAATGTATATACTAAAACACTTAATCAGTTATTTCTCTATGCTGAGTAATTAAAGGTTGAAGACCTCTTTAAACAGGAAGGGGTTTGCCTGCCGGTGGAAAGATAGTAGAGACAGACAGACTGAATCTCTCCTAGGAGGGGGGCATTTCCAAAGTCTAGGAGAAGACACCTAGACTTGAATTCTTGCAAGCCAGGAAAGGCTGGAATAAAGGGAGGAAAAAATTTTCTTCCATGAACTTTGTCAGATTAATACCTTAGAATCCAAGTCATGGGCACAAGGAAGTGTCAAAACATAGGCGAAAGGAGACCGGTGCCTGAAAAGGAGAACAGAAGTGGAGCAACAGAATGGGAAAACAGATGGCCTAGAAATTGAAATGTGGAGGAAGGTGAGGTAAGACAAGCTGTGGGAGGCATAGAAGCGGAGGAAGCGGAGGAAAGAGAGAAGCAGAGAAAAGGAGTGTAAGACTTCATATGGCAGAAGCAGAAGCCAAGTCTTTTTGCGTGGCTATATCTATACAAATTTCATCATATTTAAACAGGACCATTCTCTTTGATCTATTGAGAATTATTGTCAAAATAAATGCTGGTAGTGAATACAGTTGGGACTCTTGGGACTTCTTTGGTCCACTGTATTAAGAACAAAAGACTAGGGAGTATTCTTCTTCCATCCCATGGGTGAGCTGAAGGATGATACTATGTATGTCCATAAATCTATAATTAAATAACAAAAGAATTTAGTAGACTCTTCTCCATCCACAGTTAAGTAGTAACATTTTAATCCATTCTGAATTCTCTGGACTAAAATGTAGCTCCACTGGCTGCTATTTTGTTTCCATGCACAATTCAAAATGCTGGTTATGACCTATAAAACTCTGTATGGCTCAAATCCAAGCTATTTGGCAGATTGTATCTCCTTGTATAACTTACACGAGTCCTGAGATCCTCAGGAGAGGTCCTTCCCTCAGTCCCACCACCATCACAAGCTCAGTTGGCCGCCTTGTTGGCTGCCCTTCCAATCTGAAACTTCCTGCCCAGCAAGGCCAGAAGGGTCCCCTTCCTGCTATCCTCCTAAGCAGGATTTTAAAGCAATGGGTCAGGAGATACCGTGTGGTGTTTTAATTGTTTTTCATAGTTTTTATTTGTTTAATAGGATTTTAACTGGATCGTTTAATAATTCAATGTTGATTTTTATTGTTGTAAGTTTTAAATTGCACTAAGTGTTTCCAGACGCTTTAAGATAGAAAAGCAGAGGATTAGTAAATGCATTTTAATTGTATTTATTATGTTTTAACTATATTTTTAATCTGACTCACAGTACTATATATTTTTTAAGGTTTGTATTAACTTTGTTTTAAATTCATGTGTGTGGGTGTTAGTCATTCTGAGTTCCTTCGGGGAGAAAGACGGGGTATAAATAAAGTGAATAATAAGAATTGGGTTGCTGTGAGTTTTCTGGGCTGTATGGCCATGTTCCAGAAGCATTCTCTCCTGATGTTTTGCCCACATCAATGGCAGGCATCCTCAGAGGTTATGAGGTCTGTTGGAAACTAGGCAAGTGAGGTTTATATATCTGTGTAATGTCCATGGTGGGAGCAAGAACTCTTGTCTGTTTGAAAATGAACAAAATCTAGCTACCAGTATTAAACAACTCTAATATCAGTACAGTAAATAAAGCAAAACACTAAAAAAAACCAGGGGAATTCCAGACATGAAACAATCTAGGCCAGCTAACACTTCCCAGCAAAGGATTCCCCCAGGCAGGAAGCAGCCAAGCTTTGAAACTGTAATGACATTTAATGCTAATCAAGGTGGCGAATTGCAACATTCACACTTGCCTCAAACAGACAAGTGTTCTTTCTCTCACCCCGGACTTTCCACAGATATATAAACCTCACTTGCCTAGTTTCCAGCAGACCTCATGACCTCTGAGGATGCCTGCCACAGATGTGGGTGAAACTTTAGGAGAGAATGCTTCTGGAACATGACCATACAGCCCGGAAAACTCCCAGAAACCCAGAGCTTCAAACCATGAAAGCCTGCAACAACACAAATAGGAATAATAAAAACAAGATATGTACACATATACATTTATACACTGGCTGAGCTCTTTAAAGTGTTTAGCTATGTCTGTGTCAGCTTCAAAAACATACCATTGGTTCCAGAAAGACCCATCTTTGAATAGGTTCTAGATTTATTTTATGAACAGCCAAGTCAAGAATTTCACATAAGAAAAAAGAAATAAATTCCGCAGTATACTTCAGTTGCTATATGTACACTTGAGGGGTCATAGCATGGTATCTCACAAACATGTTAACATATATGCTTTGGATCTTAATGCTGTGCTTGGTGGAGTGTTCCTTCAAATTTTTGACATTTGTTTCCAAAACATTGCCTGCACTAGCATTTCTTGCACTTGTGCATCTCTGGATATAATTTCTGCACATGCCTCTCAAAGTGCTATTGAAATTTTTCTTGCTTTTCTTCTTGGCTGGTTCCAGCTGTAACTATGACAACCCAGCAGACGCAGCTGTGCTTTCGCACCAGTGGTAGTCTGCTACAAACACTGGGTTGTTCCCTAACAGCAGTCTTTAATATATTCAACTCAGGTACTACACATGTACAGCATGGATTGATTAGCCAAGCGTGACTGCCTCAAAATATCATGATTACTGCTATTTCTGCTCATAATAACCGGGCACTATTGAATCATTTTCAAAATAAAAGCTGCTGCGATTAAACAGAAGTGGTAACCAGGTCCATAGAAAGGAGTGGAGGATGCTAAAGCTCTGTGGGCTGTGATACATAATACATTGCCAGAAACCTTTGTTTACAAACCTCTGGATTCTTAGCAAAGTGCTGTAGTAAAATGGGGGGTTTCACTGATATATTATGTACAATTTGCCCTGCATTAATGGTAATAAGAGTAAACCCATTGAATCAATGGAAACGTAGTACTTACTTACTTAGACAATCCCTTGCAGATCGAGGATGATGGTCTTCCAGATGTAGTGTCTTGGAGGTGGGTCCGTAAGTGGCTGTGGAGCCCTGTTCTTGATGCACATGTCTCCCTCAGTGAGGATATCGATTTTCAGAGGGAAGGCGCTCCCGGTCAGGGTTGGCTTGACATGCCTTTCTCTTGGCACATTTCTCCCTTTCACCCTTTTTGAATTCTGTAGCACTGCCAGTCACAGCTGACCTCCAGTTAGAGAGCTCAAGGGCTAGGGCTTCCCAGTTCTTGATATCTATGCCACCATTTTTTAGGTTGGCTTTAATTCCATCTTTAAATCTCTTTTCCTGTCCACCAACATTCCTTTTTCCATTCTTGAGTAACTGTTTTGGAAGATGGTGATTGGGCATTCGGACAATGTGGCCAGTCTAGCAGAGTTGATGGCAAAGGAGCATTGCTTCAATGCTGGTGGTCTTTCTTCTTCCAGCATGCTGACATTTGTCCACCTGTCTTCCCAAGATATTTGTAGGATTTTTCGAAGGCAGCGCTGATGGAATCGTTCCAGGAGTTGCATATAATGTCTGTAGACAGTCCACATTTTACAGGTGTATAGCAGAGTTGGGAGGACAATGTGTTTATAAACAAGCATCTTGGTATCTCTGTGAATGACCCAGTCCTCAAATACTCTGTGCTTCATTCAGAAGAATGCTGCACTCGCAATGCTCAGGCAGTGTTGTATTTAAGTGTCAATGTTGACTTTTGTGGAGAGGTGGCTGCCAAAGTAGTGGAGATGGTCAATATTTTCTAATGTTACACCATTAAGCTGTATTTCTGGCATTGGAGAGGGATTGGCTGGTGACTGCTGGAAGAGCACTTTGGTTTTCTCAATGTTCAGTGAGAGGCTGAGCTTCTCGTATGCTTCTGCAAAGGTATTTAGAGTAGATTGTAGGTCTTCTAATGAGTGTGCACAGATGACATTGTCATCAGCATGTTGGAGTTCTATAACAGTCAGCACTAGTTGCATATTTTATGGAGTTCGTAGATTTGCTAGCATTTGGACAAACTATTGCATTTGGGTCTTTGTATTTCTAATAGGCTTGTGCATAGATTCAGAGTGGTCCGTTCCCTTTGGCCAATTCGGCTTACTCAGCTTAGCTGGGTGGCTGTAGCCATAAGGACCCAGACATCACTTTTTTTGTCCATTACGGGACCATGTGGCAACCAATCACGGATCCTCCCCATTTGGCACCACGCAGCACACAAAGAGGCCGCCGCATGCTGCTCACACGGGGTTTCTCTGTGAACCCTGCCTGTAGGCCAATTTGAATAGAACACTGTGATGTGTCTTACACACTGATTCCTTAACTGGGTTACTCAAACCCAGGCTTTCTTGAAAGGAAAAAAAGAAAATTGTTCCAGGAATGGTACTTCCTTAACCCTGCTGAAACCCAGACTCCCTTGAAGGCAAGAAAGGAAAGGGTCACAGGATGGGTGCTTCCTTAAAGCCATTGCTCAGACCCAGACTCACTTGAAAGGAAGAAAGATTCCCAGGAATTGAAAGGGGAACCTTGAAAGTTCTCAATTGCTGCCAATTGGTCAGATCTTCCCTGATCTTCCAGCTGCCTGGCCAAAAACAGATCTGGGTGCCCAACGATATTCGGAGGTCAAACCACATTGCCTTCCAGCCGAATTGCACAAGACTAATTTCTAACCAAGTGTTCTTTCAGACACATATTAATTTGTGATAGTATAATAGCTAATGATAGACTACTATCAGGTAGAGGCACTTTAAAGAAAAAACCCTGGAAACTTAAAATAGTCTTTATGAATTGCACTTTCATTGTGCTTTAATAAAGAATACAGAAACCATTTTTATTTGGACATGGTTACACCATAGTTCCATGTCACTAAAATGGTCACATCTTCCTCTTGAGTATCTTTTTTCTTTTCTTTTTCCAGAAGTGGCTTTTACAATGAGCATCGGAAGGCTGAAGCCTGTTAATCCAAATGTTTTATCAAATTAAATCTTGCAGTGTTTCCTTTTCCCCCTTAAGCCTTCAGTGATTAAACATAATAGAAACAGGTGTAATTTGTAGGACACTGTGATAGCCTCCTTTAAAAAAAACAATGTAAAGACTTCATAGTGATAGAATGGTCACTGGATATTTCTAATATGAACATTTTGAAAAGCTATTTATGTCTAATTAATTTTCTAAATGCTATAGGGTTTAGAGTAACTAACATAATAATATAATACAAATCTCTCTAATCAGCCTTATGCCCATACTTTGAAGCAATAAAGAAATCTGTAAATGGTTGTCATGCAATTGTCAGTTATAGAGAATTGAATGAAATGAAACATCTGATGCTAAAAGAGGACATAATGTGAACCATTAGGTCACACTATAGTAAGTGACAGCAGAAAGCCTGCTTTGGTAGTCAAGGCAACAGCAGACATATCTCACTGAGAGAGAAAATATATATACTGTATATAAGCAGTTTTCTGCCTTAATTTTGTCATCTGTTCTCACTGATGAAAAGAGATCTTATTGCCACAATGTGCACTCAGATAAAAACAGAAATGAACATTGGACAAAAAGACAAAGATTTATTTAATATTTTTTCTCTTTTCTTGTTCTTTATAGATCCACTGGAAAGGAGTTTGCCCTGAAAATTATAGACAAAGGGAAATGCTGTGGAAAGGTATGTATGCATCATATGATGCATAACAAGCATCATAAGATAGAAGATTCTTCTACAGTAATTCCATATGTTTCCAAATAATAATTAAATTCCACAGTTTTGTGTTATCCTATCTATTTTTGTGTAGTTTAAAAATCCCATATATTTACACTATATTTAAGTACCTTGTTACAGCACACAATAATCGGGAAACATTCCCTTATACAAGCATTTACCACTGTTTAGTTAATGTGCTGTATGCATTAATTTTTTGTATCACATCTTTATTCACAAATGTATGCTTAGCAAGCTAAGCATGCAGATAGCCCATCTTATTATTTACAGTTTCCTTATTTTAACAGCAAAAATGATGTTATGGAACTATCCTTAGGTTAAACATGGTTTATATACACTATACAGTATGTTTTATTAGAAGAATACAATAAGGAAAATGATTTTGTCTGTGAATAAAGTATTCTGTGTTATGTATATGGATACACTGGATCCAACACTGCAAGTAGCTGTCTGCTTTTGCATTGCTTCTTTTCTGATGAAGTTCTATGTGTCCTTTGAAAGCCTATCCCATGGGTCAGTGTTCAGTGCAATATGGGAAACTGCCGATAATGTTGCACTCTTGCCTTGAGGTCACCCTTTTTCACCCAGCACTACACCAGGGCCCAGCCATATCTAATTACAGCAGGTTATTTAGAAAAGCATGTACAAAAGGGGAAAAGGCAATTCCACAAAAAGCAATAGAAAAGTTGCTATAATATAGCAGTTGTCCATATATACAAGGTTCAATAGTCCATAAAGGCAAGGTACATGGAATCCAGGAAATCAAGATCATAGGAATAAATTCATAAGCATGAAAACAGTAACTTTTTCAAGGCAAAACACTTACAGGAACATAGGCAGACACAGGAGAGAAGATTTATGAGCATGAGAACTGATCCAGGAACTTGAATCTATGGCATTGTTGTCTGCTCAGGAGACTCCAAAAAAATCACTTAATTTAAGCTCAGGGCCTACCAAGAAACCATAAGGTCATCTCTCTGACCCCTGGGTTTGAAAGACTTCTCACAGAGTTTCAAGGACTTTTCACAGAGTCTTTCTGACCATCTAATTAATCTATCCTTCACTCCCTCTGTATGGAGGCCTAATCTGATATCACTGCTAAACTCCTCTTCTGTTAAAGGCCAATTCCAAAGAGAACCAGAATCCCAAACACCCCCTGTTTCTTCTGTAACTGCCAGCCCTTCTCTCTGATCTAAGGCATACAATTCAGCTTTTGTTTCAGCCTGATAACACACAGACTCAGTGAGAAAACCCTCATCCTCTGAGGATTCCCCAGCAACCTGCTGCTGAAACTGCCTCCTTTTCACTTGAACATGGTCCAAACCTATATCAGTACAACAGTGGTGGAAAATTGTAGTGCTTATAAATTATAGGTGATGAGTGAAAGTATGAAAATCTCTGGTCTTCTTCCTGTGACAAATGCATAAAGTCAGCATTGCTGATGGATGTCTTTAACCACAATCATGGAAATTTCCATGAATTTGTTCCTTGGAGAAGTTACTTGGCAGGACCAAATTGAAGATGGCTTCAGCAGAATGCAATTACACCAAGGAAAGGTCCATTCTGGGACTCACTGGGAATGGAAAACAATGGAGATATCTGTCCCAGTAGAGGTCATCCATTTTCCAGCAGAAAAAGGATACTGGGATACTTGCAAAATCAATGTGCCTTTCCTTGCCTCAAGGCAGGAGAAGATAGTGGTGCTGGTATTGACAGTCGCTGCAGGTCTTCTCAGGGGATTTGAGGGATTTCCACATGTTGGGTTCAAAGGTGTTAATCCTTATTTTATTTTAAATTTTTGCTGTGCTCTATCCAGTTTTGAGGTCAAAACAAGGATATTCATGAATGAGCATACCAAGGTCAGGAAGGAGAAATACGTATTAATATTTTATACTCATAAAATATCACTACTCCTTAAACAGGTTTCTTCATAAACAAAATATTGTTACATAGGCTTTACTTCAAGCAGTTTGTTTTACGCTTACGGTGCCTAACACAATTGCGTGTTCCTTCAACTGATAACACTGTTCGTATCGGCATGAGAGACTGTCACTCCATACCGTATCTCAACTGTAGTACTCTTTGTTGGTTTTGTTAGTTTTTATTTCTCAGTCTTACGACCTTTTTCTTTAGCTAAGTTTCAGCCATGTTGTTAAAACCCATTCATATTTTGTTTTTCCTTTTCTCCAGCATACGTTTGTCTGGAGCAGACATATGTTTGTTCCAGAAAGGCTATTGATGCTCTCACATATTGGGTTTCAAAGGTGCGACTTGTTTAAAGGAGTGTCTGATGTGCCACATGTTCACAGGAGGAGATGCACACTTGGCATGTGGGTTTTTAGTAATTTAATTATTTGGGGTAAAGTTAATGAACCAAAACAGATTTGGGTGCAAAGCAACTTCCCTAGTTATTTGATCAATTTATCTTTATTATATAGGACAGGAAGCATTGAATTTTTCATGTTCATCATTCATAGAATGCTCACTTGTACTTCTTGCAGTTCCCGTCACAAATGCATGAGACGCATGATGGTAGAATGTGTTGATGAACAGACTTCTGATAAGGGTATTTTATTACCTTCAAAAGTGTTTGTTGCAACTATTACAATTTTTAAAATGAAATGGACACTGCCATGGAATATATCTTGTTGGTTTCTTCTAACTGAAAGCATCTTATGGAAAGTAGTCTTCATTTTTAATTCTTCTTAGCTGAAAATCCTTTGTAAATCCATCTTAGTGAAGGATATTTGAGACCACTGAGTTTGTACCTATGTTGTTTCATCAAAAAAGTCTTGAAAGCCACAGTATACATGTTACAAGGAAAATTAGTTGGAGATCTGCACTCTAAAAGGTGATTTGTCACTTTCAAAGTTGTATTTCCAACTACATTGTTAAAGTAGGGTCTGTTTTGGATTTTCCCTTCTACCCAACAATATACAGGAGCACTTGATTGAAAATGAAGTCTCAATATTGCGTAGAGTGAAACATCCCAATATTATCATGCTCATAGAGGAAATGGATACGACAACTGAGCTTTATCTGGTGATGGAACTGGTCAAGGTGAGAGGATTTAATGTCACTGAATATGAAATCATAGCTGGTTCCAGAGACTTATGCACAAACGTTAGAAAACTGCATTTTCCTGCATTACCTGCATTTAGAGTTGTAAGTACCTGCATTTAGAGTTGTTCACGAAATTTGTTCCTTCCATTTCATTCGCTTCTTTTGTTATTTCGGGAGCATGGAACAGGAAGGCTCCTCCTGGTATGAAAATCAGCTCGACATGAAAGCAAGTGGGAGCAGGTACCTGGTCTGCTTTTTAGCATCACAGTTTAATCTTTTTTATTAATCCCCCAGCAAACAAGAAAGTAAAACCTCATTCTCTGAAATCTACTCTCCCCTTCCAAGAGGAAATTTCTCTCCCTTACATGGAAGTGGGAAGCCTCCTTAAAATGCCAGGAGCCAAGCACCTCCCAGAACTTGCCTTCTTGCCTTGGCAAGAGAGTACGTGTGGCGTGTAGGCTGAGAAAGCACCCATGCCTGCCAGTGCCTTCATCTGAGCACTATTTACTCTATACTAAGAGGCACTTGGTTGCAGGCACTGGCAGGTGTGGGCGCTTTGTGAGTCTGCACACCACACACATACTCTCGTTCCAAGGAGAGTGCATGTGTGGCATGCAGACCCAGAAAGTGCCTGTGCCTGCAGTTGAGCTCCTCCTCTAGAGTAGAAACAGCAGGTAAGCAGAAGCCTCCTTAAAACACGTGCTGAAAAGGGGAGCTGATAGAAAATGGATCTTACGGCATCCCAGAGCAAAACAGATATTTGCCCTCCCAATTTTGGGAGGTTCCCAAAAACGGATCAGGGCCCCCACCAAAAGCCAGGAAATGAAACTAGTCAAGGTTTACCCCGAATACACAACCCTACCTATATTGTATTTCACTTTGCATAGAAGGTTTAATTAGAGGTTGTACCTTGCTGAATGGAACTCAGTTCTAAGCAAATCTGAACAGGATTACAGTTGGAGACACAGTTGTTGTTGTTGTTATTATTATTATTAAACTTTATACCCCACCACTATCTCCCCTCAGTAACTTGGGGATATTATTATTATTATTAAACTTTATACCTCACCACTATCTCCCCTCAGTGACTCGGGGTGGCTAACATGAGGCCAAGCCCAACAATACAGTAAGCAAATAAAATACATACAAGAAATAATAACAAAATAAAATATGAGCAGTAAAAGCAATAAATACAACGATAAAAGAAAAGAACACAATGGGATAAGAACACTGGAAATAAAAATGAAAAGGATAAGGAATAAAGGAAGTGGTCTGGGCCAGGCATGTAGCCAGGGGGGGCTAAGGGGGCTTCACCCCAAATTCTCAGGGTGGTCCACGAGAAGGCCTTACTGGTACATTATTTAAACTGTTATGTTTATTCATATCATGATCTGATCACCATGCTCATTATATCCCACATTAATGGGGCTATTGGGATAACAATACAAAAGGTTTGCTAGGGTAGACCCTCTTCCACCCAGTCTCAGCCCCCCCCCCGAACCAAACTCAGCCCCCCCCCCCGAACCAAAATCCTGGCTACGGCCCTGGTCTGGGCCAAATGCAAGTATAAAAACAAGGGGACGTTGAGTGAGATGGGAAGACTGGAATGATTTATCTGGTGGGAGACACAGGAGGGACAAGCTATGGGGTTTAATTGCCCACTAAAAGGTGAAATGAGCCAGGAGGACAAGTATATGCTGGGACGGTCATGGTATGGGGATTGTTATTCATTCATCAAAAGCAAGGCGGAATAGCCAGGTTTTACAGTACCTATGATATCCATGACTATATGTTGCATTGTACTGTATCCATTGTGATTTTTTTAATGCACCATAATGTTATAGAAACATAGATATTGGCTTTGATGAAGATCAAACAATGTATTAATTTTATATAAAAGTTGCTTGGCTAAAAAGTTAGATTTTTCCTTAGTTTTCAAGAAACAAAACAATTCCTTTCATTCATCTTAAATAGCTATCTAATTTTAACATTCAGAAATAGAGTTTTAATATTTGTTTCCTCTTTCTCCTTTTCAGGGAGGAGATCTTTTTGATGCTATTACTTCTTCAACAAAGTACACAGAGCGTGATGGAAGTGCCATGGTCTACAATCTAGCCAGTGCATTGAAATATCTCCATGGTCTTAGTATTGTCCATAGAGACATTAAACCAGAGAACCTCTTGGTATGCTTCTCGTTTTTACTTGGTTTTACTTTTAATAGACCATGTGCTATTTATTCATTCCCAGGTCAAAAAGTAAGCTTCCCAAAAATCAGGAAATCCCACTGGGAAGAATAATAGACCAACAAGAATCATCTACATTTTCCTGTTGTGTATTTGTCCTTAAAGTATTGTGGAGGAATTAATATGAATAGAAACACAGTGGTTTTGATGCAAAAGCTTTTTTGTCTATGCTAAAAACAGTTTTTCTGTAAAAGAAGGACTTTCTTTTCTGCCAATAAAGGACTGTTTCCTGCACAAAAAAACTTTTTTCTCTGTGTGGAAAGTGAGATTTTGCACAGAACATGTGTTTTATAAAGGAGACTGATGCCTCTACAATTCTTGGGGAGATTCAAATATGGAGAGAATGCTATTGAGGACGGTTCCTTGTCTTACTGTAGTAAGAAGAAAACTACTGTAATTACTCATTCTCAAATGAAAGGATGAAATAGTTGATGATGTATACCCCACCTCTCATCGACATTAATGTAAATGTATGCATTTATGCACATTTTAAGAAGCAATCAGGTGTAGAGAAACATGAATTGAATGATTGTATTCTTAAATGAAAGCTATTTGCATGAAATATTAATAATTTTCATCATGTGATTTGTCTCTTTTAACCTTTCCAAATCCTGTCCTAATTTACATTTTGATTGGAGATTGTATCTTAGGTAAGCAGGAATTCTTTTCGCAATGAAGACTTTAAATGGGGGAAATGTTTTTTTGTCTAAGCAGGTGGAGATTAACAAATATTTCAGTGTAGTTCAGAAAACTGGTTATTTTTTTAATAGATTATTCATTTTTAAAAGCTGCACTATGCTTTTAAAGTGAAATTTTTAAAGCACTTTTCAAAGTAAAATATGAAGTGTATCAAATGAAAGGTGCTGAAATATTAGTGAAATATTTTGAGATGACATAGTTGCAAGCAATGAACTATGCAAGGTCTCTGGACATAAGTGGACTAGGCACCAGATGAGCAGTTACATTATGAGGAGGCAGATGCCAGTTGGCACATGACACTCTCAGTGTTTTTGTACTAGAGTAACAAAGACTTCCTTCCTCTCCTGCTTGGCTTTTCAATTGGGAAGGAAAGGAGAACTTTTAAAGAGCAACAGCTCAATAATGATTGCGGTTCCTCCTTCCCACCAGGCATTTCCTAACAGATCAGGTAGGGAGGAGGAAACACTGCCCTCTGCTGCGTAAAGATGCACAGAGCATTTTTGTAGTAGACTCAGAGTGCCTCTGATTTTTCAAGGGGAAATTATATGAATGGGAGGAACTGCGGCTTTTGACCTGTCCAGCAAGGTGAACCCAAATTTTGGATTTCGTACTTTGCAAAACCATTTTAGTTGTTTTTACATAGATCTCCAACCAGAGAATAAAATTTCCAAGACGGTACCTTGAAGAAAATCTCTGTGTGAAAAATTACCCAATTGATGCTTAATTTTACTAAAGTGGTCCTCTAGCAAACAAGAAGTAACACTGACAGGCTGTGTGGATTGCTGTTGATACTACTAGTAGAAGCTTGCAGCTCTTAAGTCATTTCTGTTGAGGAATCTATACTAGGGTTTAGTTCAGTGGTGGTAAATCTATGGCATGCATGCCAGAAAGAAAATGCTCTGCCTTTTCTCCTAGCATGTGTGTCATCAGGCCCTCTGCTCACTTGCCCTGACTCACTTCCCACCTGCTAGCTCCTCCCTCTCTTGCCCACCTCACCCCTCGCTCGCCATCCCCTGAGGGCCCAACCCCCCCATCCTACCCTGTTTGGACACTCTGTCTCTGAAAGTTTTGCCATCCGTGGTTTACTTCCTACTTCAGAGTGCTGAACCTGGCTCCAGAATCCAAATCCATCACTTTGGTTAGTCTCTGTAACTGTGGGTTTAAACGCCAGAATGAATTCTCTGCCCTAATGACATAGGGCCATCAGCTGGAGTCTGTACACACTAAAAAAATAACAGTGACATCAGGAACTTAAGTGAGTTGAGGCTCTCAGGCTAATCTGACACTTTAAGCTCTCATTAGTAATCAAATCAGATATAAATAGGCACAGATGCACTTTTGGCTTAGAAACCCTAAAGAGATTATTTAACAGATGCCATGACTAGAATAGACCTGCATGTTGGGATGTCATAAGCATTCTCAATGTAAATTATTCCTTATCCTGAAAATAAATCCAGTTGCTGGATAGTGAGATCAGCCACTTGTCTGATACGCATTGAGTTCCACCAGTTCTACATTTATACATGCAAGTAGGATAAATAAGAGCAAAGACAGTGTTACATCAAGGATTATCTGTTGAACTGTCACCACATATTATGTAGTTTGACCATGACAATTTAAAATGGTCTTGCTACTAATAATTACATTCAAGAGTGATAAGTAGTTGGAAAAAGCATAAGAATAAATATCCAATAAACAAAACAGATAACTGATAATAATGAAATATTGCATGAAATCATTTCTGGAAAGGATACACAGTGAATGGTGAGGCTTTGCTAAATCATGTCAGGTGATTCAGTCAATTTCACCTCACCCTTCTCAGGCTGTCATTAGTTGTGGGGAAAATGCAATATGCATAGTATTTAATACGCATAGGTGCCATGGTGGCGGAACGGGTTGAACCTCTGAACTTGCTAATAGGAAGGTTGGCGGTTTGAATTTGTGGGACAAGATTAACTCCTGTTGTTAGCCCCAGCTCCTGCCAACCTAGCAGATTGAAAACATGTAAATGTGAGTAGGTCAATAGGTACCACCTCTGTGGTAAGGTAAATGGTGTTCCATGTAGTCATGCCGGCCACATGACCTAGGAGGTGTCTGCAGACAACACAGGCTCTTTGGTTTAGAAATAGAGATGAGCACCACCCTCAGAGCCGGAGATGAGCACCATCCCCCAGAGCCGTAGATGAAGGGGAAGCCTTTACCTTTATCTGTGTATCTATGTTTCATTGTTTTGAGGCATTTAATGTTTGCTCTCAGTCCCCTCGAGAAGATAGGGCAGAATACAAATAAAGTGTTAGTATTAGTATTTCAGCCTGGTTCCTCCTTCCTCAACACTGTCATGAAGCTAATTCTTTCACTTGCTTATATGGGAGTTCTACATAAAATCAGTAGTTTCTTCTCTGAAGCGTTTTTTTGGGGATTTTTTTTTGTTAAATCCTATTAAAATTCTTCCTAAAGAGAGTTTATCTCCTGGAAAGTAACACAAGAGGCTAGCATTACACACTGCACAAATCTCTCAATGTTCATATCTATTATTATATTGCATTTTATTGGCACAATTACTCCTTCCCTTTGTAACATGTGACAGGTAATTGTGATGCGTTAAAACTAGCCTCTGAAAGTATGGCAGGAAGAACACCAGTCCTAAATGTGTACCATGTGTGCCAGTTTCCTTTGCAACGTTTCCTTTCTCTGACTGCTTGAATCCAGTGTTCAGAAACCTCTCTCCATCTGGATTTGAAAAATAGGCACCTGTGTGCTTATTTCTTTCCTCTTACACTGCAAGAATGTCTGAACTTTTAGAACAAGAAGCCTTCTGACAAAATCCTAGAAAATGGCTTTTAAAAAATCCAGAAAGTTATTCGGAAATCATGTCCTGATTTTAAGAAGGCGTTCTCCCTAAAAGAGCCAAGACCAACGATAGCATCATGCAGTTGCTTCTTAGCTGTACCTCAAAGCAGGAAACTCTTTTTTTCTTAAGAATTTTTTTTATTGGGGGCATCTTGGGGACACGGGTGTTCTTCAGAGCACTTCTGGGAACTGCATATTTTCCCGCCCCGGTTTAGTTTGACATATTGACAGAGTTACTTGGAATAACTTGCTGATTCGATCGAGCTGTTTTGGGTAGGGACAAGTATTTATATTGCATGTTCCTGAAATGGTCAGTATACTCATTATATATGCCCTAATCCTGGCAGGAATCCTACAAGGATCTGTTCCTGTATTTCTCCAGTGTAAAGTGTCATTCACTTCTCTCCTCCCAGGTCTGTGAGTATCCAGATGGGACAAAGTCTTTGAAACTAGGAGACTTTGGTCTGGCCACTGTGGTTGAAGGCCCTCTCTATACAGTCTGTGGCACACCAACTTATGTGGCTCCTGAAATCATTGCAGAGACAGGGTGAGAATTTTCATTATTAAAAAGATGTCTTTCCAAGGCTGTTTTTTAAGACTCTCAACAAACGGTAGGCTTTCAACAAACCATCATCCAAGCGATGATGACAAGCGATAGTTCATTGAAAATCCTTACAATACTAATCATATAGGATTTGTGAGAGGAACACAAAAAAGCACATATGTGATCCCAGAGCTTAGTTGTGGAAGACTCAAGTTTTAGCTGTCTGCAAGGTTTTATTGACATCATTCTCATACAAAGTTTACTGTGACTTTAGGAACTGGAAATGCCAGTCAATAGATTTTTGCTTTATTCCATATAATAAAAGTTAGTATTAAATATGGGTAACATCTCAGTGTGGTCTTTAACTACTTTTGTGTAGTTGGTAATTTTTTCAGAAAATCCTTCATTGCTGGCATGCTACAGTTGTAAATTAAAAGGGCACAAATAGTTGCAAGCACATAAAGCTAAAAGTTTCTCATGATGCAGTATGTGTATGAAGTATAACATTTTCTATCCCTTTTCTTTCATAACAGCTATGGCTTAAAGGTGGACATTTGGGCTGCAGGGGTCATTACGTATATACTGTTATGTGGGTTTCCACCATTTCGTAGGTAAGTGTATAATAACCACAACAATACACAGTAAGTATTAGGCATAGGAAAATATTAAATGTCATCGTAACCATCATTGGCGATCACTCTTATCCAAGTAGGATAGCCTTCCAAGCATAGGGTCTTGGCAGTGGGTCCATAGGTGACTGTAGGGACTTGTTCTTGACCTGCATACTGAGGACATTGATTTCCAGGTGAAAGGCTGTCCTGGTCAGGGTTGGCTTGACACACCTTCCTCTTGAAATGTTTCCCCCTCAATTTGTGCACCACAACTGACCTCCAGGTAGAATGCTCAAGGGCCAGGGCTTCCCAGTTCTTCGTGACTATGCCTCAGTTTTTAAGGTTGGCTTTAAGCCCATCTTTAAATCTCTTTTCCTGTCCAGCAACCTTTCATTTTCCATTCTTCAGTTGGGAGTAGAATAACTGCTTTGGGAGACAGTGATCAGGCATTCGGACAATGTGGCCAGTCCAGCAGAGTTGATGGCGTAGGATCATCACTTGATGGTCTTTGCTTCTTCCACCATGTTAACATTTGTCTGCCTATCTTCCTACGAGATTTGCAGGATTTTTCAGAGGCAACGCTGATGGAATCATTCCAGGAGTTGAGTGTGACTTCTCTAGACAGACCACGTTTTGCAGGCATATAAAAGGGTTGAGAGAACTATAGGTTGATAAATAAACACCTTGGTCTCCCTACAAATGTCCCAATCCTCAAACACTCTCTGCTTCATTAGGAAGAACCCTCCACTTGCAGAGCTCAGACAGTATTGTATTTCAGTGTCGATATTGATTTTTGTGGAGTGGTGGCTGTCAAGGTATTTGAATAATGATCAAAAAAGTTTTAAAAGGGTTTTAAAAAATGATGAAAATAATCCTGGATTAACAACAATCTTCACACTTCAAGATCTGTTTTATGCAAAATTTGCCTATGGTTGGTTTGCACACAAAAAATACTTCTACATACAAAATGCTGCAAAACAGACACATCTAAATTTTGAACAGAATAACACCTGAACTGCAAATAGTCAATGAACATTTTGCAATATTGACAAACATTTGAATTACCAATTCAAAGGAATATTACTAAACACTTACCTCCCATTGTAAGCAAAGACAGAAACATTTTTCCTTGTACCATACTAGTCTCAATGTTTAAATTTATATTAAGAATAAATATATAGTGGGCCCTCAGTGTGCTTTGTTTTCCCTATTTCTGTGGGCTTTAATTTCTTCCTCATTTGTTCAGGTAGTTTTGATGCTCTAACTTACCTGCTATTGATATATTCAGAAAGAATTAAGTATGGGAAGAAATGGGGAGATAAACAATATTTCTCAAGGTTTCCAAGCAAGAAACTGATTTCTGTTTCTGTGTCCTCTTGTCCTTGACTCTCATTTGTCAGTGCTTATTTGTTCTATAAAGCATGCAGAGTTTTCCCCCTAGTGTTAGACTCTGGACTGGCATTTTTAAAACTGTAATTCACATGTACATCTTATAAAATTCACTTCTGATACAGCTTTAAACATTTATCATCAGTAACCCTATTGATGATCAAACTAGCTGGATCACTTTTGCTGGTTCAGTAATTCATCATCTTCAGGGCTAAATTATTTGAGCATCAAAAATTTGAAATTACCTTTAGTCTCTCTGTGTGTGTTTCTCAGTTGTAGTTAACCAAGGTCAGTAGATTGTTCTGGGTTTCCTGCATGAGGCATAAATGTCTGCATTATATTGAAAGGGTAGCTTCCTCAAAGCATAAACATCCATGAAATGACAACTCAAGTTCTAAGATCAAAAGATTATTTCAGTTTTCTGTTCCTCCAGCCTTAATCTACTGGAGGAATTGTCCACCAGTTTTCAAGCTATTATTATTTTCAAATATAAAGAAAGACATTTTCCCATAATCAGCTTGAACTGCACAAAACAGAGAGTGTTATATTTCCGCCTGTTTGGTATAGCTATCTTCTGAGATAGCCAGTGTGGTATAGTGGCTTGGGTTTTGGACTAGGGCACGGGGAGACCGGGGTCTGAATCCTCACTCAGCCATTAAAACCCACTAGGTGACATTGGGCAAGCCATATTCTTTTCACTTTAGAGGAAAGCAAAATCAAGTCACCTCAGAATAAACCCTTCCAAGAAAAATCTGTGATAGATTTTCCTTAGGGTCATCATACATTGGAAATGCCTACAACAAATCCATTGCTGAGTGCTAGTGTGCATGGGACATTGTTCACAAAATTCGAGCAAAACTTTAAAGTTTTTTTTTAAAAAAAGGCTTTGTATATGCTTGTTGGGGGACTGTGATATGGAATCTAAAATATAGGAACTTTTTATTGTTTTGCTTAAGAGCTGTTTCTATTACTGTGGATTAGATTTTATTGTCAGTAGTGGGGATGCTATACAACACAGAAATGTTTGCATACCTTTCATCAAAAGCAGCTAGAAACCTTTGCCTTTTGTACAGTTACAAAGGTGGGCAAAATTAATTCGGTCCAAAGTTGTTTACCACTTCAACACACTACAGAAAAAATCTACTCAAAATCCATTTTTGCCTCCTGCAGAATTCTGGGGTTTGTAGTCTAGTGAGGGTGTTAAAGGCTCCTCCCTAAACTACAAACCCCAGAATTCTGCAAGAGGCAGAAACCAGATTTTAAGTAGATTTTTTTTTCTCTAGTGTGAATAGGTGGTCTGAGTGGAAACTTAAGGCAAAGTAATGAGCATCTAGTTACCACTGCTTTTGGAACTTACCATAGTGACCTTTGGATTCACATAGGACATATAACAAATATGTAAGATAGATGGCACAAGTAGTCTTAGTAGACCAAAAAGCTAAACATGAGCCAGCTGGTTGAAGTGGTGGACAAAAAAAGGCAATGCAATTCTAGGTTGCATGAACAGAAATACAGTATCCAGATCAATTCCACTCTGTTCTGCTTTGTTGAACCTGGGATACTGTGTCCAACTCAGGACACCACAGTTCAAGGAAGATATTAACATGTTGGAACTTGTCCAAATGAGGGCAACCAAGACGATCAAAGGTCTGGAAACCAAGCCTTATGGGGAATGGGTTAGTTATATTTAGATGGATATATTTAGCTTGGAAAAAAAGAAGTCTGAGATGTGACATATTTAAATATCTGAGGGGATGTCATGTAGAAGGTGTAGTAAATGTGTTTTCTGCTGCTCTAGAGATTCAACTAATTGATTCAAATTACTGTAAGACATGTTCAGCAGAGGAGTAGATGGCCTCAGAAGGCAGTGAATTGTCCTTCCTTTAAACAAAGATTGGATGACCATATCTCAGGAGTGCTTTAGTTGTATTTTCTTGAATGGTACAACATTACAATAGATAGTCCTCGTGGTCCCTTCCAACTCTATGATTCTATATACTAAACTTTTTTCTTGTTTGCTTTTGATCCTTAGTGAGAACAATGTCCAAGAAGATCTTTTGATCAGATCCTAATTGGAAAGCTGGAATTTCCTTCTCCATACTGGGATAACATCACTGACTCTGCTAAGGTACTGGAATATGTTGGTAACTACTAGGCCTGAAAATGTGAAAACATTGCTCACAAACTAAAATTCACTGACCTATCACAACTGGTTGTGCTATTGGAGCCATACTAGGAAAATGTACTGTCCACACCAACTAATCTTAATGTATTTTCTTAGTATTTTAGGGAGTCGTCCTTTTGATTTTAAATATTTATACCCAGCACTCGTAACATATTATAAAAATACGATACAAAACATTTGCCTGATGAAGTATGATGGCTAAGATGATGGGGGAATTTTATTCATTAATGTATGTATTCGTTTTTTTAAGTTGCTCTTTATTCTGAGGTGCAAGAACAGTTTTCAAAAGTATAATTGAAATAATGTAAATCAGTAAATATGCAGAAATGCAAATCATAATTAGGCATGGAAGAGAGCAAATGCAACAATAAGCCAACCATTCATATGCCCGAACAAAGACAGTAGCTCTGAGCAGAAGTTGAAATGATTGTATTAACTGTTGCACATCCGTGGGACAAGTATTCCATATTTGGAAGCTGGATGCCAGATAAAGCTTTTACATTGTGTAAAAAAAACCCTGATATTCTTTGATAATCTCATGCCATAGGTAGATAAGGGATAATCAGGCCTCTTGGGGGGAAGATATACAGAAGGAGAGGCTGACCAGCTGATACTTGGGTCCTAACCCATGTAGGATTTTGAAGAAAACTCCAGCGCTTAGAATGGTGCCTACAAAAAAAATATTCTTGTTTAATGTGGAGACTGTTTTAGCCCAACAGCCAAGTTTGTTCCAGGCAGAAAAGTTCAGGAGGCCCCCAGGTTCCTCATCCCAGATGCAGGTGATAAAGGGAGATAAGATGGCAACTGTTGATCCTGAGTCAGGAAACATTCAATTGAGGCATTTTGTTGCTGTTCATTTAAAAGCTACTTCCAGTAGCAGTGTGCTTCCTCTGTTCTGTCATGGAGTGATGCTGCCAAAATATTAATTAGGTCCCATGTTTACTGATAAACTCAATAGGTTGGTGAGGGAAATTTAGAAAGTTGTGCCAAATTCCTGTGAAGGCAACCTCTTATTTTAGTAAATTGTGGACCTTCTTTTCCTCATCTCTTTTGTTTTATTTTGTATTTCAGGAGTTAATTAGTCTGATGTTACAAGTAAATGTGGAAGCACGATATACAGCAGCTCAGATTCTAAACCACCCCTGGGTGTCGGTGAGTAATTTTGTACATTTGCATTTAAACATGGAAGCTCATCCTATGTTGAGACCTTACCTTCTGAAAGGCAGTTTGGCAGACCTGGAAAATAATTTCTAATTTATTTATTTTCCTCTGGGGCTACCTGCATGTTGTGTACATGCATGTTTTTAGAGCACGGTATCATGCTCATGGTCTATAAATGCTCCTGAACGCTTCTGTAAAATCCAGCTTGCTGCAAATAAGGGCAGAGTTGTGTGGTGCTGCAAGAGAGGTACTGAAGGATGACACATCCAGCCCCCTTCTGATGGACATCAGTGTTGTGTCAATGATAGGATGTTGGTAGGTGCCCCCAGCTTCTACTGATAGGAAGAAGCTGGCTGTGTCATCCTTCAATACCGAATGTTCTTGCAACACAAATGTCCATCTCTCATTGCAGCTGGTTTGATTTTAGGGTGAGGTTCAATGATCAGCCCAGGAGACAGATCATAGCTGTGACATTGTGCCTACTTTTTTGATGCAAGATCTTGGCCTACATCTATATATACATATTTTCAGCTGAAAGGTGGCTTGCTTGGTGCTGGTTAGATGAACCATGAAAATATTCTTGTATCTGATTGCTGGATGGAAAAATTGTCAGATCATGCTTTGGTTCAGGCCCCACACAATCAATGGTCAAAGTAGATGGTCTGTTAGTGAAAGATCTCTGAATCCTGTTTGATGGCTTGTGCATGCTGCGTGTTCTATTTGAACTGAGATGGTTTCAAAAGTTATTTGATGCATAATTCTGGGTATTTCAAATTGGTGGACCTAATTTCAAAGCAATATATTTCATGAAGGCAATGTTTGCATAAAAAGTTACAAAAAGTTTAATAAGTCATAAGGAAGAGGGATCAAGCTTGTTTTCTGCTGCCTTGGAGACTAGGACGCAGAAAAATGGCTTCAAACTAAGGAAAGATGATTCCACCTGAACATTAGGAAGAGCTTCCTAACTGTGAGAGCTGTTCAGCAGTGGAATTCTCTGCCCTGGAGGGTGTTGGAGGCTCCTTCCTTGAAGCCTTTTAAACAAAGGCTGGATGGCCATCTGCTTGAGGTGCTTTGAATGTGATTTTCCTGCTTCTTGGCAGGGGGGTTGGACTGGATAGTCCATGGGGTTTTTGCCATCTCTGTAATTCTAAGTTATGAAGCTTTATTGACCATTTTGAATCAGAAACAAATTTAAAAATAACTCAACAAATGCAGAATATCTTATTAGGCCTTATGCTGTAGGGTTGCCATCTTGTGAGAGGCTAGAGGCTTTTTGTGTGCTAGGAAGGGCCATCTTTTGCCAGTCATTTGAAACTCTATGCCCCATTCTGTCAAGGATATGAGTATTATTCATAGGTGGTTCATGGTTGCAGATATACAGTGATTTCAAATCGGGTCCATCTTTCTGAAACAACCTGTATGTTTTAGTTTTAATGGTACAGTGAAGAGAAGCCGGTCTGAGTCCCTCATTGGAGATGAGAAGGTCGGGGTACAAAAGTTTTAAATAAATAAATAAATAAGTTACTCTCTTAGAAACAAATTATACTCCAGGTATATACGTCCAGTAAATCTATATATGTTTGAACTGAGGCCTTTCATCTGAACAATTGAGTGTTTTGGAGAAGAGATTTGTAATATCACCGCTGTTAACAGAATATTCTCATGTTTAACTTCATGACACCCAAATACATGTATAAGTCTAGGTACAGTCTTGAGACATCATCTTACAAGTTAAACTTGTATTGCCTTGAAATCAGTAGGACTAAAATCTGCATAATTCTCCTATTGAAACCAGCAAAAGGTTTAAACATGCTTAACACAGTAGTTCTCTGTTACATATAGCACACAGTTAGTTTTGTGAAAGACTTTTTGTGTCAAGACAAACTTTACATTTTACTCAAAAATTTGGTATGGAATAAAACACGTTCTCTTTTATTGTTTACAAAGGACGATGCCTCCCAGGAAAATAATATGCAAGCTGAAGTAACAGGTAAATTAAAGCAGCACTTTAACAACACACTACCCAAACAGAATAACCCAACTGCAGGGGTTTCTGTCATCATGGTAAGCAAGTGCCTCATTTCCATTAATTATTTTACTAATGAGTTATCAGACATTTCCTAGCCTCCCCTCTTCCTTAGAGATGTAATTGTAAAAAATTGCCATTGAAAAATATCAATGCATATTTACAGTTGTGTCTCTTCTTACACAGTAGATGCATTTTTAAGAACAATATTTTAAAAGGAAAGGGCAGAAAATTATTTGTTATGAAAGTGATGTAGTTTCCCATCAAGCAAGCAGATCTGTGTTATGTATAAGTCGCCTGCCTTCATTCAGTAGTTGCATATTGTTACTAATTTATCTATGCTACAGGGATTTTAAAATTTGATTCATCAAGCCTTTTGGTTACAAGGTTCTTAAAGATGCTCCATGCGTTAGCACTCAGTTTTTGTTTTTGCACTGCATCACTAATACGCAGCACCAAAAGGCATTGCCATATCAGCAGGACAACCAAAGTCACCCAGATGGTGGGGAGGGGGCAATGTTGCGGATGGAATTATTTCCTTGTTTTCCCTTTATTTCCACTTATGGATATGTATATGAATTAATGTGCACCAACTTTAAAAAGTATTTTATTGCAAGTCAGCAATAGAAGAAAGGAAACTTTTCTTTTAGGCTGATCCTTTTGCTTGAATTTCATTTGACAGTTTGACTTGACAGTCTGAGAGACCTCACAGCTCAATGCTTTGTATTTTTGAGACTGGATAAACCTGAAGCAGAAATCTGGTATAAAATACATTACTAAATAGAGTGATTTTAAAGCCTAACTCCTAGCTGCTCACAAGTTGCACGTCCTTTAAGCTTGCCTCCAGTCTTTAATAAATGCAGCTTCTAGCTTCTTACTGGTGTGGAATTTTCTAATTCTATGGCCTGATGGTTTTGCTTCTAGCCAATGAGGTGCATCTCATGTACACTTAACTCTTATTTTTCTCTTCACCTCATTCCCTGCTGGTTAAGTCTTTAATATCAGGGCTTCATTGATTGAACTCAGAAGGACGTCTGAGTAGGACAAGCAGCTTAGTAACTAGAAGTTGTATGGTCTAGGCTATAGTCATGTGCTTGCATTAATTATATAATATCAACAAACCAAGATCATTTTAATAGAGAGATCAGCCTAATTTTAGAGATGTTCCAGATGTGCACCGCTTCTTCTGAGCCAGTTACCCCATTCTGAAATACCACTTGGCTTTCACGTTTTGTGTAAAGTTCTAAGTAGGTTGTATTTCCTCTGTTGATGTTTCCAGAGTAATACCAAAGAAGAATTAGCAGCATTTCCTATTAATAGGATGCATAGGAACCTGGATGAAGGATGGTTCTTTATCTACCCACCATATGTTCTTGTATAAAAAAGAGATACACAAATAGTGAAGGAAAGTTGAGTAATACACTGTTGCTAATGTTCAGAATTTCCCTCAGTTTCTCACCACTTATGACAAGCATTGTAATTGTAATTGGTAGGAGCCGCGGTGGTATAGCGGGTTAAACCGCTAAGCTGCAGAGCTTGCTGACCAAAGGTCAGCAGTTTAAATCTGTGGGGCGGGATGACCTATTGCTAGCCCCAGCTTTTGCCAACCTAGCAGTTTGAAAGCATGCAAATGTGAGATCAATAGGTACCGCTTCAGTGGGAAGGTCACGGCACTCCATGCAGTCATGTCGGCCACACGGCCTGGGTGGCATCTATGGACAACGCCAACTCTTTGGCTTAGAAATGGAGACGAGCACCAGCCCCCAGAGTCAGACCTGACAAGACTTTATATCAAGGGGAAACCTTTACCTAATGCATCCCACTGCTGTATTGATACTATTAAATTATAGTACTCTATTACAACTTTATATGGCATAGATCCATCCTGTGGAAGCCTGGGATTTGTAGCTCTGTTTGGAAGTTAGAATTTTTCCAGAGAACTCTAATACATAAGAAAGGGCTAAGTCCCTAATGACACTACAGATCCAAGGAGGGACTGTGGCAGATAAAGTTGGTATTAAGCAGTTATAACTGTGGGTAGTTGTAGGTTTTTCGGGCTGTATGGCTATGTTCAAGAAGCATTCTCTCCTGACGTTTTGCTTGCATCTACTCAGAGGTCCTCACAACCTCTGAGGATGCCTGCCACAGATGCAGGCGAAACATCAGGAGAGAATGCTTCTAGAACATGGCCATACAGCCCGAAAAACCTACAACTACCCAGTGATTCCGGCCATGAAAGCCTTCAACAATATAGTTATAACTGCCATATTAATATACCCTTAGTTCCATTACCCACTGCTGTATCATGACAGTTTTTTTCTCTTGATGTCTGTATAAGAAATGATAAACAAGAGAGTGTAACAGAGACTAAGGGGTATATCAGATATAAGTGTTCCCTACCTTTGTATCTGTGCTTATTTTTCTGACCCTGTGCTTTATGACACAGCCCTAGGATGTTTTCAGGACATTTGCCAAAGAAACATTTATGTTCAACACACATTTGCACTATAGTGAATTCCTTTCATGTTTATAAAGCAATCATTCATTTCCTCTTTGCAGACACCATTCAGCTTAATTCATTTTGAGCTTTGTATTACAAACTAGTCCTATTCATTGAAATGTTGTGCTAAAGCAGACATGGCCCTCGTGTGGTGGAAGAATGAAATTGAATCTGAAAAGTCGTTTGCTCTTTGCCCATGTGTTTTTTTTCTTTCAACGCATTGAGTCATTGCACAAAAAGAGTTTTAGTATGGCTTCTTTAATTTCAGAATGAGTTTCTTTTCAGTTTATAAATGTTGCAATGCTATTGGTTCTGCTTCAAGTAAGTCTAGTGTCTGTCCCTTGCTTTCTTCTTTTGCTTCCTCTCCCAATGCCTGCATTGCTTTCTTCTGAGTAGGTCCAAGGCAATGGTATGTACTAATTACCGTGCTTCTTGCCACATTAAAAATGTTCATTCTGAGTCGGAAAGAAAAGGAGAAGTAGCCTAATAGCAGTCTGAGGTGGGGACATATGCCAGTTTTTATGTAACGTGGCAAGGCTTTCGTTGCATTCATGTTTGCACCATTGGTATCATTTCACTATGCATGATGTCTTGTGTCCTGTGTACTTGGTTGCATCCAGAACAGTGACTTCTATTCAGGAAAGGAAGATAGGGTTCTTTTAAGGCAGAGTTTCTCAACCTGGGGGTCGGGACTCCGGAGGGGGGGGTGAGAAGGGGGTTTCAGAGGGATCATCAAAGACCATCAGAAAACATATATTTCTGATAGTCTTAGGAACCCCTTTGGCAGAGAAGGCTGAAGCTCTCTCTGTGTATCCTTTCTTTTTGGAAACAGACGGCAATTCCTATCACCAAAACCCCTCCCCTGTGATTGGCCAGCCTCTTAGCCGAGAGGAGGGCTGTTTCTGAGACTCCAAGCAGAGAGGGGAGAGCATGTGTGCTTGGCACATGGCAGCGTAATACACGTGTGGGCGATTGAGAGTCCCTTCGGGGTATGGGGTTTCTGTGTGGGAAGTTTAGACCAATTCTTTCTTTGATGGGGTTCAGAATTCTTTTGGATTGTAGGTGAACTATAAATCCCATCAACTACAACTCCCAAATGTCAAGTTCTATTTTCACCAAACTCCATCAGTGTTCATATTTGGGCATATTGAGTATTTGTGCCATGTTTGGTGCAGATCTGTCATTGTTCGAATCCACAGTGTGCTCTGGATGTTGGTGAACTTCAAAACTCAAGGTCAATGCCTGCCAAACCTTTCCAATATTTTCTGCTGATCATGGGAGTTCCGTGTGCCAGGTTTGGTTCAAGTCCATCATTGGTGGAGTTCAGATTGCTCTTTGGTTCTAGGTTAAATATAAATCCCAGCAACTACAACTCCCAAATGACAAAATCATTTTCTCCCCAACCCCACCAGTATTCAAATTTGAGCGTATCGGGTATTTGTGCCGAATTGGTCCAGTGAATTAAAATACACCCTGTATATCAGATATTTATATCATGATTCATAACAGTAGCAAAATTACAGTCATGAAGTAGCAACAAAAATAATTTTCTGGTTGGGGGTCACCACAACATGAGGAACTGCATTAAGGGGTTGCAGCATTAGAAAGGTTGAGAACCACTGGTAATCATTTCTGAATGTTGTCCTCTATTCTTTTGATTGTGTGAACCTCCCTTCTCAAATAAAATTTGCATGTTCTTTATTTCGTATCAAAAGCACTGTATAGATTCGTATAAAACTGATAAAAATAGGAGCACAAGTGGCTAAATATCTTTTGGCCAAAAATAGACACCAGCAACTGCGTTCTCTGTAGCTTCAAACAATTCTTCCTCTGTACATGAGGCAGGACATTGCGGACAAGCACACAGATGTGGAGTTGTCTGTTCTGCTCCATGTGAGAGATAGTTTTTTTCTTGACATGTTTGGAGTTAATATTCAGGGTATAATTTTATTTAGGTGCATTCCTAACATGTACTACTTATCCCCAGAATTGTAAAATAGTATTGTCTATTAAAATATTTTCTGCTAGAATATAATAGCATTCCCAGAAGATAACATCCACAACTTCATGTTCTTCCAGTCGTGGCATTTATCTGATTCTTGAATAACTGTATCATACAAACAGATAATGGATTTGGGGCTATATTTAGACATATTCAACTGAAATATCTGAAGCAGGCCATTTTCTATATATGAGATCAAGGGGGCATTATGAATGGGAAACCTGCATTGTGGAAAGAAATAGGATATCGTGCAGTGTGCCCATCTACAAATGAAGCTCACATAAAATGCATAACCTAAATGTGTAGGGTCCCCTCCACATTGTACAGCACATGACATCCATTTGGCATAACACTTGCGTGAATGGAAGAGCTTGATAATGAAAGGACGAGCCAGTTGCATGCATTTCAGCCAATTCATTTCCAAGGGTTAAATTTGTCATTAGATCCTGCCAGTGTGTATAAGTAAGTGGCAACTACTTACAATGCTGCTGCATCCATATTAAATGTTAGTTGTTTGGGAAAATGATTTTTTTTCTAGCTTATTCTAGTTTCTTGCTTTCTTTTTACTACTTTATGCCATGGGTTTATTGAATACTGTTCAATGGTTGGGCTATCCGTATAATGAATTAGCACTATAGACTTACCAATATAATCAAACCAGAATTTCCAGAGAGAGAGTCCACAAATTAATGTCAACAAGTCTCATACATCTGTACAGAATCACAATCCGTTTCAGTTTGTTTCATTCGTAAGGCCCCGTTTTCATTTTCAAGCACCTCTCCTGAAATCGGGTGCCTTTTGAATAAGCTTTTGTCCAATGTCAGAAAAAAATGAGTATTTTCAGCCCATTGGCAGTAAAGAGTTAGGGCCTACAGCTGGGCGCCTGGCATGCTCGTATGTAGGCCCTGGCAAGCCCTGAAAGGGCCTATAGCCCCTGCCAAAGCCTACAGCCGAGTGTGCCAAGCGCCAAAGAAGAGGTGCTTGGTGCTTGGCTGTAGGTCCTGCCAGAACCCGCAAGGGCCTACAGCTGAGTGCCAAACATCAGCAGGTGAAACAGTTACAGTTCCCACTTACCTTTTGTTTCACCAATTTTTCCAGACATGAGGGGGTGTACCGTTTCGTGCCATCCGAATTAACAGTACGAAACAAAACCATGAGAGAAACAAATAAGACAAATACCGGGCTCATTACTAATGTCAACTCTTCAAACCCTTTGAGGGACACCACATAAAACTAGGATTGTGCTGTTAACAGTCCCATTCATTAATTTAACAATCAGAATGTTTTCAAATCTAAAGAGGACAAATCCCAGAATTTGGACATAGAAGTTTCTGTTTCAAGTCATTATGCCCCGGGAATGCTAACTGAATAAAGTTCATTTGAACTCATTTCAAATTTGCAGCAAAAGAATACTGAAAATGACAAGTTTTAAAGAACCATTTTTTCTTTTGGCTTGCATTTGACACAGCTGAAAGAGGGGTAAAGAGGTACAGTATGAAATGACATAGTAAACCCTGCCTTTATCCCCCATCTCACTGACAAATTAATTGAGGCACAAGCAGGTTTAAAATGTGAGCAGCTTGTTGGCTTCAAGATGGAAAGCTTCTCAAAAGTTTAAATCTTTTCCTTGAATGTATCAGTTGGACCAGGAGACTGGTGAATTACTGTATGTAAGGCCAATCAGAACATGAGAAAATGTTACATTTTATATTGAATCATTAATATTGATAACATTGATAGAGAACGGTAATTTTGGGTGTAGTATTGAAGGATAGTACTACTTATGCAAATACTGCACAACAACCCACAGGTTGTTATATAACCTGATCTGAAAGCTTCCAAACAGTTGTCAGAGCAGCTTCTCATGTCACAGTGATACATTTTCTACCTCTCCAATACCAGAAATTATTTTCTTGACTGTAGCATGCTGATTCATTGTAGTCAAAATGGCAATTGTTTTTGTTTAAGACTGCCTTTATGTCATCCTGCACCCTTTGTTCCACCTGCACTACATTAATTTCTGTCCTGTCGAACTAATTTCATGTCTCTTGATGCAGCTGGCATGTGCCATTATAGCTAGAATGGGATCTTAATGCTTAAGAAATGCATTTCTGCAACGCACCCCCTTCACTTGTTTTTTTTAGTCACACATACATTCTTTTCCTCACCAGACTTGCAAATCAGAAATGTTTTTTTTGTTTAAAGTGATGCATTTGTCACTGGCTTTAAAACAGCATGTTGCTCATGGTATTAACTAATGTTCTGGGTGTTGTGCGTGTCAAAGGCCAGTCTTCAAAACTATCCACAAGGCCCACATATTTGGGGAGGGGAAGACCTCTGATGTTACTTCTCCTTTTCTTCAGACGAATGCATGCGTCCAATGATGTGCTTGCTGACATATATGTGAAGGTCAAAAGGTTCTGGTGATGTGACACTTCACCTTTTCTGTTATAGAGCACAGCTCTAGATAAAGAGAAGCAAATCTTCTGCAACAAACGCTGTCAAGGCTCTGGCCGAGCCACTGTGAACCAAACCACCAGGACAAATGCTGCAGCTCATGAACCTCCCACAGTTGGTCTCAAAACATTGTTTCCTGCTGCTTCTGAGCCACTCAAACTCTCTACGCACTCCGTCTCCGCATGTCATGACGATAGCGCAGGGTTCCTTTAAGACAAGTCCCACTGAAGAACACTGCTAGGTCAAAAAAAGTATCTGCTACTGTTCTGTTGTATTCACTACTGTAGTTTGTTCACATTCTGTTTGAAAGGGATGAAGTTGGTATATACAGTAGTTTTTAGTGGTCTGGACATTACATTTGGAAAATTCTTACCTTTCAGAGATTTTTAGTGTTGAATATAATTACAATGACATTGGGATTGGAATGAAATCATCTACACTAGTGGTGGTCATATCTTGATATACTACACACCCTGCATTGGATGTAACATTGAAAGAGGCTTTACCCAGCAATCTCTGGTCTTTACAAGATGTTCCAGAGGAGTAAACTGGGAAGTTCTGATCATTCCTTCATTCATCTTTAAAGTTCTGTTCCGGAATTACTTACGCTGAAGAGGAAAGCCTGGTCTCAGTGGACAATCTGTACAATATTGAAAGGCAAGTAGTATGAGTGAGGTTACATGTGTGATAGTTTGAGGGGGAGGGACTTAATATTGAAACTTCTGATTTGATATTAGTTTAGATAAGATGAACTTAAACAAAGGGAATTGAATATAAAAGTAACATAATCACAGGACAATCATTCTTCCACTCATGGCTCTTCTTTTGTTATGGAGACTGTAGGCATTAAAGCCATTTCTGCACATACTGTTTCCTGACCCTAGTCCCAAAAAATAATGGTTGCGAAAGATAGCAAATAGTCTTGGGACAAGAGCTTGCTGCATGTCGGATTTCCTAAGATGGAAGAGTTTCTTTAGAGCAAGCTAAATTAAAGCATTAAACTGCTGATCACCAATGCAGAATGCTTTTGCCATCTTCTTTTTTTTAAAAAAATCCCTTTTTATAAGCGACAAAAAAATTGAAATACTTGGGGAGATGTTATGCTAAAATGTGCAATCAAGGATAGATGGGATTGTATCTTACTTAATGCTTGTTTCAATATTGTATGTACTCTGCTTGTTTCCTTTTTTTCTCCTTTTTAACAATTCTCAATCATTTTCTATTAGCCTTTATTTTACATTAGAACTATTAAGACCTGCAATAAACACTCTTCTTAAAAAGAGCAAATGGTATTTTTTTTGAGAATTTGGAAAGCTGAAGTGGGAGGACTCCAGAAGGATTGAATTGGTGAAGACGGTTGAATCGAAATTAGATAGAAAAATATTCAAAGCAAGTATCGGAAAAGAGCTGCAAGGCCAACTTTTGCAAAAGAGAACCCCCAATTAGGCAATGACATTTAAATAATTATCAAGGCAATGTTTTTAGGTGTGTAGAGACAAGGGTGTTTCTTGAACATGTATATAGAATATCTGTTTCAGTTTATTTAATTTGTAAGTCCCCATTTTAGTTTTTGAGTGTCTTTCCCGAAAACAGGTGCCTTTCTGAATGACCCTTTTCAGACCATTAGCGAACACTGGCATCCTTCTCAGGCTCCCCTTCCCCTCAGTTTTAGGGCTAGTGGGGTCAAAATTGCCACACACAGAAGGCACATCTACCTCTCTTTGCCTATCAAGTCTTATAATGTTTGGGCCGTCCCCCGATTTTTAGGGATTTTTTTTCTTACTATACATTTTCTTAAAAATATGGCATAGATTTGTACTTATATCCTTCATTACAACCTAGATTAAAAGCATCAGAGTTACTTAAGATACCACTATTTCTGTGATGCTTTCCCCTCAATCTGCAGAGTGGTGGCGGGCGAGGCAAGGCAGGCAGCAGGCAAGGCAGATGGTGTTCTCCTCTAATTGGCCCGACAGGCAGGGCTCAGTGGTCCGTAAAGCAGGCAAGGAAATGGTACCCACTCCTGCTTTCTTTCATACTGACCTTATTTTTGTTTTGGGGAGGGATTCCCGTTTCATGCTCAAGCCCGAAACGAAAGGGATCAAAGGACCGATGCAATGGGAGAAAGGGTTACCAGTGCATACCACTAGTGTTTACATTGTGTTCAGTTAGTGAGGCAGGAGTCCACTGCAATGAATTATGCATTAAATTACAAATATTTTATTTAATTTCTTATTTCAAACTGAGTTTTCCCCTTTTAGATCTTCACTGCAAGAGAGAGTAGCTGGAGGAAGGGGCAATGGGGAGATGGGATCTCTGCTTCAAGTAAGCAGCTGAAGAAAATTATATACCAATAGATATGGAATGTAAATTTCAAACTTTAACAACGTACAAAGTATTTATGCAATACAGGCCTACAAAACGGTACAGTTTCTTTCACAAGTATTTTCACAGAATTCTGCACGGCAATCTTGTAGAAAAAGTAGAATTTATGCAACACCAAAATACATTGTTCCAGAGTATAAACTTGCATTTCCTTACCAAAGAGCTGGAAGAGAGTGTCTTCGGTATTGTCAACATGATTGGGCAAGGAAAAATGCAAACATGCCTTGTTTTGGAGAATAGCACTGGGTATGGCTTGTGCTACACAGCTTTCAAAAGCTGCTTCTAGAATGGAATTGAAAGCTTTTATTTCTATGATTTCTGTCGACAGACTTCCAGTTATTTTCTGCCTCCAGCTTTATAGGCCAATGAGAGGAGTGTTATTAAAATCTACACACATGATCCAAAAAATGACAGAAGCTGATTATGGAAGGATACACTGCAAGTCCGCAACACAACATTTTGAGGAACAATGCACATTTGGGTATGCATGAGAATGGGAGAGGAGGAAAATAAAGACTTGCACTTCATAACTCAATCCTGTTGCTGTTTTCCTCTTCATCAGCTGCACAACAGAACAACAAACAAACAAAAAGCAATAACCCAAAAACAAATCGAAAACCTAATAATCTAGACTTAAAAGCATGCTTGATCATTACACTGATGGAAATAAAATTACATTTAGCATATAATTTAAATAGTCTTGATTTCCAGAAAATTCAGTGCTTGAAGTAGTACAATCATTGCAAATGTATAATAAACAAAAAAGTTTTTCTTTGTTTTTTTCCAATTCAAAGTCAATCAAGCCTAATAATAAATATTCTGGTTTTGGGTCAAATTTAATTTCTAATGCTTTTTGTATTTCCCTATGTATTCTTCCCCAATATTTTTTAACCTTTTTACACTTCCACCACATATGGAAGGAATTTCCCACCTTCTCCTTACATTTCCAACACTTGTTACTATAATTCCCATTGTATTTAGCAATTTTGTCCGGAGTGAGATACCATCTGTGGCCATTTTCCTTCAAAGTATAGCTCAAATGTTTGTTCCAAATTTTTTTCCATAATTTTAAAGGTACTTCATGTCCAAAATTTTGAGCCCATTTGACCATACAATTTTAATAGATTCTTCTTCTGTTTGCCATTCTAATAGTTTATATACAGTATATGTGTGTGTGTGTGTGCGCACGTGCGTGTGTTTGTGTGTGTGTGATATCCTCTTTTTTTGTGTTAATAATTCATCCCAATAGCTTTTGGTCAGTTCAAATCCCTGAATTTTATCTTTTTCGTAAATCTCTTGAATTCAAATATATTGTAGCCAATCAATAGATTCATCCAACTCTTTTTCATTAATCTCTTTCAAAGTCAGCCCTTTATCTGTAATTTTCAATATAGATTCGTATCTCAGCCACGTATATTGACCGCATTGCCTCCTGAAGAATGCCTCTTGTGGGGATCTCTAGGATTCTCCGCGGCTTGGATGATTCTAGCAAAAAGATGGAAGGAAGAATCTATCCCAAGGACTGTTGAATAGAAATCAAAAATATTGGATATAATGAATATGGACTGTCTTTCCAGAGCTCTAACACAAAATACTAAGATGAAACATACAGATTGGACATTGATCACAGATTACCTGAAGAAGGATAATTCTGAATGGATGATTACATTACAATAATAAGCACGGGGGCTATACGAAAAGAACTTCGGTAATGGATATAATTACTGAAGTGATAAAACATGTGAAGCTGAATGGGAGGGAAGTACTCATGTTGTTCTTCCATTATGTTGTTTGTGGGTGTATTGTTTTACTTTGTGAATTGTTTTTAAATTTTTGGAAACCTAATAAAAATTTATATTTTAAAAAAATCATTGCAAATGTATAATACGAACCACGGTTGGGGCAAGCCCAGTTTAAGATGCCAGTTTTATAAGCAACTTCCAGCATTATAATCAATTTCCATTGTTATAATGAAATATTCCTTAAGATTGTAAAGATTTACATGATTTTTTCCCATAATAATAGCTAGTACAAGAATTTTAGCCATCTTATTTAGGTTTCTCCCCTATGCTTGGATCAAAATAGACAAACTATGACTAAAAATATAGATTTTCTTTTTAAGCTACAGAACCCCAGCAGCCATTTTCTGCTTCTTCCACCAACCCCTTTCCCCAAAAAGTCAAGCAAGGTCTACAAAAATAGCCATAAACTTTTAAAAAATAGCATTTCTCAGCAAGTTTAAGTTACATTCAGATGTTATATTAACTATTTATAAGAAGTGAGGCTCTAACAAGATACTGAAAAGAGACTTGTGCTTCAAGTCTTCATCTGGGAGCAGCTGCATATGCTGGTTGGATTTGTGCCAGCATCAGTATCTGGTTTGGTATTCATGGTGCCACCTGTTGAAGTCATTGTAGAAAAGTACAATGCTCCCAGAAGCCATGCCTGTCATTATACACCTATGAAAAGAAGAAATAGATGGAATGTCACTGTCCTATGATAAGAGGTATCATTTCACCACATAATATTTTATTATGATTAAGCTTAAATGTCTAAATTCTCTACAGCAGGGCTTCTTATACGTTTTCCATTTACAACCCCATTCCATCTGAGAAACTTTTACATGACCCCATGTATATAGGTATACAAATCAAATATTTACTGATAAATAAGCATTTCAAGGGCTTGTTAAACAGGATGATTTCTCTCTTTGTACATTACATATTTGTGTAAATGTCTAAAATAGCCAGTAGATGGCAACCCAAAACCTTTTACTGTTGAATTTTTGGGACCCCCAACATTGAGCTAAGGCAGTGGGTCCCACCCTGTGATCCGTGGACTACCAGTGGGTCGCAAGAACTAAAATAAGGTCCACGGCCTCACAGTTACTACACTGTTGCAATGAGAGTGACTGTTCTTGCAAAACCATCTTATAGTGCTGAGGCTTATTAAATATGGTTTTCTCTGGGCGAATAGATGGTAAATTCTGGATGGCACATCAGAAACTGGAGCTGGTGTGTCTATCCAATGCAATTTTCTGAATCGGCACCCCAAATAACCAAACCGAATCTAAAGTTGACTAAAAACTGATTCGTAACTCTTTTGGTACTAATGTTGGAGAGTGGTCTCTGGTCAAGTGGTCCCTGGTCAAAAAAAAGGTTGAGAACAAAGCTAAGGGGACTGACCCCATTTGAGATTAGGATCCACAGTTTAAGAAGCATTACTCTACAGTAGTGTTTCTCAACCAGTGTGCCGTGAGCGATCATCAGGTGTGCCGCGAGAAAAGCTCTCTGCCTCCCTTCCTTCCCCCCTCCTCCTGCCAAACTCCTGCTGCTTAGGAGATGAGGAGGACGGGCCGGGCGGCAGCGAAGAAAAAGAAGGGTGCCGCCTCCTTCAGCCGTTTCCCCAACCAGCCTCCAATCCGCCATGACTCCCGCCCCTTGCTTGTTGAAGCCGCGCGGAGGAGGAGCCCCGCCTACTGAAGCCCATCCACCGCTCATGCTCCTCTGTGAGAGAGCTGAAGCCGGGGGGGGGGGATGACACAGCCTGGTTCTGCCCCCTTCCCCTGGCTTCAGCACTCCCACAGCTTTGCCAGCCTTGAGGGGCAATGCCAAGCCAGTGGTGGCAGAGCCAGCACAATGCTGGCTTGGCACTGCCCCCTCAAGGCTGGAGAAGCTGCTGGGAGTGCCGAAGCCGGGGGCGGGGGCGGGGCATGGAGCGGCCTGGCTCCGCCCCCTCCCCCAGCTTCAGTGCTCCCACAGCTTCGCCAGCCTTAAAGGGGCAGTGCCAAACCAGCGGTGGCAGAGCCAACACAATGCTGACTTGGCACTGCCCCCTCAAGGCTGGCGAAGCTGTGGGAGAACTGAAGCCGGGGGGAGGGGGCGGGGCATGGCCTGGCTCGGCATGGCCTGGCTCCTCCCCCAGCTTCGGCACTCCCAGAAGCTGCTCCCAGCAGGTCACCATCCCCCAGCCATTCTTTACTGTGTTACAGTGTCATTTTGTGTCATTTTGGTTGGTGGTGTGCCCCGGATTTTTTAATGTTAAGGGTGTGCCGCGGCTCAAAAAAGGTTGGGAAACACTGCTCTACAGTACAACTGCCAAAAAAATAAATGTATCATAATTAGGTAAGAGAAACCCCAATCTTGCTGGTGACATAGGTGCACATAAGTGTCTCTTAAATGTGCATGTGTTTGTATCTCACTCTGCTAGAACTTAATATGATTAGAATTTACACCTTTAAAAAGATTGTTTCTGGTGGGAAACCTCTCCTCCACACAAGGAACTTCAAAAACTACCAAATTAAGACTAGCACAAATATTCTTTTTTTAAATGCCAGGATGCAGAGTAAAACCATATAAAACATCTTCATTGCCCACCTATGGCCAAGCAAAAGAGAACCCAATCTGTCTTCCTTAAGAAAGGAGTTCCTTAATTGGGACACTGCCACAGAAAAGCCCTGTTCCTTCAACCTCTCTTCACAGTAGGGTCTTTAAAAAATAGGCAGTACAGCATATATCAGTCTACATCTGAGTCTCACCTTTGGTCATGTGAAAGAGCCATAGATCGGATGCCAGCATCACAACCAGGATAGGCAAAAAGCTGCTTGAGGTCACAAACTTGCCACACCATGATGACCCCATTGTCTCCTCCGGTAAGCAGGTACTGGCCATCCCGGCTCAGCTGAATTGCCTAGTAGAAGGAATATTGTACAATTAAACAGCAGCTTCCACTGCAAAATTTTCTGCTCCTGTAATTTCATTTGAAGAAGAATTGATTATTTTGATTCAAACACTGCACAGATGGGAAAAACTAAAAAGTTGCTTTTGAGTGTAAAAATGTACCATCATTGCAATGAAAGTGACTGCTCTTGCAAAACCCTCTTATAGTACCAAGGCTTATTCAATATGGTTTTCTTTGGGTGAGCAGATGGCAACTACTGGATGGCATATGTTCTGTATCGGAATCTAGAGCTGATATGGTCTAGCCAATGTAATTTTTCTGAATCAGCATCCCAAAAAACCAAACTTTGGTCTAAAGTTGACCAAAAACTTATTCACAACCCTTTTGGTACTAATGTTGGAGACTGGTCCCTGGTCAAGTGACCTCTGGTCAAAAAAAGGTTGGGAACCACTTATCTATACTGTGAAATTAATGCAGTTTGACACCACTAACTGTCATGCATTACATGATGAATCCCTAGTTAAGAAGTAGCACTTGCTACAAGAAGAAAGGTGGGCTATAAATCATTTTTATTATATGCTGTACTAAAATTTCTAGGAAATAGGATTTAGATACTTATTTAAACAAGAAAATCCCCAGAGACTACAAACAACCTCCAAATATTAGAATTAAGCTATTTTAGATCTTCTTACTAGGACAGAATAAGGAACTGCTTTCTGAGATATTTTTGTATATTTGGGTGTAAGATGTTACACTGAGAAAGCAGGCCAAGATCTACAGGTGGATCTCTGGGGTAATTTAAGTAGTATCAGTAAGGACCTCTGACTCCCAGCTGTTTAATCAAGGCGGTACTAAAATATGCCTAAATGATGTCAGTTTGAAAATAAAAGTGGAATGCTTGTCCATTCAGTTCCATTCTATGTCTTAAAAAATCAGAGTACTAACAAAAAATCCATTTAAATGATAACAAATAGTTATGATTTTTTAATAATATGGGTTGGGATTCAGGAAAGCGCAACTAGTGCATTGTACTCAATGCATTATTTTTCTTGCATAAGAATTTATACCTTATTTAGCACATTTTCTGAGTATCCAAAACTTGACATCTCTTCCTTTTCTTTACTTAGAATGTCAATTAATTGTTTGATACGTATTAATGGAGTACTAATTTTAAACTACTTGAGTACAATAACAACTTTATTCTTATATCCTGGCACCATCTCCCCGAAGGGACTTGGGGCAGCTTACATGGGGACCAAGCCCAGCATAAACAAGAGTTATAAAGTAACATACTTAAAACATGCAACATATAACAGTAAAATATAATTAAAACAATAAAACCAAAACAATAAAAACATCTTTCAAAACCTCAACCCACATCATAACCAAAACGTTCAAAAAGTTATGATCCAAAATGTTTTAATTTGTGTGGAAGGAAAGCTGTTAGCACTTTTTTTGTAGAAAAGTTGGGTTCTGAAATTTTTGTATTTTAATGTATGAAAGGGCCTGTCAAATATGTACCCTTGTTATGGGCATCCCATTTGTTTTAAACCATAGTAGTAAATATCAGATTAAACATGTTTTAAACTGGTATATGTTTTAATTTCATTTTAATTAGTTCGATTGTTTACTCTTTAAACTTTTGTATTTATGGCTTTTTAATGAAATGGGGTGGGGGTGGGGAATAGATTATTATTATTATTACTACTACTAGTAGTAGTATTATTATCAGCCTCCTCCTCATTATTATTCCCATATAAGAACAACTGCTTAGTAAGTGAACTCATCAGTTTTCGGCACATTATTCATGAACAGATAATAATGCAGACAGGAGAAGGATGATGGAACTTCAGCAAATCGTTTAAAAGAAAATGCTGGACTCTTGATCTCTAACAAACCAAATACAATTACTCAAAAGATTATTCATTACGAGAAAAATCAATATCCATTTTATCCTCATTTCACAAATGGCAATCTCCTAAGGGTATTTTTGAAATTGCAGTGAAGACCGTGACAAATAATTATTTGCTACAGTTATAAAATTCATCTGATGAAAATCCATTAACCTTATGGTTATGGTTCACTTGAGTGTTATACTGGAGGCTCTTTATCAGAGAAATGCTATATTAAAAGGCAAATTAAAGCCATTAATCTTTAACTCTTCTGGTACTAGAGAATTCTGCGTGCTTCTGTGCTCTTGGTTAAATAAAAGGTGAGATACAGAATTTGGTTACTAATGGATGATGATTATACTGAATTACTAGGAAGTGCATGAGGAAAAACACGGTTGGGCATATGCATGGATGCCTATTAGAATGAAACACTCAATCAAGATTTTAATATAATGTGGTCTTCAAGATTTAGCAAATAAAGGCTGTTCCAGAAAAATATATGAATCAATTTGATTGTCTAATATTGCCTCTCTATAAAAGTTATCTTTGAGATTTTACTAAGAAGTAATTTAAGGATTACTGACCATTATTTTGATATATAGCTGAGATGCAGAAACTGTCCTCCAAAGAATACTAACCTTCCTTTATTTCTGACTCAACGTTCCCTTGAAGCGTCTCAAAACTGGGATTCTTAAAAGACCATTATTCTTAAAAACCAGACCTGTCAGCTTGACAACATTGGTATAAAGCAGCAAGAGCCTGTTAGATACTTGACTTTTCAAAACAGACTCAGGAAAGAAAAATAAATTGGTTCCTTTGGGTGGAACAGCATGCTGGCCTTGTTTAGGATAGAATAACTTTAGTCCTCCGGACTGCCTGCCTACTTAGATTTAAGTTACTCATTAAGATATCTAAACATTGCAAGGCTGATCTGCTATGATATCCTGTTAGCCTATGTTCCACTGAGCAATACAGTATTTAAAACAAAAACAGGTGGAAAGCGTTGATTAGGCCCTGAGTATATCCAGACAACCTTAAAGTTCTCCTGGTAGCATTTTTGGGGTACTTGTGTACAAGACAGTAAATTAGAAGATTAAACTGTCTGAATAGAACAACTAAAAAGCTTCAACTTTGTCAACATCCTGCAAGTCAAGCCCATAGTTGTACAGGAAAGCAGAGCAAAGAATTTGGACAAGGAATTAAATTTCTACTTCATCCATATACTCCCCTCCCTCCCTGGCTGCCACGAAAAACGAACTATGAAACTCCAGGGCTAGAGGGCCTGCGGGCAAAGACATTTTGAACACTCTTGTTTTAATCATCCTGTTGCCACTTCCCTTACAGCATGATAAAGTACAGAAGCTCTAGGGAAAAGACTGTGGATTGTTTAAGGCTAAAATTCATCTGGGACTGCTGGGGGAAAATAATAGCATGGTTTGTGTGTATTGCTGGCCGAGAGAGAGAAGAATTTCCATTGCATAAAGCAACATTGCCCAAGCCTTGGGAATGACAAACACTAAAGAAATTGTTTTAGCCAGCAAGGGATTGCGAGATATTTTAGAGATTTACTGGCCTAGCTGACAACATAATCACAACCAAAGCGATACATTATCAGCGCTGCGGCTGCAGGAAAAGTGAAGTGAAATCACTAAGTACTATGGGAGTTATGGTAAAAAGACTGTAAACAATTCAATGTGAACTATGGAAGGTATGGACATTATGAAGAGAATTTACATTATTTTAATGCAGCTGGAACATGTGGAAAAAGTTACAGGAATGGCTAAGATTACTTTCCTATATACCTTTCTTTGCAAGTAATTAGAACATGATCCTTCTGTACACGAGAGCATAGCACCTGTATGCACAGCATGCCTATAGCACTCATTAAAATCCCATTCCTTCCCCAAAGAACTACATTTCTGGGCACAGGGGTGTCTAGACATGCAAGTATCCTGTACAATACAGAATGCATGATGGAATCTAGGAGGAGGCATCCATTGACTGCCCTACACTGTCATGCTCTGGGAATTGCCAGGGTGGGGCCCTTTGGGGACTCATGCGGATTTTTCAGTATGCAGGCAACATCAAATTATTTATGGATATACCACTATCAAAAGTACATAGTACTTTGCAGTAATGTAACTAAAAACAATGACCTCTGCCAAAGGTGTACTATCTAAAATATTTGTGTATAAACATACACATGTAGAAGAAAGGAGAAATAATTTTTTAAAAAATGTTTAACATGCATTAATTTTTATTCAATTGTTTTTATGTTTAATGTTTGTTTTATTCAATATGGCATTGAATAATTGCCATATGCAAGCCGCCTTGAGTCCCCCTTGGAGGAGAGAAAGGCAGGGTATAAATAAGGCAAATAAATAAATAAATCCCAGCAAAACAAATCATTCAGATAAAATACACAAAAAAATATAACACACAAAGCAAACTAACAAATACCAGAACATCAAAAAATGCCAGAAAACTAAAAAGTTTGAGATTTAAAAACAATGAGGGAAGGAGCAGGCTGCAAATGTTCCAGAAGGCAATTTAAGGATTGTAGAGTGGCAAGTGAGAAAAGACAAAGGCAAACCAAGGAAGAGGAAACTTGGTTTGGTGAGAAGCCTAGAATTACTAGAATGCAGACCTTGAGGAGATCAGTGAAAAGAAACATGGGCTGAAAGACAGCAGGGAGCTACACCGTGTATTTTATTTATTTATTTTTATTTTATTTGTTGGGACTTCTCGACCGCCGACTCCCAGGGGCTCGCGGCTCACAGAGCCAGTGGCATAGTGCCATGGGTTAAAGCAACAATATAAAACAGTTAAAAACACAAATTAAAACAGGCAATACAGTTAAAATAAGCAGCAGCAAATCTAAACAGCCAGGTGGAATCTGCGCCGGCCTACTCTCCGAAGGCCTGTCTAAACAAATGAGTTTTACAGGCCCGCCTGAACGGGAGTAGGTCACGCAAGGCTCTGGTTTCAACCGGGAGGCGTTCCATAGCGTGGGAGCTATTACTGAGAACGCCCTCCGGCGGGTAGATGTTAGGTGGGCCAGCCTTACGGATGGAACTACTAGAAGGTTGGCCTCCTCAGACCGCAGTGATCTCGCTGGGCAATATGGGGTGAGACGGTCCCTCAGGTACGCTGGCCCCAGGCCGTGGATGGCCTTAAAGGTAAGAACCAGCACTTTGAAGGCGACCCGGTGCTCAATAGGCAGCCAGTGCAGATCCTGCAAAATTGGTGTTATATGGCAGCCTGCTGGGGTCCCAGACAGGAGCCGGGCGGCAGTGTTCTGCACCAGCTTGAGCTTCCGGATCGGCGACATAGGCAGGCCAACGTAAGCGCGTTACAGTAATCTAGCCTCGAGATGACCGTGGCTTGGATCACCGTGGCTAGATCGTTCCGGGATAGGTAGGGGCGAGCCTCCTTGCCTGGCGGAGGTGGAAGAAGGCAGCCTTGCTGGCCATGGAGACCTGGGCCTCCATGGTCAGCTGGGAGTCAAATGGACACCCAGGCTCTTCACTGGGCGCTGGATGCAGCGCCGCCCCGTCCAGGGTCGGAAGCCGGCCACCCACCCCGCCCGGGCGACCCAGCCACAAGATCTCCGTCTTCGCCGGGTTCACCCTCAACCTACTGGCTCGCAGCCATCCAGTAACGGCTTCGAGGCAGTGTTGGAAATTATCGGGGACGGACTCTGGCCTGCTCTCCACCCTCAGAATGAGCTGGGTGTCATCAGCGTACTGGTGACAGACCAGCCCATAACTCCCGCACCAGCTGTGCAAGCGGCTGCATGTAGATGTTAAATAATAGAGGGAGAGAATGGCCCCCTGAGGGACTCCACACACTAGTGGGGAGCCCTCGGAGACCACCCCGCCCCTCCTCACACGCTGAGACCGCTGGTGGAGGAAGGAGGCCAGCCATTTAAGGACCGTCCCCCTCACTCCAGCCATGGCCAGGCGGTGGATCAAAAGATTGTGGTCGACCGTGTCAAACGCTGCCGTGAGGTCCAATAACACGAGCAGCGCAGACCCGCCTTGGTCGAGCTGGCAGCGGAGTTGATCTGTGATAGAGACCAGAACCGTCTCCGTCCCGTGCCCCGAACGGAAGCCGGACTGGAAGGGGTCTAGCCATGCTGTGTCATCTAAGAAGGACTGCAGTTGCTCCATTACTGCCCTCTCAACCACCTTGCCCAGGTACGGAAGATTCGACACTGGGGGCGGTAGTTGAGAGGAACCGCAGGGTCCAATGATGGTTTCTTCAGTAATGGAGCTACCACCGCCTCTTTTAAGCACTCTGGAAAAACCCCTTGCTCAAGGGAGCTGTTAATGATATTCAACAGAGGCCCACGTAACCCCTCCCGGCAAGATCTAACAAGCCAGGAGGGGCACGGGTCGAGGGAGCAGGTGGTAGGGCGAGCCGCAGTCATTATCTTATCAACAGCATCTGCGTCCAGTGGCCGAAACCGGTCGAGGGTGGGCCCGGCGGAGGGCCACGGAGTCTCTAGCTCTCTTACTGTATCAACTGTGGCCGGAAGGTCCCGGCGGAGGTTCAGTATCTTGTCTGCAAAAAAGCTCTGAAAAACACCGGCAGTGAGGGCCTGATCACTATTTTTTGGGACGGTAGGGACCGTCGTCAACGATCGAATTACCTTAAACAGTTGGGCCGGGCGTGAGCTTGCAGACGCTATCAAGGCAGAGAAGTAGTCATTTTGGCTGCCTTGACAGCATGCTCATAAGACTCTTTAAATAGCTTATAAGCTGATATTGAGGCTCCGTCACGGAGTTTCCGCCACTCTAGCCGTCTCCTTTCCCGCTTCATGGTCCTGAGGTCTCCAGTATACCAAGGAGACCGATGATTGCGGGGCCGGAGAGGGCGCCTGGGAGCAATCTCGTCGAGGGCACTTGCCAGTGAGGAATTCCAGGTCTGGACTAGCTCTTCGACTGAGACGCTGATAGACTCCAGATCCCTTAGAGCATTCAGGAACCTTTCGGGTTCCATAAGTCTCCTTGGGCGAACTAAAATCTGTTCGGCGCCCTTGCATGGGGGAGGTGGTTGCTCGACCCGGATACTTAGAGCACAGTGGTCCGACCATGGAACCTCTATTACAGAGGCTAGGTCCACTTGAACCCCTGCACTGAACACCAAATCGAGGGTGTGTCCGGCCAAGTGTGTGGGTCCCGAATTACACAGGGAGAGGCCTAATGTCGCCATGGTCGAGATTAGGTCCGCGGCTGCAGGTGAGATGGAGGCTGCGTCGGCGTGGACATTGAAGTCCCCCAGAACAATAAGCCTGGGAAACCTCAATGCCCACTCCGACACAGTCTCCAGCAGCCGCGCCAGGCTTTCCGCCGGTGCGCTAGGCGCACGGTACACCAGCAGGATCGCCAGGCTCTCCGGGGACTCCCACACTAGACCGACACTCTCCAATCCCGAGGTGTAGGGCTTTGAACATTAAAATAAGAAGCTCATACTGAATCGTAGAAGAAATGTTGATGACAAAATGATAATGAACTTATTTTAACTCCATTATTTATGTATCCCAAACAAATGACAATGTAACAAACACAGATCCAGCTATTTCAAATATAACCATAAACACATGATTAGCTCATCTTCCTTTCAGTGGTAATTAAGGTCCATTTTTAATATTTAGCTGATAGTGCTCCTCTAAAATATATACTCATCACTATCTTTAATGTGAATACTTACACTAAAGTAACTTTAAAAAAATGTAATAGTGAAAATTGGGAACAAATGCTGGAAATCATCTTTATTGAATGTATATATCATGTATACATAATGAGAATACTAAATAACCAATTACTGAAATATACAATAAGGTTATATATTGTAGAGGCTGAAGTCTAGCATAGGTTGACTCCTATTGCTAATACTGGCTAGGGTAGATCCATTGAATCAAGTGAATTTGAATTTTGCCTGTGGGTTACCTTCAATCTGTCTATATTGAGCTAAACAACAGGATTCAAACCACTATTTTTCAAAATCTTCATTAGAGCTTACTTTTATTGAAATATTGAACATTAAAATGTTACATATTTAAAATCTAAAAATAACGTAATATTATATAGATAGCATAGTTTCACATGCTCACCCGTATATTATCGTCAGTTTCCATAGTGGCTTGCAATTTTCCATTCACACTGAATACACAAAAATGACCATTGTCATAGTAGATGACACAGTGTCCCTCTCTTGATGCCTGGATGAGTTTTGCTTTCAGACAATTTTCAGGAGGTTCTAACGTCCTCAGCAGATCTCCATTCATAGAATGTATGAGACATGGTCCTTCTGATAAGAGGAGAAAAGTGAAGTCATCAGATTTTTGATATTTGAACCCTGAGTTGTCTTCAGAGCTGTGGTCCAACACTCAAACCACTACGTGCAGCTAGGAAAAGAGGATCTGAAGAAAATCTTGTCAGGAAATATTACTCAAGTTATACTTCTGTAACTAAGTAGGTGATATACAATATGGGCTACTAGCAAAATAGATTTCTTCTCATTAGAGTAATTGTAACAGGTAAATGCCCTACTCCTGCTAGCTCAGGCATGGGCAAACGTTGGCCCTCCAGGTGTTTTGGACTTCAACTCACAATTCCTAACAGCTTAGGAATTGAAGAGTTTAAGTCCAAAACACCTGGAGGGCCAAAGCTTTCCCATGCCTGTGCTAGCTGCTCCAAAACAGATCTTAAACCAGAGTTCATGTTACTAATTCTTTTATCCCATCATTCCCTCTGAGAACTCGAAGAAGCACACGTGATTCTATCCTATTTTATTGCCACAAAAATGTTGCGAATTAAGTTAAACCAAGTGTATACTTGTGGATCGACAGAGGTCATCCAGTGAGTAACATGGCTAAATGAGGGGTAGACTCCAGCTTTCCTTAAAACTAAATACTAGATCCATCTGGCTTCCAAATGTTGCCATAAAGTGTAATCTCATATTCTGGAATCCATTTTCTTGATATATGTATTCATACATTTATCCGCAACCTTTTCCATGACTATTTATGCATCCATATAAGTACACTTCTTTCCAGAGAGTTCATAGCAAAGGCATTACCTCCCCACCCATACTGCAGGAAAGCCAGTTGTAAATGGAAAGTAGTCATAATCAAGAACTTACTAGTGGTAGAGATTTTACTAGATAAGGAAATAAGAAAACCAAATTCAAATCTAAACTATTGCTGCCATACACGTTGAGCATAGCACTGATTGTTCAAAACTCTTATAACCAATATCTCCCTGCAAGTTATTTTACCTTCATTTTTGCTGTAACATCTGAGCTGCTGAGCCATAAAAGCAAATCATGTTTGTATGAGGTATCCATCTTGCTTGTAAATGCAAGTTTCAGCATATTTATTTTTATCGGGCCATGCTATTGACAGGGATGGTATGTTTTAAAAATTATCCGAAACACAAAGGCACAAGTTGCAAAAAGATGAAGGAAAGAAATATCAATAAATAATGGATTTTTGGAATCCACAAATAATTATTTTCTTTTTATCTGTATCAGCAGTATATTGTGCAACATCAAAAACTTATCCTCAAATAGTAGAGGATCAGCAGTTGGCAGTTTTACACTAAATCCCATGTCTTCAATGATGTCACTAGCCTACTACCTTCCTAAGTATATTGAAAAGAAAGGTGTCAATGGACAATATCGATAACAAGCAATGTCTATGAGCTTCTAGCTCCAGCAAAACATGTTCTCACCAAGGGCCTGCAGGAACAAATTCATGTTCTAAAATAAATTTATTTTATGTCCATACCTGGGCAAATAATTAAACACATCCACTAAAGTGCATTAAACACACCCACTAAAAGTGCATGCAATTTAAGGTATTAGTAGGGTTCTCCTGAGTGATTCTGTTTTAGGAAACATAGATACTGGTCTATGGAGAGGGGAAATTAATGTGATTTTTATACCTAAACATAGAATAGAAGAAGGGATTTCTCAAGAGCATTTTCAGCAAGTATAGTTCATCTGTGGAGGTCATTTGTGGAGAAGTGTAGGAATATATAATGGCTACAAATGAAATTTCATAGTTTAAATAAGTTCTTAATACAAAATAGATATGAGAGGAAATGAAAACATGATGGAAGCTGATGGAAACCCTGTCTGGAGAAGAAGCAAAGTAAATCAGGCTGAGGTCTATCTAATCCAGCATTGTTTCCTCAATGGTCAACACCAATCAGATGCCTATCAAAACCCATAATTAGGACAGGAGCACAAGAGCACCGTCCTAAAGCATGGATAGCTTCTTCAAAAGAGGGTGTAAATGTCATACTGAAATTGAAAAATATTGCATTTCTGCTATTTCAATTTTTTTCCAGTAAAAGTCTTTAAAAAAAACTTACATGTTTATTTTCCTTTTAAAAAACTTCAGCTTAAGAGAAGATTTCAAAAAGTTTCATACCTTTAGAACCACTTATTGCCAGGCCAAGTTCAGCACAAATTGCTGTACAGGTAATCTCATAGTCATGTCCAGTCAAGATGGCGCGAGGTGTGGCAGAATCACCTGTAGGGACCAGGATGAGTGGGCGGAAAAACAAGAAAAACATTCTTCAGTCACATTTGTTGTAATATATATTCAGGACAGAACAACAGGTTACAACAAAACTGCTACTGAATATACAGCATTTAAAATACCATGAATCCTTGATATCGTTTGGTTCCAGGACACTCAATGGTTACCAAAATCTGTGGATATTCATATCCCTTTATATATAATGGTGTAATAAAATGGCAACCCTTATATAAAACAGCAAAATCAAAGTTTGCTTTTTAGATTTTTAAACAGTATTGTCAAGCCATGGATAGTTGAATCTAGGATATGCAATGCCTATTGTATGTAGAAGGAAAACAGTCAATTACTGTTGAATTTCCAAGTATAATTGTCACAAAGCATGAATAAGAGTTCTTTCGTTTCAATCTTGCCCAGCACTCTTATTTCTTTGGTGCCCTGTGTCGTGTGTAGCATTTGTTACAGCACTCAAAATGGGATATCACTAAGATATGTGTAACTCTAGCTGGATATAATATCAGGAATGACTGCAATCCGTTTTTCAAATGCATTGGTATCAAGGTTGACTTCATATGAACTTCATATGAAAACCCAAATTATAAACCTGAACTTTTAAGAGTAGCCCCATTAAAATTCTACACATTTCCAGTGAAAAGGAACATGTAGCAAATGATGTGTAACAACCAAGACTGACCTAGGACCTTGTTAGGCATACCGCTGAAGATGTGGATTGCCGTGTCCTGGCGGATGTCGCGTAGGGGGTGTAGGGACCTGTTGCCCTCCACCCGTTCCATCACAGCTTCACCTCTTTCTCAACACATGAGGAAAGCCTTTTTTTGGTGGCTCAACCCATATTTCCTTATGGAAAGACAGGGAGCCTGCTGTTGTCCACCATCACCATTTTTTTGGAGGCAGCGGAACTTCAGTGACGTAGCCACTCCAGTAGTTATCTGGTGTGTGATGGGAGCCATTGGGCTCCATGGCAGAAGTTCAAAACTACTGTCAAGTCACTGAAAATAAGGTACGTATGAAGAGATACCTAGTTTTAACTCAGGACTAATGGTATAAAATCTGTATCACATAGATATATATACACACACACACACTCCATAGATTTTAACATTTCAATTATTTATTTATTTATTTCTGGTATTTTACCCCGCTCTTCTCAACCACCCGGGGGGGGGGGGGCTCAGAGCGGCTTCCAAAAAGGCACAATTCGATGCCAACACAGTAAAATACAGTATAAAACCCCCAAAAACATTCAACATTAAAATACATTAAAATACAATTACATTAACATATCATACGCATTCATTTAAGTTAAAAACAGTGTTCCATCCATAAAAAGCATTGAGCCCTATTCATCAACTTTCCATTAAAATCCAGTCTAAAGTGCTGCCTTGTGCTAGTGTGCAAACGCCTGGTCCCAAAGCCAGGCTTTTACTTTTTTCCTGAATGTCAGGAGGGATGGAATTGATCGTATGTCGCTAGGAAGCGCATTCCACAGATGGGGAGCCACCACCGAGAAGGCCCTCTCCCTCATCCCCACCAGCCGCATTTGAGAAGTTGGTGGGAGCGAGAGCAGGGCCTCCCCGGATGATCTTAAATTACGAGGTGGGACGTAGCGGCAGATGCGTTCAGACAAGTAAGCTGGGCCAGAACCGTATAGAGCTTTAAAGGTCAAAACGATCACTTTGAATTGAGCTCAGAAGTGGACAGCCAGCCAGTGCAGCTGACACAACATGTGGTTGGTATGCTCCCTGTATGTAGCTCCAGTTAGTAATCTGGCTGCCGCTCATTGGACTAGTTGTAATTTCCAAACTGTCTTCAAAGGCAGCCCCACGTAGAGTGCGTTGCAGTAATCTATTCGGGATGTGACCAGAGCGTGGACGACCGTAGCCAGATCAGACTTCCCAAGGTCTTAACTGTGCAAAAGCTCCCCTGGCCACCACCGAGACCTGGGGTTCCAGGCTCAGCGATGAATCCAGGATCACTCCCAAGCTGCGAACCTGCGTCAAGCATACAAGTCAGATTTCAAATCAAATTTCTTTTTATTTAAAATATTTTTATCATGTCCATTAGCAAAAAAAGTGAGTTGGAATCTTTAAAGATAGGCTGCATCCATTGAACTTTATCTTACATGGCAGACCGTCTAATTGGGGAAGAAAATAAGTAATTATGAGTTGGGTTTTACTGATCGTATCCAAGAACATTTAGTTGAGTTTTTATTTTACATCTCATTGCTTTCATGACATTGTCAGCTAGAGGGTATTTTCTGGAGATATAGATGTTCAGTCAGAAGTTTAAGAAATTTCTAACTGGTGCAGAAAGCTCCTTTGAGTAATAGAAAAAGGTAGGGATTTGTCTCATTCATTAATATCATCTCTACTTAATCTACGTCCTGAACAAAGGCACCATTTTTCTTCATCGTTAATGCATCTAATGTTTTGCAATACAGTTCTCCAATCAAAATGTGCATATAGCAATTCAGGGGATGTGCACATGAAAATGCACCCACTATGAAAATAACATGAAAATCCATTGTATTTGGGGGAATATACTTGCAAAAATGTATATACTATATAAAATTTAGTATTTGAACATCTACATGGAATTTACTCCAAGGAGACCTGAGATAAAAAAGACAAATGGAAAAATCAGGAACTGAGCGAAATTAAGCAGAATCAATTAAGGTGCATGGCTAAGTTCCTGTGGGATCACTATTGTGTTTGTGTTAAGAGAAAAAGACTCACCATCATTGATTACAATCCACAGGCTGAGTAATTGGGGTAATTAAGGTCAACAAGTTTTGGGTCACTCCTGAAGGGGTATAACCGGGGACAGTTTGTAGTATGTCTTAGAGCTTACTGAATGTTTGCCTCTGAGCTTACTCAGTGTAAGCTTCTGACTTGCAGCTTATTTGACGCAGGCAAATAAGTTTGTCTTCCATGCTCATCTCCATGAACAAGAAATGAAGATTGGGAGAAGACCTATTTTCCGATGGAAAGCATTGCATGAATTAAATGCAGGCATCATACGTGAGTTTGATACTCCAGAGGAACTATTACTGTATTATTACTAGAAACTCTGTATTGAAGTTGCTGTTTTTTTCCATGAACTTTCTGCACAAGAGTAAAAATTAAGTTTTGTATTTTTTCTACTTGCGTTGCTCTTTCTTGAATATACAAAGGACTAATCTTCTGCTGGCCTCATCAAACCGTAACAGACAGCTACCTATAGAACTGTATGGCGGGAATGTGGCGCAGCTGGCTAAGTGTCAGCTGAATAAGATCTCTCTGACCAATAGGTCATGAGTTCGAGGCCTGCCCGGGTCGAGGTGGGTGCTCGACCTTTAAGTGTAGCCTGCTGTCGACCTTTGCAGCCCGAAAGACAGTTGCATCTGTCAAGTAGGTGATAAAGGTATCACATTAAGTGGGGAGGCAAATTTTGACTGAATTATGAGGCCATTAAAGAACTCCAGGAATGCGGAAGAACAACAAGGGATGCTGGAAACGCTGAGAGATGAGGAGTGCGTCAGCTCCCCCTGGTGGCCAGAGTGTTCATTTATATGTGTTTGTGAAATAGCAGGAATTGCCTGCTAAAATATGTGTATCTGTAATCCGCTCTGAGTCCCCTTCGGGGTGAGAAGAGCGGAATATATATAAAGTAAGTAAGTTAAGAAAAATAATTGTAAAATTTACATATATCTCACTTCTTTATACCTGAATCAGATAGCAAAAACAGCTATACACAGAACAAGTTCACAATATTTCATCATTATTCCCATTCAAACAGGATCATAGCATGTTCATTTGTACACTCAGATAACAATACTACTCATAAAATCCATTTCTTTCATTGCAGAAGATAAGTTCACACCATGTAAGAAGAGTACACTATAACAAAGCCAGACAGTAGTAGGTTTAGGTAATGAGTGCTGGCCCAAGATCAAAAAGGACCCAAAAGCTCAACAATGCTGCCATTTTATTTAGCACAAAAATACTGTGATACTTGCATGCCCACCTTCGTCAGGATTAAATGGGCACTTTTGGAGGAAGAGTCCCCAAATCCTAGAGTTAATCCTGACTAACTGTATTATTGGCATGAGTTATGTTTCAGCCTTTAAAAGTATCCCCAGAGCTCATATTACAAAGGAATGATCAGCAGAACATGTCTATAAAGGGAGAACCTATAATGGGTTCATCCAGAAAGGCATTCTGAACTTAATATTAAAGGGAGAATGTCACAGCTCTCACACAAGAGGGCATTGCATGCATTTACAGGGTAGATCTGAAAAATAAACAGAATATGAAAGTGTAAAATCTTCAAAATAAACCACTCAAATATTAAAAACCACAACCACATATACAATCCCTAACACCATATATAATGTCTATGTCCTTCAACATTTCAATCCTTTTCTACATCCACTTTTTTGACATGTTACCACCATTTATTCCCCCATTTTATTTATTCAGAGTTTATTTAAAAATGCATAATCAGTTTCAATGTATTAAACATTACTAAAACAAATTGGTATAGTTAACCTTCCTTATCCATGAACTCTGCATCCATGGATTCCACCATCCATAGTATGTGTGTGTGTGTGTAAATTCAAAAAGAGAACGTTTCTGATGGCAATCTGTTGGCACACCACTTTACTATGCCACTGTATATAATGGGACTTGAACATCTATGAATTTTGGAATGAACATAGGATCCTGGAACCCAACCCTAGCAGATACCAAGGACCAACTGTACAATTTTATTATCAATACAATAGGAGGCGCAATGGGTTAAACTCTTGCGCCAGCAAACTGGAGACCAACAGGTCAGAGATTCGAATCCAGGGAGAATGCGGATGAGCTTCCTCTGTCAGCTCCAGCTTCTCGTGGGGACATGAGAGAAACCTCCTACAAGGAAGGTAAAACATCAAAACATCCGGGCGTCCCCTGGGCAACATCCCTACAGATGGCGAATTCTCACACGCCAGAAGCAACTTGCAGTTTCTCAAATCGCTCCTGACACGAAAAAAAAAATCAATCCAATGCTGCCTCAATATGTTGACTTGGCAATGGCACATTTACAAGCGTATATATACTGTTTCTCTCACTGAAGGTTCTTCCTCTCTCCCTCCCTCCTCCTTACAAACATAGTCATGCAGAACATGAGTCCTTTGAAAAGTCAGATGGAATCCTTTGATAAAAATGTTAAGCATTTAGGGGTCCTTCGTGCTTTTGATTTTTCCTAATAATGGGACTCAGAAGCTGACTGCAGGACTGAAGAGATTTCGTACTCCTTCATAGGATTGTCATGGTTTTCAGTAAAGCAAAGGGAATTTTTTTTAACTTTGCTGCTGGTTTAAGGGGCACCACTTCAAACTTTCTAAACTGTTTCAGGCAAACCGGCTTCTATATCTTCTTTGAAATCCCGGGGAAGCAACTTCAAAGAAAAGCAAGGCTTTGTCCCTTAAGCAGGTTTATGGACACTGATCCAAGCTTTAAGGAAGGCTTGAAAAGGACTCTGCGCACAACTTTATGGAGGACCCTTGAACGAAGATGAACAAGTCAAATGAAATTAAAGGTAATCCAAATCCTGCACTAATATCTAAAAGACAACCCTTTCACAGATATACTTTGTGCAGTACTATATTCAATGCAGACACTAGCTTGTTAAGTGATACTTCAGACTTGAACTTGATATTTAATGTAACATTCATAGACCAAAAGTGGAAGTATTAAAACATACAAATTCAACAATTTTCAATGCAGAACAAGTAAACCCATTCTGCAAAGTTCCTTTTTTTTTTTGCTCTAATAGTTTGCATAAGCTATAACTCTTGGAGAATAAATGCCTGGATTTCAAATTTCAAGAGGTAAAAGAACACTGCATGGTTCATGCATGGATGTGGTAATATTTTACTAACACAAATGTAAATATTCTAAAAACAGCTTAAAAAACTTGTTCTTCTGATTCCCAAAAAAAAAAATCTAGAAGTCTGTTCTTTGTCTCATCATGAACAAACGTACTTGAACTCTCTCACTCTACCAGGTTTCAAGGTCCTTTAAAAATGTATCTTTCTTAAAATGTCTGTTTTTCTGAAAAATATTTTAGGTAAAAGACTGCTAAAATGTATGGTTGTTGTTGCTGGGTTATAAATGTCATTTTCTAATTAAGTCCATCATAAAAACATGAAAAATGTTAATCAAACTGCAAAAACTTTGTTCTTGCGCGACATCCTGCAGCGCCTTGTGTTATCGTTTTTCAATGAATATCCTCATCAAGTCTCAACCAATTCAACATAGTTTGTGGCAGTCACCAAAACGAAGTTTCCGGAGTACAACAACTACTTTCAAAGTAAGTGCCAAACAATTAAACAGGAATAACACTTTCAAACCAGAAACAGAATGTATTTCAAATTTTCTTACATAGCGTAATTAAACAGCACAGCTAGGTTACTGCTCTGCTACACACAGCCATACATTACAATATTTATTTATTTATTTATTGTGTCAGAAGAAAATTGGGTACAGTTATAATGTATTTAAAAACACAAATAACGTTTTTTAAAAACCTTGGCATTATACTAAATGTCCTTTGACCAGAAGCTGGTCACTTGGAGTGCCTCTGCTGTTGCTGTGAGAGGGCCCTCCATTGTGCACGTGGCAGGGCTCCGACTGCAATGTAGTAAGTGGTCTGCGGTTTGCTCTTCTCCACACTCGCATGTTGTGGACTCCACTTTGTAGTCCAATTTCTTAAGGTTAGCTCTGAACCTTGTGGTGCCAGAGAACAGCCTGTTCAGCGCCTTCCAGGACACCCAATCTTCTGTATCCCCAGGAGGGAGTCTCTCATGAGGTTCTGGGTTTTAGCCTGCCACTTTAGGACTCTCGATTGCTGATGTATTCCTGCTAGTATCTCTGTAGAACTTAGGAAGCTGTTTCTTGATTTAAGGCATTGACTTGCTGGCTGATATCTGAACAGATAACGGGCCAAAGATGCCAATGCCTTGGTCCTTTCACTACAGGCTGCTACTTCCCTACAGATGTCAGGTGGTACAATACCGGTTAAGCAGTATAATTTCTCCAGCAATGTTGGCGTAGACATCCTGTGATAATGTGGCATGTCTCATCAAGAGTCACATCCACTGTTTTAACGTGGTGAGATGTGTTCCACACTGGGCATGCATACTCAGCAGCAAAGCACAAGGGCAGATGTCTTCACTGTGTGTGGTTGTGATCCCCAGATTGACATTACAAAATGAACTTTACAATTAAATTTGATTTATTTATTTACTATATCTGTAATGACCAGGAATATAAAAATATATTGAAGTGGAGGTTAAACAAAAGAAACATGCATACATTAATCCTGTAATGAAAACATTGTGGATATCTTCTGAGCATAGGAGGCATATCAAACACTAGATATCAGTACAGCCATCCCCCATCCTGGCACAATAACCACATGTAGAATAATATTTATTCTTATGTTTATTTATTTCATTCCATTTGTATGCCACGCAAACTATGAGTGGAACCCATATTTTAGAAACAGTAGAAAACATATTAAAGGTTTTTTTTCTAATTACCCCAAGAAGATTCTCTGCAAGCAATTGCTCCTCAAAAGCCTGCTTGACTAAAAAGATATCTGACTGCCAACATATATACTTAAAATGATACCTATAAAATATCACAGTTACACCTCTATGTAGTTATTGGCTGAGCAATTTTTTTTTTTTAAAAACCCCCACTGAATTAAACTTTTTCAGAGAAATAAATATGAATTCAAAAAGAAAAACAGTTCTTAGTCCACAAACATATAGCGGTACTTCAACAACTAGAAATATTAAAGTACTGTTGCAATTTCTTTTCACCTGATGCTTTTAACGTTCTGTATCAGAACTAAAACTATAGTTTAAACAAATGAGGAATTTTCTAATCACAATACAAAGTAATAATTAAACCATAATATGTTTTTTCATTTTAGTGAGGTCTTTTGTGTATCTATAGCCAATAAGAATCTAAAGTAATACAAAACCTGCATCTTTATAGCCACAATATGTACCATGTCTATTCAGTTAAATTATAGTCATGCTAACATCCATATTTACATTAAGTGGAACATGCATCATATTTCGTTTCACATTATACAGAGCCATATTCTGAGTTACTTAATGTCTTTACCACTTGACATTCTAATTTAAGAAAAATTAACAAAAAATGTAACCTGAACTTTGGGGGGGGGGGGGTTTACCCATTGTTTTCCATCTCAATAATAATGTGAGAAAGGACAAAGTAAATAAAGGTTATATATTAAACTACATTACTCCCATGCTGCACATATGGCATGCATTATACTCCTTTTTCATTTACCATCTGAATATTATTCCTTTTACAACATCTACCACTGTCTACAAGGAATAAACAGAACCTCGTTCTGCCTGGAACATGAAGGCCTGCACTACATCACAGAGGACTAAGCCATCTTGCCCTTCTGGAGAATTTCATGGACATCATTTCAGACACACCTGAGCTTGAAACCTGCCAGCATTGAAAAGGCAGACTGCATTTAATAGAAAACACAATTACTATGCTGGCACCACATTAGGCAAACCATTATTATAGGTATTTGTGACTAGAGAAGTGATACTGAAATAGTGATACAGGGCTTTCCCACCAGGCTGTTATTTATCCGAGGGATACATCAAGGTGTATGCATATATTCCAGGTCACTCTTTTAAAATAATAATAATAATAATAACAACAACAACAACTTATTTTTATACCCTGTCTCCATCTCCCCGAAGGGACTAGGGACAGCTTACCAAGGGACAAGCCCAGAGAGCAGAGAGTTAAAACGTAATGCAATATCACAATAAAACATAACATCATGAAAACAGTACCATGGGAGCAATAAAAGTGATGAGTTCAGAGGACTCTGAGTTTATGCAAAATTCCCAGATAGAGCTAAGGGAAAGTGCAAATTCAGTAGCAGGAATGGGAGAGTAATGCCTTTGGGCTTTATAATGTCGGGATTGTAGAGTGGAGGGCCATGCTAAAGTGCCGGAACTTAGGTATTAAAGGGCCAATTCTTTGGAACTGCCTAATCAAAGGCACAACGGAACATCCATGTTTTTAGATTCTTGCAGAAGGACAGGGCAGGTGACAGTCCGATCTCCCTAGGAAGAGAGTTCCAGAGACAGGGGCCACCACCAAGAAGGCCCTCTCCCTCGTCCCCACCAACTGTGACTGAGACAGAGGCAGAAGCGAGAGGAGGGCCTCCCCGAATGATCTTAGAGCTTGTGTTGGTTCCTATGAGAAGATGCAATCACAAAGATAGGCAGGTCCCAAACCATTTAGGGCTTTGTAGGTAATCACCTGCACCTTGAATTGGGATCAGAAACTCATTGGCAGCCAGTGGAGCTGTTTAAACCGGAGCATTGACCGATCCCAGTAACTTGCTCCAGTTAGTAATCTGGCTGCCGATCTTTGCACCAGTTACAATTTCCAGACTGTCTTCAAGGGAAGCCCCACATAGAGTGCGTTGCAGTAATCCAATCTGGAGGTAACCGCATGATTACCAATATGAAAATGCATTGGCAAGATCAGCTCCTCTCATAGAATCCGCAGACCAGACAGACAAATTTTTGTTACAGCTAGGGATAGGGTCTGGATCAAGGCACTGACCAATCCACCTGTAGATTGATGAACCTACAGATCTATCCCAATGCCAGAGCCTAGGGGATGACATGAAAGGGTTCAGCTGGGTAGAACCCAATATAGTATCTCAGCCACCAAGGGGTGTGGGAAAAGTACCCACCTCCAGCTAGGCAAGACCAGCTCCACACTATACAACTCAAGTCCCCAAAGGGGAGCCCCATCAAATCCAACACCTGGTAGACACGGGTCATCCAATGCCAAATTCATGACCCTTGCCAATTGCCCTCACAAAGTTGTGACAAATTATGGAATATGTACATCCCAACTATTTAAATTGGGATATTGGGTGAAACTCAGAAAGAACTGCCTCTAGCCCATCCAAGCACCTACATGTATACTACCTCACCTTACTAGAGTGAAGCCTGCACATCCGGTCATTCCAGTTAAGGGGGGGGGGGCAACCAATGAACTCATGGCTGATTCAAATTAATTGGCTGGTGCCTCTCAAAAATGGGGCAAGTCTCCCCAGGACACAGGGGGACCCCAGAAAGAAGACACAGTTCTGTAAACAGTAGGGTGCCTGGTATAGCTCCACTCCTGCCTCAACCTGCAACCCCACTACTTAGAAAATTGTACAAACAGTAAATAGGTATTTTTGTTGCAAAAACTAAGGAGGGTGGGAGATTTCTATATTGCATTAAATTCACTCCTAAGTGTGAAAGTAGTGCTTTCCTTAAGAATATGTAGTAAGCAATGCAGACAAGCAAAGGCACTGCTTTTGGAAAATAAGAACTAACAAAGACCAAAAACAGGATTCAATGCCAAGAACCCTTTTCTAATGTTTCCTTCACCCCAATGAACCTGCAGGATGTACACACCACACTGTTTGGCATCATGCCTTCCTTCTCCTAATCCATCTCCTGCTTTCTCCATTTACTCATTTTTCAAACTACTGACCACATTTATTGGACACAAGAGAAACATATTACACACTGAAATTAAGGCCAGCCTACATGTTATGACTGCTATTTGGGGACTGGTTGAACAATTCCAAGTGGCAGCTACACCATGCATCAGATTTATCTCAACTTTCTACAAATATCACACAGTCATGCCATTGACAGTGTGCGGTCGTGCCACTGGCTTCAACTGCTACAATGCTTTGGAAGCTGTATGGAACCATCCATTTGACAGAGTAACTACATTCTTGCCTCATTATAACACAGAGGCATCTTGGATAAAATCCGTGAAGTGTTGTAGTCCTTTGTCCTGGCTTCTAAGAGTATGATTCAAAAAGAGAAGATGGTAAAGTGGTGAAGATTCATAAATATTTAAAAATGAGACTGGGCCTGGAGACCAAGATTAAGAATTTGGAAATGGTGAACATATTGTTAGTTTCAGTGTTCAGTATTGCCAGCTGCTTCCAATTGGGGTCTCGCTGGTAACATCTAGATAAAGAAATCATAGGAAGTCACTGCATTTGGACAATATTGAAAATGTTTTCTTCTCTTCTTTTTCAATTAGAAATTGCTTGAAAATACATCTGGGGAGATCTGGGGCAGCAAACATCAAACATACTCTACACTGATCCTCACTCCAGTGAATCAGATGCTTTGGATGTCTTTGTGATGCATGATAGCTACACAAATCCTAATATGAAATGAAAATATTGAATAGATATTTTCTGCATGAAAAAATGTAGTATGGCTTGGAAGCTTTTGAATGATTTCTAGGATTATTGATTTCTGGTGATGGTGAATTGAGAGGAGTGGGGACATACAAAAAGTAAATCCTAAAGTTTTGTGCCAATTACATGACAAAGTTTCAACCAACAATCTTTTCCCATTGGTGTGCAATGTTAACTGAGTGCTTGAAATATACTTGTTTCTAAAGCTTTTCCACTCAACTGTGAGAACCAACAACCTTTCAAAATGAATGTACTTTATGGATTAACATGTTGAGAAAACATGAGACTTTGAAATGTAACAAGGATCAGTGAGTTCTCGGGGAACCAACACCAACTATGGCACTTTGATTTTTAGTCAAATTATATTCTAGGATTTTGAGTCACTTGCCAGTAGAGGTCGCTCTAGGATGTCTGATTCTGAGCATCGTTTTCTCACAAGAAGACTGGAAGACTTAAAGGATACTAGCTACAAATGGTTGTGCAAAAGAGCTAGATTTAGATATGAATTTCAAATAAGTAATTTTAAAATAAATTAAATGAGAACCCTTTGATGTGAGGGGAAGACCAGCTTTTGTTTTGAAGTTAGCTCTTGGCTAACTTACAGAATTCTAGAAATGCACATGTAAGCTGAAATCAAACTACACAACTAATCCTACTAATAAGAATTATTTTGGCTAGTAGCTACCATATGAAAGCAGTGGCATACATTTTGATATATAAATCAAAAATTGCCAGGTCTACTAATCCTAACAACCATTCATTTTATTTTCAATGTGAAGTGAGTTAAGGTTAACTCATCATGGATCACCATTTTTCTGAAGAAAAATATGAACAAGTCACAACCCCATAAAACAGTGCTAAAATAATGTTAATTTTTGAGCTAGAAGTTTGAATGATCCTATATATGCCCACAAAATTATCTTCCCTTTAGCCTGTACCATATCATACATTTGATGCAATGAGGCCACCTGCTTAAACCTTCCCCAAATACATGAAATTTATTTATTACAGTTTTTTAAAAATTAAATAAGACCCCCAAATTTAAGCTAATAGCAAAAAAAAATTCCTGTTTACTGCATATCTAAGTTATTAAATATTACCGGTGATTCTCACAACAATACACATGTGTATACTTTATTTTACAATTCTACTCTAAAGGGCCCAGTTAGAATACTATGTATTTTATTCGCAACTCAAAGAAGAATTTGCATTATTAGGAGGAAAGAAAGTTTGAGAAAGGTAACAGGAATTTTATTAATCTCTGCTTTTTTCCCCCTGGGAGCTACTTAGAAGTATTTACTGGAAATACATGATCAGAAAAAACAAGGAAACGACTCCGTGTAAGCCAAAAATGCCTGAGTGTATTTGTTTCAGCAGCAGAATCTCACTGAGAATTGTCTTCCTCGAGGTAGTAATTCCACAGATACCTACCTGCATTTTCATTCTGATGCTTATTTCCATGCACACACCCAGCTGCATACAGTATAACTCAATGAGACGCATCACATTTATATTTCCTTCCTTTCCTTGGAAAGAAATTATTACGGTTTAAAGGCAAAAGGAGAAATTGTATTTTTTTTTATTTTGCTCCTCCCCCCCCCCTAAAGGATTAGAGAAGTGTTTGGAGATTAGCAAGGACCAGGATGAGGAAGAAAACGGCAGGGCATTCAAAGTTCCCTAAGAGCATTCTGGTTTAATTTTTTCTAGCTTTGATGCCTTTAAAATTATCCCCATGTTAAGAATATAGTATGAAATATGCACACCATTCTAATTCTAAAACATAGGACCAATTTACTTTTATAGCCAGTTCTGTATTATAAATAAGATAAGAACAACAATAACAAGGCTTAAATATATATATTAAATCATTTATCACTTAAAACCAGCTAAATTCAAAACCAGCATAAACAATTTTAAATCATGTCAACTCTAACACATTTGTATACAACTAGCTGACCCGTGCACGCGTTGCTGTGCCATAGTCTGTGGCTAACCCCTTCTACCCACATGGTGTGTGTGTGTGTATGTGTGTGCTTATTTTTGTGTGTATATGTGTATGTGTATATTGTGTATGTTGTTATGTATATGTGCATGTATATATGTGTGTATGTGTGCATGTCTTTATGTATATGTGTGTGTGTATGTGTGTGCTTATGTTTGTGTGTATATGTGTATATGTATATATGTGTGGTTTGCATGTGTATATGTTTTTGTGTGTGCATGTGTATATAAGTGTATATGTTCTGTCTGTGTATATATGTAGTTATGTGTGTATATATGTGTGTGTGTTGTTTGTGTATGTGCATGTGTATTGTTTGTATATGTGTGCAGGCCTGGGCCTACTTGGGCCCTCCAGACATTTGGACTTCAGTTCCCACCATTCCTAACAGCCATAACAGCATGGCTGTTGTGATTTGTGGGAATAGTAGTCCAAAACGCCTGGAGGGTCCAAGTAGGCCCAGGCCTAATGGTAGCAAAAGGCCTCCCTTTTCTTCCTTGCTTGTTTCTTCTGTTCATCCGTCCTTCCCTCTCCCTCCCTCCCTCTCCCTCTCTTTAAGGAGGCTGCAGAGGGTGCTTTTCAGAGCACTTTTGCCAGGCTGTTTGGAAGGGAGTAATCGGCACGGTGTCCGGTGGTGGGCCCCAGCGTTTGGAAGGGAGGAGGGCGGGAGGGGGCTTACCTCCTTTCGGCAGCCCTGGAGAGAGAGGCGAGTGTGCCATGGAACCAGGGCGGCCACAGAGAGAAGGGGGGAGGAAGGCTACAGAGGAGAGGGCAGGGCCAGAGCGGGGAAGGGGTGGGGCTGGGGACGGGACAGGAGTTGGGGCTGTGGCCTGTTATTGCCCCTCCTCTGTGGAAGGAAGGCAAAAGTGAAGGAGGGGGTTGCGGTGAGAGAGAGGGCGGCGGCAGAGGGGGGAAGGGGCTGGAATAGTGGGAGTTGTAGTGCCAAGGGCCAGAGGGAAGGCCCAAGTTGGCCCAGGCAGGGTTCCCAATGAGGGGGCGTGGCTTCCAGAGGCCTTGAGCCTCGCCCGTTTCCCAAGCCAAGGGCTGATTGGAGGTAAAACGGCTGAGGCCTATCTAGACCCCTGGAGGCAACGCAGGAGGGCCCAGGCCCAGTGGGGAGGCGATTCTGACGGCAAGGAGGAGGATGAAGAAGAGGAGGTCACGGCCCTGCAGCAAGGGCTAGTGGCGAAGAGGCCTCGGCTGCCTCTGACCACACTTCCTCCTCCTCCTCTTCCTCCTCCTCCTCCCTTCAGGGTCTGAGACTCGCGTGGAGGAAAGGTGGCCAGCCGCCACAGGAGAGTAGGCGAGGGAGCTGGCGCTACATCACCGCCAGCCCCGCAGTGCATTTTGGGGCTTGTAGGCCGCGCTTCAAGCGGAGCGCATCCCCTCCCTCCATGCCCCCATGTGGGAGGGGGGAGGGAGCGTGTAGAGCGTTAGCGCGCGCAAAGTCTTGGAGGGGGTTGGGAAGGAAGCGCTCCGAACGTTTGAGCGTGCGTTTTTTTTCTGTTAGACATGTGGGAGGAGGGAGGAGAGGAGCCTGAAGCATGGGGGATCATGAGAGTTGTAGTTCATTTTGTTTTGGGGGGTTTTTCAATGTTGTTTCAATGTTTTTCGGGTTTTTTGTTGTTGAAGAACATAGCTCTTTCGGTGTGGGGTTGTGTGGCTAATTATTTTGTGTCTGCCTTGTGTAGTTTCTTTGTTTTTTAGCCAGGAAACATGACAGCTCTCTTTTTTATATATATAAAGTAGAGTCTGAAGATTTTAATCAAAAACCATATTTGCTATCAGAATAACACCAGTAGTGGCACCAATCATAACTCGGGGGGGGGGTCCCATAATTGGGGGGGCAGGGCAGAAAAAGATTTCCCCCACATTCTCCACATTGTATTGCCGCTAGAAGTAGGACACTGAGGAAGGCATTTCCAACAGACCTCAGACATAGACATAAATGAGTGGTGCTACTCAAGTATTCAGATCCCAATCCATTTTGCAGCACTGAATATTATCATTAGCATCTTGAATTCAGATTGGAAGTTTATGTCATTCAGTGTAATTCCTTTAAAAGTAGTATTATAGGGTTTCTGTATGGTATCCCTATCAGCATTCTAGCTTTTACATTACAGACTAACTGTAATGTCGGAATCATATTTAACAGTACCTAGAATGTCTCATCCCAAACAAACAAACAAAAATACATACATAATACTAGATAATTCCTCTATTGAATAATGAAACAAGTGAATTATATGGTTTACATAAAGAGACAACTATATTCTAGGTGGGAAGTTATAAGTGCTGAAAGTAGTAGGACAGTTCTGCGAGTTGTAAGATGTGAAAGATTTAGGAATCCACAGAAACAGAATCATTTGTGGGATTCACTAGTAAACTTCTCTATCCATTGTTATTCAAATTAGGGTTTTCTGCTCCTCCCGTACCACCACTGTAGACATCCTGCCATCAGTGATGGACTAGATGAGAACTAATGAGTTGAAGGTAAATCCAGGTAAGACAGAGGTACACCTGGTCAGTCGTAAGGCAGATCAGACTGTGGGTTTACAGCCTGTGTTGTATAAGGTCACACTTCCCCTGAAGACACAGGCTCACAGTCTGGAGGTGACCCTGGAACCCCTGGTATCGGCGGTGGCCAACAGCGCCTTTGCACAACTAAAACTTCTGTGGCAGTTGCACCTATACCTTAAGGCGCCAGATCTGGCCATGCTAATCCATGCCTTGGTTACTTCCTGTCTGGACTACTGCAATTGTATCTATGTGGGGCTACCTTTGAAGATAGTTTGGAAGCTGCAACTGGTTCACACACTGGCAACCAGGTTAGTAACTGGAGCGCTGTACTGGGAGAGAACCACTCTCATGTTATGGCAGTTACGCTGGCCGGTCTACTTCCAGGCGAAAAACAAAGTGCTGGTTATTACCTACCTAAACAGGTCAGGCCCGGACTATTTGAAAAACCGCATCTCCGCCTATAAACCACCTCAAGCATTGTGGTCTGAGGAGGATCTGCTCTCGGTCCCACCCTGATCTCAAGCACAATTGGTGGGAACAAGAGAGGGGGCCTTCTCCGTGGCCACTCCGAGCCTCTGGAACTTCCTCTCTAAAAACTAAAAATGGCCCCTCTCTCCCCTCGTTTAAGAAGCTTCTAAAGACCCATCTGTGCAATTTAGTTTACAAAGAGGAGGAGGATTAGTGTACCTCACATGTACCTCACATGCATCCCCATCTACACACCAGTTACTTACCTCAGCCTGTGGATGTCACCCATTATACTACGCTTTTAACATATGGTGTTTTATTGGTTTCACTCCTGTATTTATTATGTGTAATTAGTTTAACCTTCGGCTTTGTTGTTTCATAAGTTATACTGAATTAATTCTATTTTATGTTTCACCTTGATTTGTTGTTTGATTACTTTTGGGCATCGAACGTTTGCAATCTGTGTTATTTTTTTTTGGAAACTCTCCTTCGGGGAGAGAGGACAGCTTATAAATATATTACTATTATTATTAGAAACATAACAAAATTAGTACACAGCAAACAAGATCACTATGCTGGCTGTGGTATTGGATCACATGCCAGACACTTCACAAGTTTCTAGGATTGTGTGATGTATTGGCGTATAATACATGCAGATCCCAGTGGAGGGGCCCTTTTGCAGCTGACAGGTGGTAATTTTGTCAGTGCCGATTGTGTTTAAGTGCAGACCAAGGTCTTTATTATTATCATCATCATCATCCTCAACAAACTACTTGTTATCAAGGGTGTTGCCTTTCACATCACAAGCCCAACTCAACAATTATTACCGTATAAAAGTGTTTTAATGTCATATGTCATAGAGGACAGAGAGAAAGAGAAAAGCTAAGAAGAACATAAGTTTCCCTTACCATTTGCATAATCGCCAATGGAATTGGTTTTGCCATTCCAGTACCACAACAGCAGTGTTGCATCTCGAGACCCTGAGAGAATGTAACAATTTCCTCCAATATAGGATTCAGAACGGGCAAGGCAGGTGACAACATCCCAGTGTCCAAATACAACTTGGATCAGCTTTCCTATAATATAAAAGGAATCATTTTTCAGCCAAGAACAAACTTGTGATAAGAAAGCAAATACAGTACAACTCCCATTTCCACAGAACTGGTATAGATATATGGTTTCACTTATCCACAGTTTTACATATTCACTTAGAGTCTTCTATACAACCAATACTCTCTTCTTGGTATCTCTGTTGTTCGTCACACTGAAAGTATAAAGTTCTCTATTATCCAGAGTTTCATGTATCCACAAAAAGTCCAGGGATGTACCCTTCACAGATTTCTACTTAGTACTGTCCACTCCATACGACAGTGTCTCTTTCCCAATTCTGCTATCTTAAAATCTTTGACTACAGAAATCTCTAAAAGGGTCGTTTTAGGGCCTCAACACACTAGTGAAAAAATCCACCCAAAATCCGGTTTCTGCCTCCTGCAGAATTCTGGGGTTTGTAGTTTAGGGTGAAGCCATTAACAGCCTCACTAAACTACAAATCCCAGAATTCTGCAGCAGGCAGAAACTGGATTTTAAGTGGATTTTTCTCTCTCTAGTGTGAGAGAAAAATACTTGCACAACTAGTATTTGCAATGTTCTTCTCAAATTGCATACCCATCCAGAGAAACTTGTCCAACTTGGCAAAGACATTTTCAAAATTGCTGACCACAAAAATGTAAGGATACACTTCCATTCAGTCAGTTCCATTCCATTTGGTTTTAGGTTTAATCTAATAAATCACACATTCTTGAAAAATCATTTAGAAACCCTTACAAGTTTGGTCTACATTCCTAAGTGCTAATTTTACTATTGTTAGAAAATATAACTAGCTGCTTTATTGGCTGGGATCCTCCTGTTGGTTAGTCCCAGCTAAAGCAGATGCATTTAATCAATGGTAAAACGATGAGTTGATACATAGGTAAATCCAGCTAACTCAATGGTTTTTCTCTAGTTGGGACTTAACAATAAGCAGATATGGTGCTAGAGAAATTATTGAGTACCGCCTGCTCAATCTCCCTTTATATTTATTTAACTACTTTCTAATAATGTCCTAAGGGTGCTTCCATGTTTTTGTTGCTTTAATAATAAGTTCAGCTGTTTAAACCATAGTATCAATGACCACCATATGCATTAGGATATCCTTTTTTGACAGAACAAATTTGCTAGTTAATGTTTGATGTAACAGCTGTACTACAAAAAATAATAAGATGCAAGTGTCTGCCCTAATGATTTTTAAAAATGCCTGAAAAAATATCAACCACTGTGGGATGGTTTTATTGTGGGTTTGCTATACTAGCTGTACTCAGAATGAATGATTTATGTTCAAGGTATTTCCTGTTACAACCCAGTTACCCCCCTGCCACCAATCTAATAAGAAAAGGGTTCTTTTCTGTAAGTGCTACAATATAATTGAATTCAACATTTGTGAGAACTTGCCATTGCCTATTACTGACCACATCATCTTCTCCTGTTCATTCTACATTCCCTATGTGGGGAATAACCAAACATAAAACTACAACTTTTTTGCATACTAAAAACAAGAGGGGGAAACACAAAAGCAGCGTTAGCTTTCTATTATTATCTGAGTGGCTTATTTATCGATTTATCTTGGCCTCGGGTAGATATTTCTCAATTTTTATTTATATGTAACTAGTAAAGTAAAGCTAAACATAATGTCATAGAATCTTGGTGATCTTTTTTTTAAGATGTGTGACCATTCATTCCCTTTTCTCATTCCTTCTCTTAAGTAGATGCACAAACAGACAGACAGATCAGTAGACAGACTTATCCACAGCAAACAAAAGGACTCCTTCTGTTCACAGAGGGAAACCGAATTCAGTAAATACTCCCCACTGGAAGAAAAGTGTGCTGCTGGTGATTTTCTCTGAATCCCCCAATGCTACCTTCAGCACTCAAGATCCTCAGCCCTCTCACTGTGTTAGAGACAATGTTAAGATATGAAAGAAGAATAGAGAAATCGGTATTCTTCTCTCTTTCTCCAGTGTCAATGGAACTAAAACAACTTCCAAACTGGATCTAGCCCATTCAACATCAGATCAGAAATACAGAGAACAGAACCCATCTGTGCAGCTACCACTCCAGATCTTCTCACCTTCACTATAGTCAATAAACTAAAAAGTACTATATGACAATTGAGATGCTCTCCTTAATGGGGTGGGTCTGATACAGAAAGCTGCACTGAAGTCATAAGAGTTTAAGTGAAAAACAAATAATCATAATCATCATCATCTTTATTTATATCCCACCATTATCTCCCCGAAGGGACTTGGGGCAGCGTACAAGGCACTCCAGGGTGCACATATAACATACAACAGGTAAAAATGGTACAAAAGTATAAAACAAGTCACATAAAATTATAACAACAACCCCCTGTCAACACATGTTAGCATAAAATCAAAACAATACAATTTTAAAACAACAGTAGATAAAACTAACTGCCGTAAAATCACAGGTGACAAGTGTTAGCTTCATGTGGACCCATTCAGCCTACTCAAGATCAAAGGCCTGTCTGAACATCCATGTTTTCAGGTTGGAACGGAAGGAATGAAGGGTGGGGGCTAATCTAATCTCTTTTGGGAGGGTATTCCAGAGCCGGGGGGCACCACAGAAAAGGTACTTTCTCTCGTCCCCACCAACCATGCTTGAGGAGGTGGTGGGACCAAGAGGAGGGCCTCTCCTGTCAATTGCAGAGCCTGCGTTGGTTCATAGACGGAGATGCAATCTCGAAGATAGGTTGGACCCGAAGCGTATAGGGCTTTATAAGTAATAACCTGCACCTTGAATTGAGCCCGGAAACTTGTTGGAAGCCAGTGGAGCTGCTTCAGCAGGGGCGTGATATGTTCCCTCTAGCTAGCTCCAGTAAGTAATCTGGCAGCTGACAAGATTTCCACTCACTGAACTCAGAATTCAGTCTTGCAGCTTTAATATATTGAACCTGATGCCATAAAGTTGGTTAAAAAATCACCCAATGTCCTCCATCACCATTTGCTAATCTTTTGCTGATACTCACACCCACTACATGAAAGCAAAACATCAATCTAAATAGGTTTGTTTAAAACATTTAAGGGAGAGAATGCTCAATAAACCCAACCCTTTATTTTTTGAAATGGGTTAATAAAAGAAAAAGAAAATTTATGTTTTGTTTTTCAACACACATACACATTATTAACATTGATTTCTGTGGAAAGAACAAAGTGATTTCTTTTTAATAACCCCCACCACTATTCCACTTAGTTACTGGAGAGCACATGTGTCTCAGGAAGCACATTTTGAGCATTATTAAACACAAACCAGAGGTCACATTTTAATAGCAGCATTTTTAATGTCCCAGATTGCTATGTTCCAATACATTTCAGATTACTCTCACCTCTCTGTTCAAGACATAGGCATGAGCTACACACACAGCAGAACATGGGTGGGATGAGGGAAAACAATGGTATCGCTGCATTCTATAGCTAAAGTGAGCATACAGTTTTTTAAATTCCCATGCTAGCTGAAGACTAGCACATCTGGGAAACAGTTGGGTTGATCAATTCTCACAGATATACTGGCTTTTGGGAGTTTTTTATTTGCAAAGTATTGCAAAAATATTTACATTTGAGAAAATTCCAAAAATCTATTTCCTACTTGAATTTTGAGTAAGTCTCATAACTGTGGCAGCCACTCTGATGCACATATAGACCATGTTTAATATTATATCCCCAAAGATATCTCCATAAAACTTAGAGCCAATAAACATTTTAATTTTAACTCTCAAATTATTTTACTCTGATATTTTTATTTGCATTTCAAAGAATCAATTTATAATGCATATTCCAACAGTATTTATTGTTGTCACACATTGGGATCTTTTCCATTGGTTCCTCTAGTTAAAATATTTTCCCTGTCAAATTATTCCAATAATTCACTGTGAGCTAGGTTCCTAAGTATGCTTGGGTGTTTCTAAATTACTTGTTCTGAAAGTAAAACCAGAAGGAACAAGAATGGGATAATGTAATGAATATTCTTGGAGATCCATTTTGTGATGAAAGAAAGCTTCAAGGATCACAACACAAAGAACAAGGATAGGAAAACATCCTGAACCTCTTCTGATTTAACGGTGGTTTTCAACCTTTTTTAAAAAAAAATCAGGGACCACTTGACCAGGGTCCACTTGACCAGGGACCACTCTCCAAAAGCCACATCAGCTTTGGTTTCTGATACAGAACATATGCCATGGTCAGTGACAGAAAAGGAGTAGCAGGCAGCGCTAAAGGAGAGGGGGGGGAAAATAAAGGCAAAAGAGGTTCGCAGACCAGATTTTCATCCTTGCAGCCCATTGGTGGTCCACGGCCCACAGGTTAAGAACCATTATTTTAAGTAAATGCTATCATTCCATTCACATATATGGGGGGTTATGAACAGATGAAAATAGGTGGTATAGAGATTCTTAAGTCATGCACCAGCTGCGATCATACCTCAAGAAGCCTGACTTGGCCACGGTGATCCACACCTTAGTTACATCTGCAATGCACTCTACGTGGGGCTGACTTTTCAGAACAGCTCAGAAACTGCTGTTAGTGCAAATATCGGCAGCCAGTTACAGCCCCAGTTATAGCTCCTCTGGCTGCTGACAAGTCCAACCTATCTTTGAGACTGCATCTCCTTCTATGAACCAACACGGGCACTGACTTCTTATTAGCAAGAGTTTATGTGTCGTTTTATGTAAAACTGTTGTGTAATTTTTTTATTGTCATTGTTTTATATGCTTATGTATTGTGTATTTTATGTGCGCTGCACTTTGGAGTGCTTTTGTGAACGGCTCTGAGTCCCTTCAAGGATATGGTGGTGGGATATAAATAAAGTTTTATTATTATCATTTATTAAGAGAGAGCTCCTGAAAAGAATTGTGTGAATATATTGTATGCAAATCACACAAAAAAATTCAAAATATCAAGGTCAGTGATGAAAAACAGAGAACTGATTCCATGTCTATCCTAAATTTAAGGGTAATGGCATCTGTTAGAACTGGGACAGCAAGGAGAGGCAGAATACTATACAGTCAATTAGTATTTGGCTTACAGCGAAAGTCGATCTTATGCAAGGGAACATTTGTATGATGCCGCATCTGACCAAAAGCTCTGTTTGATTAATTGCAAGCAGAATGTAAAAGGTTGGTAGAAGGAGGCATACAGGAATGATCACTATTCTCTTCTAAGTAACTATCTTACTTGGAATGTTTACAGAAATACTTTTAAGTTTTAGTGTACAAAGATTTTGGATAGAAGTTGTACATTCTTCTCTTTCTAAAGAGATTTAAAATAACATTTTTGTTGTTGTATGGTTTGCAAAAACCCTTGTATTGTAAAGCAAATAAAAGTGAAAAAAAACCAAACAAATTAAATTAAAGACATTGAAATGAATAGAACCAGAATAGGAACCAACTCCTCACTCAAAGTTGCAGACGACAACCAAGTAGTACATTAAATTAGATAACATACCTGTATCAGTAGAGTACACCCGGAAACTTTTGTCCCAGAAACCACAGACCAGAATGTATCGATTATCAGAAGTGATTACAAAACACTGGGAATGGACCTGAATACTTTGGTCTAAAAGATCTGTGATTTGTCTCCTATGCATACTGGTATTGCTGGCTGCAGGAGAGAGAAGAGAGTAAAGAAAATCACATAAAATATTAATTTGGGATTGTTTCAAATTGAATTTTTATTTCTTGATTTTTACACAGATAATTAAGCAATGTGTATAGCTAGTGCTATTGTTCCTGACCATGCTTTCATTTCCTCCTTGCTGCTTCATATTTGCGAGGAAGGAAATTCTGCAAGCTCCAGTCTATACATTCAATTACCACCAGTGAGCAGATGGATCACTGCAAAATAATGTTTGGAATGTGATACCTGCTTCATGATAAATTGTTGGGAGAATTTCATGTCATACTGTTGCATTAACATTCAACCAACCGGAGCTGTGGTGACACAATGGGTTAAAACCTTGTGCTGGCTGGACTGCTGACCTGAAGGTTGGCAGTTCGAATCCACAAGATGGGATGAGCTCCCATCTGTCAGCTCCAGCTTCCCATGTGGGGACATTAGAGAAGCCTCCCACAGAATGGTAAAACATCTAGGCGTCCCCTGGACAACACCCTTGCAGACAGCCAATTCTCTCAAGTCACTTCCGACTTGTTTCAACTAACTGTTAATTGTTCAGTTGAAAGAGTGACAAAAGAGTAAGTTCAAAATCCACATTAGGAATTATCCTTGTTAATAAAATAAACATTTTCCAAATTAGGATCATTCTAGCTTGTCAGGTGGGCTAATCAGAAGTTATCACACCAACATTGTTATTTATAATGGATAAATTAGAGATAGTGAACCTTATGCAGTTACCTGCAACAGAGGTTGCACAGATCACTAAATCTTAAGAATAAAATATTCCGATTTGGTAATAAGTTTTCAGGCAAATTGTTCTTGCTCGTATGTGACCCGGTGAACTGCTCTGCCATGTTCTGGTGTCCTCTGTGCCCAGTAATATAAGGTTTAAAGCAGAATATTGACTAGAAGGAGAACTTCTGTAAGCAATCTTTGAAATAACTGAATCATTTTAGGAGTGAACACAGCAGGAAGACCTTGAGGCAAAACTTTTCTGTACATAATTTGCTCTTGGTTACAAAAGATAGATGGGTCAAGAATAGGGAAATATCTCTAGGGGGAAATCTATCAAGAAATGGAACATTCTTAAACACTAGGAATAGTTAAGGGCATATAATACCGGCTAAATAAGCATTGCATTCTTCAGCAATCCTAGCCTATTATCTGATAAACAAGGGGCCATGGTGGCATGATAGGTTAAACTCTTGTGCTGGCTGAACATCTTAGCATCCTCTGGGCAAAGTCCCTGCAGACAGCCAGTTCTGTCACACCAGAAGCGACTTGCAGTTTCTCAAGTCGCTTCTGACATGAATTTTAAAAAATCTGATAAACAATACTTCATTTTCTTATTATTCAGGATCAGTATTGGTTACTAGTTGGATGAGAGACTACCAATTAATATCAGGTGCTGTATTTCAGAGGAAGAAACTGACTGGCAAAACTACATCTGAATATTCCTTGACTCAGAAAACTCTATGAAAGTGATAAAGTTTCCATAAGTCAACAGGGGACATAAAGACACAAATGACAGGCATCTTACTCTCATTCATTATAAAACTTTTCTAGAGCTGGTGTCAATGCCATGCTTATACTCCAGAACCAAACTACAAGGTTTCTATAAGTTACAAAATGTTTATATTTGGATATTTGGTGGCAACAGAGGTATTATTTGTAATACAATAATTTTATTAAACATTTGGCAGGGACTCCCATAAACCCATGCTCAAAGGTTTAAACAGATAATCGAGGTAGTCAACTATATCTGCTCAATACAGATCAGTTACCAATGATCAAATTATCAATTTGACCTCACTAATTATACTGAACTTGATATAATCTACTATTAATCAGTCAAAATATTTTGTAGTGGTTCCTTTTGTCTTTGAAAGTATGTTAAAAAAATCATTCACATTCAGTAACTAGAAAATCTATGCAATTTTTTTATCATGTCAGAAGCGAATTGAGAATACTGTATGTTGCAAGTCACTTCTGGTGTGAGAGAATTGGTGGTTTATGGAGACGTTGCCCAGGAGATGCCGGGATGTGTTAGCTGGGAGGCTTCTCTCATGTCCCTGCAAGCTAGAGCTGGCAGACGGAAGCTCACCCCATCTCATGAATTAGAACCTGCAATCTTCAGGTCAGCAACCCAACCTTCAGGTCAGCAGTTCAGCTGGCACAAAGGTTTAACCCATTGTGCCATCCTTTGAGCTATAGATTAATTTTGAGATGTTTATGCAGGTAAAATGTTATGGTTTTGTAAAGTTAAAAATTAGTAAATTTTATATTTGAAATTACCCAATGTTTCCCAAATCTGTGGTCTCTATCAGTTTGAATCAGATGGCCAAACCATAAATGGCTAAAAATAGAGGTTAACTTCTTAGCAATATTAACTGGAGCACTATACGAACCTCAATGCAAACAGAATGCATTATATGTGTTCTTCTAACTGTTAAACAATCTCCCTGCTTCCCTGATTGTGATCCTGAAGTTTACCATGTCTCGGGAAAATGAATACTATATCTTAACTCTAAAAATGGCTGAGCTATATATTTCAACTTTGGAACTACTCTGCAATTACACATTAATGCCCTCAGCCTGAGCAGCAGGCCTGTGAAGAAAGGATTGATCTCCCTTAATGATGAAATTCGGGCACCACACTTTTATTTTTCACAACACAGCGTGGTTAAGAATCCCGCTGTTATTATGAAAATTTCTCTGCAAAGGAGCTCCATCGCATTACCGGTGCGCCCATTCATCATAACCATGCCTCGCTCTTGCTCATCAACAAGTCTGAGTGATGAAAAGGCCCAATATTATCCTGACAGTACTTCATGCGCATTCTCAATCACACATTATTACGGCATCCATATTAATTTTCACTGACACACGTCCTAGGCCTGTTCAAATTAGGCAAACCAATGAGGGGGAGTTGATGAAATACCAGCATAGCCACAGCTCATTGCATTCCAATTTGCATGCAAATGGTTTATCAGGAAAATTCCATTCCCAGCAACCAGCAAGTGAAAAACAACCGTAATCTACACTTCAGGGCCACCATACAGAGCTTAATGAATCGCAAAGAGAGAAGGAAGTGACAGACCTATGAGAGGATCGATTTCCACTGGCAGCTGGTATGGCTGGTCCTGAACGGCACCTTGATGAGCTAAAATGCAGAAGGAAGATTTTAGAACTGTGTTATTTGCAGGCATTAAAACCAAGGAATATCCTATAAATCAAATACTGCCTGCCATTGTTTCCCTGGCACAGGGGTAATTCCATTCATTTATTAAACACCACTGATGAAACAAAACAAAACAAAATATCCAGGCACTGCAAAGACTGCTTATTACATTTATTTTAGATTATTGCTATTCTCAATGTGTACCCGCGTCAGAGAGTCCAGAACTTGGCCATAAGCTACAGCAGATGCTTGACTGGCAGCCTCTCATGTTGCAACAAAACAAAATTAAGTGGTAAAGAGCACTGAAAACAGAATGTGACAACCATCTGCTGACTATAGCTAATATTGTTTTCCCCTTTAAAAATATTTTTGAACGGCACAGCACAAAGGATTCATTAAAAATTCTTATTATTTATATAATAAAGATAAGAGAATTTCTAGTCCACACAGCATTAAATATTTCACCAATTTTCTGAAAGTTGCATTCATGAAAAAGAACTCCCAGAAACATTTCTGGACTGCAGTGTTACAAATGTATGAAGAGTTTTTGTGCCTGAAATATATTTGTTTTCATGATGCAAAATTTCAAAATCGTAAAGAACATAATAAAAATCGTATGTGCAACATCTCACATTTTCACATATAGCTTGCAAGCACATGCATGGCTGGGATGGTTACATCATTCTTATGAAATTCATAAGCTCTGATTTACAAAAATCTGAGAAAATGATGGTGCAGTGTAAGTTTCCAGCCTAGAGAAAATATTGAATTTGGCAATAAAAGGCTCAGACTTTCAAATGAGCAAAATAAAATCATGTAAACAGGGCATTTGTAGGCTTCGTTGTTCTTGTGTTCTTTATACATTTCTTTCTTTCTTTCTTTAGCACATTTAAAAGAATTGTAATAAAAGTTTAATAGCAAGCTTGGAACACTGACTGACAAGAGGTGAGTGGTAAGGAAGGGTTCATGGATAACCAGCAATTCAGAACAGTAGCCTCTGATGAGGTGGCAAGTGGCAAATACTGTATTTTCCAGCGTATAAGACAACTGGGCATATAAGACGACCCCCAACTTTTCCAGTTAAAATATAGAGTTTGGTATATACTATCCCTCTTCCAACGCACACCAAATACAAATTTGAAAAGCATCAGATTTGATTTCAATATGGTAATTTTCCTATTACTGTACCTCCTTCTCTGCCTCTCAGATCTCGCACACACGCACCTGCAACGCTTCACTGCGGAGGAGGTACGGTAATAGGATGCAAGGGCGGGCCAGACAGGTAAAAGAGGTGTGCTTTTCTGGGTCCAGAGCCACTCTTTCTCTTTTTTCCATACCCCGGGCACCCTGGACACCTGCAGCTTGCTCCATCTTTCACTTACACCTTCCCGGTGAGGTGTCCCTTCACCTCACCATTGGGACGGCATTAAGTCCACGAATCCTGATGAATGGATTTTCTTCTACCGTACTTGTACAGCGTCGCCCTTAATGCTTTCATATAGTCGCTGCATCCAGCAGGGACACGGCCAATGCCATTTTTGAGCTCCCCCCACCATATACGGCAACCACAGATTCTCCAATCCGGATTGGAAGTTTCAGCACCCGCTCTATAAGACGACTCCCAGCGTATAAGATGACTCCTGATGTACAAGTCGACTCTCGTGTATAAGACGACTTCCACATATAAGACAACCCCTGACTTTTGAGAAGATTTTCTTGGGTTAAAAAGTAGTCTTATACACCAGAAAATACGGTATTTTTCTCATTAGCTTGCTCAACACATGTTCATCAATACAGCAAGTTACTATGTCATGTGTGGTCATCTGTATTACATAAAGAGTAGCAAGCAAATGGCAAACCATTGATATAAGAAACAGAAGAACAAGGAGGATTCGGAAATTTACAGAGAACAAATAAAGACGGATCTTTGCTTTTGAAGCATATCTTTCCTCTTGAAACTTGAAGGAAGACCAATGAAACTGAGTAGACAGATGTCAGCAGATGTACAAATCCAAGGGTGATCAAGCTATTTGACCAATTATGCTATTCTTATTGCAGGTTTGGCAAGAGGCTTTCAGGTTGCAAATACTGACCACTGACTTGAATCATAAGTTCCTTTTAAAAAATTAAACTCCTTGCAGTTGCCCTTAATATATATTCTTGTTATACAATGTTCTAAAAGAACTTGCAGCCAAGAATGTATCAAGTATTATTTTCAAGTTGTTGTTATGTTATGAAGCCAACTCTGATTCATGACAAGTCTATTCAGATGAGGATTTCTATTGCTTTCTTTTTAGGATGAGCCAATGTGACTTTTCCAAGGTCTAACAATTGCTTTCTTAGACAAAATGAGATTAAACCCTGGTTTCCTTGCATCCTGGCCCAACACTCAACCCTGTACTTACTGCCACTCTTATAACACCGTAATTAGAGATACTTTATTCAAAATAAGGAAACGGGGGAGGTATACATTTTGTAAGCTGTATCTATTGGGCATCATCATATGCAACTTCAAGTGGTTGGAATGTTTGTCTCTTGGTTGAACATACACCAAATGATTGACTTTTGATCTCACAATGTGAATTTCCTCTGAAGCTCTGGAAAACTAGTATAGTTGGATTAGCTTCTAAACTATGTATATTCTATTTTATTAGATGCTATATATATGGTATAGTTCGGGGGTTAAGTAATCTTGGGGGTTAGACAATCTTGGAGAAAAGATCATAATTTTGAAATCAAGGGGAATTGGTAGACTTGCCTATGGAACTCTTCTCCTCTAGAATGGGAAGGAGTAGTTTAAAATTATTATTAGTTGGTATAATATGCCATTAAAACTCAATTAGTCTGAGTTTTTATCTGAGCAAGTATCACTAAAAAGCTGGAGAAATTGTAATGAAATCAGTTATTTTCCCATGCAGTTGTATGCCCTTTTAGTTTGGTTTTTTTTTGGCTAAAACATTTTTACAGAAATGGGAAAAATAACTAGTCAGAATACACTAGTTAGACCATCATTAGGTCTGCACTCACTGTTTGTACTGGAACCGGGCATTCGAGGAATAGTGCAATAGTGCAATATGGCACAGACAAGAATGCAGCAGCATGAAGAATGACCATAGGTTTAGGGTTATGTTTTTAACAGTTTTAACCTATATATATATATATATATATATATATATATATATATATATATATACACACACATATATACATATATACATATATACATATATACATATACATATATATATACACACACACACACACATATATATGGCTGATCGGAGGATTGGCACGGCTGTAGCGACGCAGGAAGTGGCGTCGGAGCCCCTGTCGGCTCCCCACCTCTCGGAGGGAGGTGGGACAAAGAAGAGACGCCGCCGGAAGCGCCGCCACCGACCTAGGCCCTGCGGAAGCAGACCACCTCCAGTGCTTACTTCTGGTGAGAAGGAGGCTACCAGTCAGGAGAAAGAAGAGCAACAGCGCCACCTAGGCGCCGGAGAACCATCTGTATCACTGCTAGCACCAATACCAGCCTCCAACCTCCAGGTGAGGACCCAGTTTTTGACTCTGGGCCCCCTGGAGAAACGAAGGGATTCAGTGGCAGGTGGCCCGAAACCCATAAACGATGACTATCAGGCTAGTGATCCAGGAACCTCCTTGATGGCCAGGAGGGCCCTTTTGGAGTCAAGACCAGCCCCCAGACAAAGACTGTCTCTAGGGCAACCTTCTCTAGGGCAACCTCCCGAACCGAGGAGAGAACCTGTTGATAAACCAGCTTGTCCCCTTCTGACGACATGTGCCAAGTCGGAGGGTAGAAGACACAAGCCTAGGACCTTTTGGGGAGTGGGATTCAACAACTGGAGTCGCAAGGATGCGACCATCCCCGCAGTCTCCCCGCCTCAGTTCTCTGGTCCTCCTGGCCCTTGCATTGGGGGGCAACAGCAGCATCCCCCCCTTTTCAGAGGGGGAGCAGGAGGCCGGACACTTAGACTATGCATCGGTAGAAGGTGTGTAGGGGCGGGCAATACGCGTGATCTCGGGTAGGGGTAATAGGGACGGTAGCCATAAGCCTTATGAGAGAGGGCGGAGGAGCCGAAGAGAGGCTCGTCCGCCCTCTGACCTTCGAGCTATCCCTAGGCACGCAGTTGGGGAGCCCAAAGTTACCTCTCCTCCAACTCTGATACTGGCCAACACCAGGTCCGTGCGTAACAAGTCCGGAACCATCAGGGACCTCCTCCTAGAGAGGGAGGCCGATATAGCCTGTCTCACGGAGACATGGTTACAAGAGGGCAATAATGTCATCGTGCACGAATTAACACCGCCTGGGTTTGTGGCCAGTTGTCAGATGAGGACAGAGGGGCGGGGGGGAGGGGTGGCCATACTCAGTCGAGACAAGTTTTATTCCAGGACAATTCCGACGGCGAACATCCCCGGAGTGTGTGGGCCTGGCATGGGATCTTGGTGAGAGTGTGGCCTTCCTGCTGGTGTACCGTGCACCCAACGCACCGGCAGGAAGTCTGCCTAAGCTGCTGGAGGTGGTTGCGGAGTGGGCATTGAGGTTCCTGCTTATTGTCTTGGGGGACTTCAATGTCCACGCCGACACCGCCTCCCCGTCGACAGCAGCCATGGACCTAGTGTCCACCATGGAGGCACTAGGACTCTCACTGTGTAGGACCGGCCCCACACACCAGGCCGGACACACATTAGATCTGATCTTCGCGGCCGGAATTCAGGTGACCCTAACCTCCGTTATGGAGGTTCCATGGTCGGATCACAGTGTCCTGGAAGTCCGATTGAGCGTAGCCCCCCCTCCCGGTAAGGGTGCCGAACCTATTTCGGTTCGCCCGAAGAGACTTATGGAACCCACTAGGTTCCTGAATGCTCTGAGGGATTGGGAACTCCCCTGCGACTCGGTCGATGGGCTAGTGGAATCCTGGAATACCAGTCTTGCCGCTGCCCTAGACGAGATCGCCCCCAGGCGCTCTCTCATTCCCCGTAGTAATCGCTCGCCATGGTACACCGAGGAGCTGCGGGCGATGAAACGGAGGAGGAGACAGCTAGAGGACGTGTGGCGGAGTCTCCGTGACGAAGCATCGAAATCGGCTTATAGGCAGTTTAAGGAGGCCTATGAGCGAGCTATCAAGGAGGCGAAAAAAGTTCATTATGCCTCCTTGATAGAGTCAGCCAGTTCACGCCCAGCTCAACTTTTTAGAATAATTCGGTCAATGACAACAATTCCAACTGTCCCAAATGATAGGGGTTTGGCTCCAACAGCTGAGGCTTTCCAGAACTATTTTTACTGATAAGATTTGAAGCTCGCCGGGACATTCCAGCCACGGTTGATACAGTTAGCGAGCTCGAGACTCCGCCGCCACTCGGCGGGCCCACCTTCACCCGTTTCCAAAAGCTGACGCAGCAGCTGTTGATAAGTTACTGACTGCAGCTAGGCCAACTACTTGCTCCCTCGATCCGTGCCCCTCCTGGCTTATTAGATCTTGCCGGGAGGGGCTACGTGACCCCCTGGGCACGATCATAAATAGCTCCCTTGAGCAAGGAGTCTTCCCGGGGGGATTGAAAGAGGCTATGGTAAGACCGCTGCTGAAGAAGCCGAATCTAGATCCTTCGGCTCCCTCCAATTACAGGCCTGTGTCCAACTTGCCCTTCCTGGGCAAAGTAATTGAGAGGGCAGCAGCGGATCAGCTGCAGCAGTTCTTAGATGACACAGCTGGACTTGATCCCTACCAGTCCGGCTTCCGTATCGGGCATGGGACGGAGACCGTGCTTGTCGCCATTACAGATCAACTTCGCCGCCAGCTGGACTGGGGTGGATCAGCTCTGCTTGTCTTGTTAGATCTGACAGCAGCGTTTGACACGGTAGATCATGCACTGTTGACCCACCGTTTAGCCGGCGCCGGGGTTGGGGGGACCGCTCTTCAATGGGTGGCCTCCTTCCTCCGGTGCCGGGGACAACGTGTGGAGGGGGGCGGGGGGGTCTCCGGGAGGTCCCCACTTGGTGTGGGGTCCCCAGGGGGCCATCCTCTCCCCTTATTATTCAACGTTTATATGCGCCCCTGGCCCAGCTGGCCCGCGACTTTGGTCTGGAGTGTTATCAGTATGCGGATGACACCCAGCTTCTGCTGAGAATGGACGGCAGGCCGGACACCGTACCCGATTGTTTCCATCGATGCCTGGAGGCCGTGACTGGTTGGCTGCGTACCAGCCGGCTGAAGGTGAATCCGTCGAAGACGGAGATCCTGTGGCCCGGTCGCCCCGGGCTGGGTGGGTGCCGGTTGCCTACCCTGGATGGCGAGCAGCTTAGCCCGTCATCTTCGGTTAAGAGCTTGGGTGTTCAGTTGGACTCCCTGCTGACCATGGAGGCCCAGGTCTCCGCGATCTGCAGGGGGTCCTTCTATCACCTGCGACAGGCTAGGCGACTGGCACCCTACCTGTCCGGGAATGACCTGGCGACGGTAATCCAAGCGACGGTCATCTCGAGACTAGACTACTGTAACACCCTCTACGTTGGCCTTCCCCTGTCGACACTCCGGAAACTCAAGCTAGTGCAGAATGCCGCTGCTCGCTTGCTGACGGGCTCGTCAGTAAGGGAGCACATTACGCCCATTCTCCGGCAACTGCACTGGCTTCCTATTGAGTACCGAATTGTCTTCAAGGTGTTGGTACTGACCTTTAAGGCCCTCCACGGCCTAGGGCCTGCGTACCTGAGGGACCGCCTTACCCCGTATTTGAGATCACTGCGGTCAGATGAACAGAATCTGCTGGCCATTCCATCTGTCCGCTCCTGCCACCTATCCGCGACGCGACAGAGAGCTTTCTCAGCGGCAGCTCCAGTGCTGTGGAACTCCTTGTCGGACAGGAGCCATCTCGGAACTAGTCCCTTTTAGAAGGGCTTGTAAGACCGCCCTCTTTGGACTAGCGTTCAACTAAACCCAAATGGATAGTATATTGTATACTCCATGTATTCCCTGCATCTCGTGATATGTTGACTTGTGTTTTTAACTGTTTTATGTTTTATTGTAGGATGCATGTCTGTGACATGTTGTCCATGTGTATTTTGATTGTTATCCGCCCCGAGCCTGTAGGGAGGAGCGGAATACAAAATGGAAGAAATAAATAAATAAATATGTGTGTGTGTGTGTGTGTGTGCTTTATTTATTGTTTCATATGATGTATTTATACACTGTGTTTTGCAATGTGGCACTGAAGTGACCAAACTGTAAGCTGCTCTGAGTCCCCTTCAGGGTGAGAAGAGCAGGGTAGAAATATAGTAAATAAATAAATAAATGTAGTAGAGAGCAAACATGCTTCACATTTTAAAAAATATAATTGTTTCTTTGTTTTGGTCACCCGTCCTTATGGAGAAATGTACTGGTAAAATTGGGCATTCTAAAAATGAACGCAACAAAGACATTTTAAAAACAGATTGGTTTCTACTTATTGATTATGTTAACCACACAAAGATAGATTAATGCCTCCACAATCCCATAATGAACTTTAGAATTATATTCTATCATAGATTTAATTACCGTAGAGAAGTTCAGGTAACTAGTTATCTGTAAAGCACTGCTTCCACGTCCTGCAATTTGAGTGTCTGATCGGTAGTTGTTTTGGTTTTGCCTTTGCTTTTATATTTTATATTTGAATGTTGTTCTTTTTCAATAATAAAACACATAAATAAGAACAAAAATCCATTTATAAAGTTCTTACATGGGTTTATTATTACAAAAAGATAACCACGTTGACTATGGGTTTGGCAGTAAAATGAATGCCAATGACTGAATTTTGATTGTGCTTTTCCTGTATGGCAGGGGGTTGGACTAGATAGCCCACGTTGTCTCTTCCAGCTCTATTATTCTATGATTACAAATGTAATGTTGTGCTATAAATGGAGCTGGAATAGAATAGATGCATACTGACTATCAGAGAATGCAGATCAATGTAGACATTCTGAAGATCATAATATCAGATTGGATACAAAAAGATCCATCTTTGAAAAGAAGGTCCTTTCATTCATATGAAAAGATTTTGCAACTGATTTCCGTCAGATTACTCCAGCTGCAGCATCCCAGTGATTTCCATTTCTCAAGAATCCTCCTGTCCCTGGAAACCTGGGACAACTTTTTGAGGCATTGTGGGAAGAAGAGGATATAACGTTCACAGAGAGGACATTCCAAATCTTTTTTTTCCCAACCATGTCTCTAAAAAGAGTTGGATCTGAGAACAGAATGATTCTTGAGAAGAGATGAAATATAATGTGTTACACATAAGTCACAAAACTCTGAAACTCTTTCTTTATAGGACTTCCATTACAATTCACTTGTATTTTGTAGTGATATGTGTGATGTATGTTTCTTTTGTTTCATTTGTTGTTTCATTCCCTTTGTTTCATTTGTTGTTCTCGAAACGGTAACGCCCTCTACGGTATGAAAATAGGCCCGAAAATAAAAGAAAGCATGAACTGTTACCATCTATTCGCCTTATTTTCGGGCTACGTTGAACTCCTCACATGGGCCCGCTGAGCATTGCTGTGAGCTATTTATTTACCTCTCAGCCCTGCTTGCTTCTTGTCTTGCCTTGCCCACTCTGCAGACAGAGGGGAAAGCATCACAGAAATATTGGCATCTTAAGCCCTATGTCTAACCTCAGTTCTCTTCTGCAGATGGAAGGGGAAACATCTCAGAATTAGTGTTATCTTAAGTAACTCTGGTGCTTTAAATCCAGGCCATAACGAAGGACTTAAGGACAAACCATGCCATTGCCAAAAACGATGGGAAGGGAAATTTGCCCCCATTGCCACCACTAAAAGAAGAAGTGAAATAGTAGGAGTGGGCACTGGGCTGTGTGTGTGGAGCATCTTTGACATTTGGAAGCAAGGAATTTTGTCCTCCCGGCCCTGCCTCTCTCCTGCTGCTGCTCCTGGAGAAATTAGAGGGAGGGGCCAGCAGGGGGAAAGAGGGAATGTTTTTAAGGAGATTTTATTTATAGAAAGAAAAAAAATCCTAAAAATCACGGGATGGCCCAAACATTACGAAACTTGGTGGGCTAAGAGTTGCAGATGTGCCCTCCATGTGTGGCAATTTTCACCTTTCTAGCCATACAACTGAGGGGAAGGGGAGCCTGTGAAGGCTGCCCGTGTTGGCCAATGGTCCAAAAAAAAGTTCTTTTGGACCCGGAATGAAAAAGCTCATTCGGAAACACACCAATTGTTGGGAGAAGTGATCAAAAACTAAAAAGGGGCCTTACGAATGAAACAATCAGGAATGGATAGTAATTCTATACAAATGTACAAGACTATATTTTGTACATTCCAATCCAAATATACGGAGAACTAAAGGACTTTAGAGAAACAATGAAAGATGAGATATAAGGTGTTCCACATAAATCACAAAAATTGAATGCACCTTTTTATGTGAGATCCGCTACAATTCTTCTTCTGCTTCTTTTAGGATTCAATCCGTCAATAGTAAATTGGCTATGCACAAATATTTTATCTTCTACACACACACAATCAACATGCAACAATTGCTGGAACAGCCATACTCACCAGGAAGATTGTGCCACTTATTCATAGCAAACAGTCGGTTGGCGGTAACTGTAATGACAGCAGGATTTGCCAAAGCAGGCTGGGTATTGGCTGCTACATGTGTTACAGGAGAGTTGGATGGAAATTTTAGGACCATGATGACATCTTGCTGTGCTTGGTCTGTGAACATCAACGGACTCTGCAGGAGGAGATACTGTTGAGTGGGTACAACAAGACCCCAAACACATGGGAAAAAGAAAAAGAGCGAAGGAGGTAGGAAGGAAAGGACAGGACAAGAGAAGGAAGACCCAATTAAAACAAGCAAGCACCAAGAGCTGTTGCAAATGAATGCCAAGGCAATAATTTTTGACAGGCCCATGGAAACTATCAGTTTAGAGAACACCTTGATGTGCATGCTTAATTGCATACAGAGTGAGAAAAGATCTAAAGGAAACATTCATAGCAGACCACTATTAAAGTGTTTCCAGTCGCCTGTATCTTGCAAATGGCTTAGCTTTCAAAGAAACCAAGGTAGATCAATAAGAAAAGCAAATCTCAATAGAGAAATAAATAAAAATGCAGCCTCTCAGAGAGTCTTAAAAGCTATAGTAAAGCTCAAAGAAGAAAACCCATGGCAAATTAGACAGGAAAAATAAATAAAATAATGTATGCAGTATACATACACACACATTTTATGTGTATACCTTCAGAATGAATGAGGAAATATCACTACAGAATTATTGTCATGCTTTCATCCAAAACAGAACACATTAAAATAGCTTATGTATGCAATTGCAGTCACCATTCAATTATACTTCAAATAATATTATTTGGGTTCCAGGATGCCTTTGAGAAATTGAGAGAACATTGAAATGAGTTTCCAGGTGGGGGTAAAAGGGGAGTGCATAATTCCCACTGATTCTTCCTTTCCCTTTAGATACTGTGGGTCCCCTAAACTTCCATACAATATTGTAGAAAGGCAGAAAATAATATAGGGGGAAAGTGGGCTCACTGAAAATTGCACCTTCCACTCCACAAGCAGGAGTACTCTACTGACAGAGTTCTGCTTATGACAATTGAGGATCCATTTTAGACTCAATCTGAAATTCTAGATGTTACAGAGAAAAAAAATTAAATAGAGAGACACACTCAGCATAAAAAGATGGGGTTAATAATTGTTCTCATGGACAGGTTTTGGAGCCAAACTTATGGATTTTGACATGATATGTGGATAACTAGAAGATTATTCAGTGAAGGGCACTGATGGCATTTCCTCCACATAGACATTTTAAAAGGCCAGAAATGGCACCATGATGGAGAGAGTAGAGAGGGGATTGGTGCTTCCTTTTAGGATGGATTCAGCTTTTGCCTTTTTCCATTTTAGACCTTTATTTTAAGAGAAAGCAAGTACCCTATGTACTCATGTATACCCTGGGTCAACTTACCCACACTGACCTGTGGGTAAGTTGATCCAAGGTATACATAAGTACAGAGGATACTTGCTTTCTCTTAAAATCAAGGCAGGTGATTCCTAAATTGCCCCGCTCCCTTAAAGAACTCCAAATTGAATAACCTAAACCAGTGGTTCTCAACCTTTGAGTCCCCAGATGTTTTGGCTTTCAACTCCTAGAAATCCTAACAGCTGGTAAACTGGCTGGAATTTCTGGGAGTTGTGGGCCAAAACACCTGGGGATCCACAGGTTGAGAACCACTGACCTAATCTGTCTCCACCTGGGTAACACACACCTTTACAGATTATAGGGGTTCTTCTACACTGGTCCTGTATCCCACAATCTGATCCCAGATTATCTGGCAGTGAAGACCAATATAATCCCATTTGACGCTGGTAACCTGGGATCCGATCCTGGGATATAGGGCAGTGTAGAAGGTGTCTTGAATGCATATCATTAAAAGGTTTACAACTTATTCTCAAGCAACATTCATAAGATAAACAGACTAACAAATGTAATATTTATGTCATATACTCTTGACATCATATTATATTATACAATTAAATTGAAATAGTTTCTAGCTAACAAGTAGTTAAGGCAATAATTGTTTTAATGTTCACATACTATTATTGTCTGTGAAACTTAAATCAAATGTATACTGCCTTGAAGTAAGAAATCACAAGATATACATTAGTTTTGTAAACACTTGTGGTGGCGTCCAATATGCAATGTAATTCTGATGAAAGCCTTCATATTTTGTGATGTTTTGCTGACATAGTAATTGAGTAAATATAAAAAAAGCTCAAGCCTGGGTTGTGCGTGAACATGGTTTGAACACTGATGAACAAGATTGGTTCAAGTTTTTACATCAATGTGACTTTGTCTGCAAAAAACCCTATTTCTTAATAATGAATTAGTATCTTAACGGAATGTGAACAGTTTCAGTCTATTTGTCATCATCAGTGTAGCAATAGATGTACACACAAGTAAACACACATATGAAAGTATTCATTTCACATATTTTTATGCATAAATAATAAACCATTAAGTACATTTGCATTTTTATTATCTGTCCTTTTTAGAAGTATTAGGAGTATTTAGAAAAACATATTACACTATGAATTCCTATTCACCATCTTTGTATAAAGGTGTAAATAAAAACAACTAATAAGCTACCCAGACACCCTTTTGAGCAAGTGGCTAAAAGCCAATCAATATTATGAGTTAATCCTCCCTGGATGCTCATTCAATTAAAGGTGTCAGTAATGCCTCATCTGATGTGGCCTCAATTAAATCCAGCTATCTGATGGTGTGAAAACACAAGGGGATACAACAACAGCAGCCAAACCAGACAAATAGGCAGCCTTCATGTGACTGCTAATTACTACACCTGGTGCATATTATGGCTTGTGCACTTAACACAGCCCATGGTGCCTCTCATATCTTCTCTGCACATAACCAGGAAAACACATACTGAAACTTTTACTGCTTCACCCAATCATTACAGTGTAAAAACATTTGATTTTTGTGATGGGAAACACCAACATGGTAATGCATCTGGAAACCATTTTTAAAAATATCTAGAAAGCTGCATCTCTAAGTCTATTGTTAAAAATGTATCATCTAGGATCTGAGCTAAAAAGAAACAATTTTGGGGGGAGCAAAAATGACAGCCTCTCTATAAGACTAATTTATACATTTGTAAAGACATTTGTACATACAAAAGTCATTAGTGCATCTGCTTCCATGGAAAAGTTGTAAATTGCAAAGCAGTGCCCAAATCTCATCACCTGCCTGTACACCATTGCACACACAAAAACAATTTGTGTAGTCTGGATAGAACTTTAGATGAGTACATCATTCATTCCTTACACTTTAACTTGTAAAAACTGACAACTTGAAAGGTAATTCTGTGCTGACTCCTGGATCCTCACAATATGTTGAAAACACATACCATCCTCATGCTACGTACTTTTGTCCTTTGATGAACACATAACATTATTTAACAAAATTTGAAAGATTTTCTGTTCCTGGTTTGAAAGTGTTATTTCCTGTTTAATTGTGTAGTGCTTACTTTGAAAGTACAGTAGAGTCTCGCTTATCTGACCTTCGCTTATATGACGCCCCCCCTTTCCTCCAACAATTCCCCTTCAATTAAAGGAGCACTCCCCAACTCTCTCTCCATTCCTAATAAGTGAAAAAGGCAAGGGAGGAGGAGGAGGGAGGAGGAAAGGGGAAAAAGAGGCAGGATTGGAAGCGTCCTCCCTCCTTTCCTCTGTGATTACTACACTCCTCTTCTGCATCTGGGCACTTCCTGCTGGGCCGCTCTAGCCCCGAGGCTTTGCCTTGCCATAACCCTTTGTGTTCCTGTTGTTAATGTTCTAGGTATCTAGTGCCATGTTGGATGGCTAACAGTAGGAGACTCCGTTTTATCCAACATTTTTGTTGATCAGACATTCTGCTGGCCCGTTTATGCCGGATAAGTGAGACTCTACTGTAGTTGTTTTATACTCAAGAAGCTGTCACAAACTATGTTGAATTGGTTGATACTCTGAGATATCCATTGGAAAACTGTAGCCAAATGTGCTGCAGGATGCCCCGCAAAAACAAAGTTTTTGCAGTTTAATAAACTTTCCCCATGTTTTTATGATAGAAACAATTAGGAAATGACATTTATAACCAAGGAACAAAAACGATGTCACATAGTGTTTTAATAATATAATGCATAATGATTAATAATGCAATGTGAGTATTTTAGAGTTAAGTATGGAAAAACAGTGACCCAAGCAACAATGTTGAGAAAATAGAGTTATGTCAAAATCAAAGTTATGCAGCATTCATCTGATTTTTTTGTTCTCAATTACACTACATGACTTCTGCATTGTAATGGATTTTATTCTGACCACTATAATTCATAATATAGTCTAGAGCAGAGCTTTCGAAATATTTCATGTTGTTGACACACTTTTTAGATATGCATCATTTCGCAATTCAGTTTTACCAGCAAACCAGAGGTTAAACCAACCCCTTATAAGAGATACAGGCACATACATAAATTGTAATAATGAAATATATGGGGACACAACATATCTCATGAAAACCTTTAATTTAAATTTTTAAAAGTATAAGATTTGTAAGATAATACCAAAATTAAAATATTTTCTGCCATTTATAATATGCGTTGGAAGGAGTTTCCATATGTGCATGAAAGAGGGGGAGAAGTAAAGACAGAACTGTTGATGCAGAGAACATCAACCTCACACTTAACTTACCACCTGCATCGCAGAGCTTCTAGGGGGATGTGGTTCTATGAGCAACTGGGAAGGAGTCTGTCCAAAACTTCGGATCTGAGCTTCAACAGCCTGGAAAAGACATAGGAGGTTTGCTTGTTTAAAAGGTGCTAATTGCAGGCAATAGAACCATCCCTGTCACCTGAAAATGTCATTCTATACGTCTGGATTTTTTTTTTAAAAAAAACCCTCGAAGGCTGTGTGCACACTGTGGGGCTAAGTGCTTGGCACTGGTAATAAGAATGAGGTAATCTTTTTAGTACTTTAGAAGCTATTTCCATGAGAAACTGCAAAACTTCATTCTGCTCTGTGATATTAAGCAGAGACCAGCTATTACAATCAAAAACTCTCCTTATGGATTCCGCTTGCTTTGTGTGCAGAGAGCCAAAAAAGCTAATATTTTACAGGTACTAAAGAATACTCATGCAAACAATTTAAGTGCCTCACCCCAAACCCTGGGTCATTATCCAAAGTAGAAAATGGTAACAAAGATCTTTAACCAGACTTGTTGGTGTGAAAGAGAAGTCAAAATATTCTTAGAACACGTCTAAGCTATTATGAATAAGTATCAATGCAACACACATAAATGTAACAGAGAAAAATTAAGTTCAAGCTAAACTGTGACCAAAACAAGTCCTAGTATGTCTTTACACTGTACATAGAATTAATAGAGTTTGACAACACTTTAACTGCCATTTTTTGTTTATTGGTTCAGTCGTTCCGACTCTTTGTGACCTCATGGACCAGCCCATGCCAGAACTCCCTGTCGGCCATCACCATCCTTAGCTCCGTAAAGGTCGAGTCAGTCGCTTCAAAGCATCCATCCATCTTGTCCTTGGTCAACCCCTCTTCCTTTTTCCTTTCATTTTTCCCAGCATCATTATCTTCTCCAAGCTATCCTGTGTTCTCATTATGTGGGCAAAGTATTTCATCTTTGCCTTTAATATCCTTCCCTCTAGCGAGCAGTCGGGCTTTATCTCCTGGAGTATGGACTGGTTTGATGTTCTTTTGGTCCAAGGCACTCTCAAATTTTTCCTCCAACACCCGGAAACAAATTTTTCCTCCAACAGTATTAACTGCCATGGCTTAATGTTAAAGAATCATAGGAGTTGTGGTTGGATGAGGCACCAGTACTCTTTGACAGAGAAGGCTAAAGATCTTGTAAAACTCTAACTCCCATAATGCCATAGCACTGAGCCCTGGCAATTCAAGTGGTGTCAAACTGAAATGTTCCGAAATATCAAACTTTTGTCTTTTAAATGTCAGTTCTATGTAAGCATATCTAGTTCAAAATCTAGGTCATGTATTTTATATCTGTAACTTTTAAGAAGGAAGCCAAGTGTTAGAGTGTATTCTAATACTGGGATTTGAATCCCCATTTGATAATGTAAATCCAGTAGGTGATCCTGGGCAAGTCACACTCTCTCAGCCTCAGAGGAAGACGAGGACAAATGGTGTTTGAACTAATCAGTCAGAAAAATTCCATGATAGGTTTGCCTAGCATAAGCCAGAAATTACTCAAATGCAAACAAGAGCTTCTAAGACCTTTACAAATGAGTTTTAAAGAACAACAACAAATTACAATGAAGTTAAGCATCTGAGTTAACTTCAGGTGCTTAACTTCAGTGTAATCTGACTAGGGCTGTGGTGGTGCAATGGGTTACACCCTAGTGCTGCTGAACAGCTGACCTGCCGACTTGAAGGTTGCAATTCGAATCCACAGGTCAGAGTGAGCTCACGCTGTCAACCCAGCTCCTGCTAATCTACAGTTCGAAAAAATGCAAATGTGACTAGATAAATGGCGGGAAAAGGCAATAAAACTTTTAACTTTGACCAGGTGGTAACAACGCAGACTCCTCGGCTTGAAAATGGAGAAGAGCACCTCCCAGAACCAGAGATGAGAAGGATGGAATATAAATAAAGTGTATGAATTATTATTATTATTATTATTATTATTATGTTCCCCAGCAGCAGCATCTCAAAAAGTAACACCATTCATTTGGTCAGTGTCCTTTGCAAAGTAACATTTACCTATCTGCTTTGTTTACAACCAGTACAGAACTGCATGATCCATTGTTTTAATTTACTGACACAACTCTGATAAACTTCTGTAATAAACTCTGAGTTCAATAATATAAAGCTCACTTCCCCTTTTTGTTCTCAGTAACAATACAACTTTGGCTCTTTCCATAACAAAGGCCAACACATATTTTGGGGTCTCAAATGTTAAACCTGTTTCTGGGTATATTTGACCTGCGGATTCCAAAAACGACACCAGTTTCCCCCATCAGCTGTGGTTTTTGAGAAACAGAACATAGCGCATATACAACACAATATTCTGAAGTAGCAACCCATATAACCCCAGGAACAGGCCTAAAAACAAATCATCAAGACATTTTTGTTTGGTGGGCTATGTAATTATTCCAGATACTATAAGATTATGCTATAAACAGAATGGAATTTAACAGTCCATTTTTACATTACAAACATTTGTAATACATAACAATTCACATATTAAACTGTAAAAGAAGTGTTAACAAGTGAACAAATAGTTAAATATTGATAATTTCTGCTAATTATGATATACCCTTTCTCCTTCCCTCTCGTGCACACACACAGCATTGTTTGCTTTTCCATATTTTGGCTGTGAAAAGGGGCCAGGAGAAAAGCAGACTTCTCATGACAATTTAGTTTTGAGTTTAATGTGTAATTGCAGTCTCTAAACCTATTTAATAATCCAGTACTGAATTTTTACATAGAAAGGTGTGCTTGGAGAGGCGGACTGCCAATCGGCCATGCCCATGGACTTGAACTTCCTCTCCTTAGTGCTGAATATGTTAGGGCAATATTCAACTACTCACAAGAAGTCTGTACATGCTCAGGAGCAATTTTTAAATTGTTTCATATGTCCCAGAATTGAAGCCTATCATTTGAAAAACACCAACTATAGCTGATCCTTGCTGAGCCCTGGCACAAATTAATCTCTGCTCTGTTTTAACTGTGAAAGAAGTTAATTCAACAGTATGCAGTACCCACCAAATAGGGCTGTAAATTTCTCCAGGAGACGCGTATTAGAGAGTTTGAACATATGGATGCAGTTAAGGCAAAAACAGATGTTTGTTACTTTTCTTTGCAGCGCCACTCAGAAATGAAATCAAAATTGCTTCCCCTCTATGTTTATGTCTGAAAAGAACTATAAAACCGAATGAGAAGGAGGTAGCGGGGGAAGTAAAAGATAAAATGAAAAAAGGAATGGAATAGTGTCTTTCTTCGTAAAAACAAAAAAACGAGCATGATTAAGGCATCACAAATGCAATGATTATGAATATTGCATGTGTCCAGATTTAGCAAAATCCCTATTTTTTAAAAAGCCACTTAAAGTATATCAACCATCATTTAACTTAATTATTCATGCGTGTATCTGAGTTAAATACCTATACAGGGGTTTAGCTGGTCCATAGCAATACAGCAGTTTTCCATGTAACATTATAACTGCTGTAATGCTCTCAGTTGCAAGGAAAGGAGTGCACAAAACAACAAAGGAAGTTCTGAAAACTATCAAGGACAGTCAATTACTATTTAGTAAATTAAAGGTTTGCCCCACATTGTCTTAAAACCCCCTTGTCTTAATTTGAAAGACAAATTAGTATGAGATGAAATATTAGGCCTAAAGTTGGACGCTGTATCCCGGCTGAGCAGGATTCAAATCTGGATCCTACATTCCAAGCAAAACACTGCCTATTGTATCATAATGGAGCTGCTGGAAAGACAAGGGAGAGGGGCAAGTGAAACACAATGCTATTCTAATCAAACAGATTAGCATAAGAACAAAGTGAAGGAAATGCTTAAGGTTTTTCTTGCTTTCCACCCACCCTGCTTATATTTAAACAATTGTTCCTGTTGGCTTTGAAAATGATCTGTGATTTAGCTATTCCTTTTTCTTCAGCCAGATGTTGCACAACTGGATCACAGAACACTACGTCTCCATTCATTTGGTTTAGATGAACAGCATTGCATGGATGGGCAGATTTCCTCTCTGCAGGACCATTCACCCCCTGAGAGAGATGGACTCCTGCATTTTGGGTAACAAATGGAAGTCACCGCGCTTTGGTGGGAGTGTAGTCAATGTCTTCAACTAGTGATGAAAAGTATTTCCCTTTTTAAATAGACTTTTTTAAAATAAAAAAACCCTAAACACTAAGACATGAGGTAGTGTCCTTCCATAGGACATGCTAGTCTATATTTTCAAAATGAACCATAGAGGCCAAGTTTTGGGGTAAATTGACACTTGGTGTAGCAGCTTACTTTTTCCTTTAAGAAGCTTTTATTTAGAGGAGGAGGAGGAGAGCCCTCAACCATCTCATAACACCAATAAGAAGATGAACTGATGTGTAACCCAATTAAGACATGAGAGGAAATTATTGATGTGGTGGCAGTGCATAGCTTCCCCACTTATGATTGCCCTAGGAGGCTTAAGGTTCAGATAAACATTCAGAATTTTGCAGGTTATGGTTACAGCAAAACAGAAAGGGTTGCAATTCTTGTCTGATTTGCCAGTTATAGCCACTCTTAGACAATGTCATAATCATTGTGACAGGAGATCTCAAGCTGTCATTTCCTACATCGCACCAATCACTCTTTCAAGAAAGGGGGGAAATTTGTTATTTATGTACTACATTTATATACCGCCTTTCTCAGCCCAGAGGCAACCCAAACTTTACTAAGAAGAAAACTTATACACTGTATACTTGCTAATTTTCTATCTTTGTTATATTCTGATATTGTATTAGTCATTCCTGGTATGAGTATTGTTGGCAGTAAGCACAAACTAAAATCCCAGTAATTTCATCATTAGTTGAAAGACGTAATAATACTGTTGAGTACAAATGTTATTTCTATATCCAAAAAGCCACACAAAACCAGCAAATTGATAATGCTATGTTATAAAAAGCTTTAATAGCCTTATTATATATTCTGAAAAAGATAGATAAATAAATGTCTCTCTGAAATCCTGGAAAACATGAGTGATATAATATGAAAACAGTCAATGCTGAATGAGAAGGATAAAAAAACCTTCTGTGTAATAATAATAATAATAATATAATAACAACTTTATTTTTATACCCTGCCTCCATCTCCCCAAAGGGACTCACGGCGGCTTACACGAGTCCAAGCCCAATTAACAGTGTTTAAAATGTAGCACATTATAATGCATAACATAATTTTAAAACAACATAAAACAACATTATAAAAACATTATATAAAACAAGCATCAAAACCAACAACAGCAGCATAGTTCAAGTCTCGATATGGGTGGGCGGACTGGTGCACAGCAATTCAGAGGATAGGGCTAGTAAGTAAGGTGCATAGGTCGTATAGTAACATTAAGGATAAGAACAATATAAGAAGGATCATTCTAACTTTGAATACAACGGTAGTAAAATACATGGCCAATTTTTTTGGGTCCTAGCTGGGGCAAATTGTCAAGGGAATTGTTTAGTCAAACGCACAACAGACCATCCATATCTTTAGATCTTTGCAAAAAGTGGATAGGGAGGGTGCTAGTCTGATCTTCCTGGGGAAGGAATTCCAGAGCTTGGGGGCGTCAACCAAGAAGGCCCTCTCTCTTGCTCGCACTAAACGTGCCTGTGATTGAGGTGGAAGCGAGAGAAGGGCCTCACCAGAAGATCTTAGAGATTGTGTGAGTTCATAAGGGAAGATGCAGTCTCAAATATAGGCAGGTCCCGAACCGTTTAGAGATTTATAGATGACGACCTGTACTTTGAATTGCGACCAGAAACTTATTGGCAGCTAGTGATGGCAGTCTCTCCTTAGAATTCAATCTCACAGGAAGCCCACCCAATTAGCTCTCTTCTTACCCTTAAGGCCCTTTGAGAGATTACACATACAAAATTCTAAAATACATTAAGGACAAGGCAGACAGTGACAAGATTCAGAGGCCATTTCTAATCCCTCTGCCTCTTGAGTAAGCTCATACATAGCCCCAGCAAAAGACCACACCAAGGGGCCATTACATGACATTATAAGGCAATGGACAGTGCATGGTTGCCCTCAGGCAGCTCCAGATTCCCTGCTTCCCATCAGGTCCCACAGAATAGCCAGAGAGAATGTGGGAAGCTCAAAAGCTATTCAGGTATGCAAATAAGCACAGTAGACTAATTATGATAAAATCAATTAATCAAGTTGCAATACATATGTGTGTCAATCACCACAATGGGGTACATATACAAGTACAAGTGGATATGCCACAGTAGTAATGTCGCTATACAGCGATACAAGCACAATTCATGAAATCAATTGCACAATGGCAAGTTTAACATAAACAGTAAAGAAGTCATATGCACAGAAAGGAAAATATCTGCCCTTCCTGTTAGTGGAAACAGTTCAAAACACCATATTTTTAGTACCGCAATGGGAATGTATGAACCGTCGAATTGGGAGGATTCTCTGGGTGTCGAAAGTCAAGCGGGAAGACTCGGCTGGTAACGCAAAATCAATCCAACATGCTAAGGCGCATGCGCGGACATGCGCAATGGCAAGCCGCTAGTAGTTCTGGGCGTCGTAGTTCAGCCGGGACTGCTCTGAATGCCGAACTCGTCTACGCATGTGCGGGGAAGCGCGCAATGGCGGCCCGCAAGGGATGACGGTTAAGGTAGTTCGGGAGAGGTTTCAGGGCGTCCTTGAAGTGAAGGGTAGACTGGCGAGTGCCTGGGTAGATGTTAAGGGGTCCACTGTTCACGGGGTAGGTGAAGACAGCGGAGGAGGGGCTGCCTGACGGCGGGAGCTCTCTCCTGAGCCGGCTAAGGGCCGTTTCGTCATATAGACTTCCTCAGAGGCATAAATAATAGCGTCCTCAGTTGACGTAAATCTAAACAATAATAGTAATAATGTGTATCAAAACCAGAATAAACGGTGAATAGGGGGCATGTCAATAATTATCAAGTAAGGAATAATTACCATGTAGAGTTGTTCACACTGCGCGGAGGACGGACCACTCCAACATCAGGAAATGGCAAAGGTTGGAGGTCACCAAAGGGCTTTTATAGGATAAGGAAGGGTAAGCTTTTAAAGGGGCACCCTCTGTAGGGCAATGTATCACCGGTAAGTAAGGGAAGTGATGTAGGGAAGGGAGTGTAAGGGCCCTGTTTCTTATTATAGATGTGTCTATTTATTAAGAAGGGCATTTATGGTCAAAGGGTCATTAAGACCCCCCCCCAGCGTTTCTCGGTGGCGAGTTGCACAATCCAGAAGGTCTCCCTCTTCCTTAATAGGGCTGTCATGTCTGAATGTGGGTGGCCTTTCACTCTCTCAAGGACCTGAATTTTGATATTGTCAAAACTATGCTTCATCTCAGTGCAATGAGAGTATAATGTGGAATCAGTTTATTTTAATTTAATTCTAGACTTATGTTCAAGGGAACTGGGCATCTATGAGAACGACCCTACCTTCATCAAATCGTGGATAGCGATAGTAGAAAAATGCTCAAGGGACCTTTTGGTCTTGATAATCAAAAAAGCCACTATTGAGAGCGATGAACTACAACAAGACATCGCTGTCCTTAAAACCACTTTAGCCAGCACCACGAACAAACCGGACCTTGATAAAATACAAGAGGACTGCCAAAAATTGTTTGATGATTTGAAAAAAGCCCAACTCACCAAGCTTAAACGCGATGAGAAGGACTACAAAGATGGAAAAAATTTCAAATGGCAGTCCAAAACTAATCTCAATAACAATAGACGCATTCGGTTCTCGAGAGAATCTATACAATCTGGTGGCTCTGGTGATTTTAGTGGAGGCGAATCAGACCAAGCAAAAGCAGGACCCTCTGGACAGTATTCTCTCAGGAGCTGTACAAAAAATCCTGACCACAAGGAAGCTCCAAAACCTCAGCGAAATTTTCGCAAGGCCAAAGGGAAAAAGGGACCAACCTAATATTTAACCTTTCTAGTTACGCACTCTCCGAAGAGGAGAAAGCCCTTGTTAACCGTGGTTTATCATTTGTTATGACTCCTAATTGTATTGATTTAGACATACGTAAGAATTTGGCATTGCTTTTCCGTTCCGTCAGGCTGAAGAGTTTCTTCTCTAATAAAGACTCTACCACAGATTATATGGGACAATCACAGAAATTTAAAACTCCGAGCAAATTCACCCCACACATAATTCCTGATAATGTTAAGACCTTCGAGGATACAGTTCTGAGGGAAGTCTCCAAAATTGATCATCGTACTGACAAAAAATTCAGTAATCTCACACCCACTGAAATGGACACCCTTAACAAATTGGGATCTGACCCCTCCCTAGTATGGAAAAAGGCAGACAAGGGAGGAGGTATAGTACTAATGGATAGAACTGACTATGTCAAAGAGTGTACACGACAACTGTCGGACCAGAAATTTTATAAAATCCTTGACAGAGATCCGACGAGGAAATACATGACTACGATTGCTTCCATAGCCCATATTGGCCAAACCATGGGTTACATCTCAGATGCGACTGCAGACTTCCTCGTTAACAGATCCCCTCGAGTCCCAGTGTTTCATACACTCCCTAAAATCCACAAACCACAGCGCCCCCCGATGGGGAGACCAATTGTGTCAGCAGTTTCTAGCTTACTGGAACCACTATCTAAATATCTGGAAGACATCCTACATCCATTTTCTACTGACACCCCTACTTTCATCCTCGATACAAAGGATTTCATTTCCAAGATCGAGGGCTTTAAAATCAATCCTAACGACTACTTAGCTACGGCGGACGTGGTCTCTCTATACACCCACGTCCCCCTAGAATTGGCTAGAAGTATCATCATGGACTTACTAGATACCAGGCAGGAGAAAGATCCGCCAACACATTTCCTCATGGAATTGTTGGACGTGATCTTCGATTACAACTATTTTACTTTCAATGGCCAATACTATCTGCAAGTAGATGGGGTAGCAATGGGGAGCAGTGCTGCCCCTACGATTGCAAACATTTTCATGATTACAACTATTTTACTTTCAATGGCCAATACTATCTGCAAGTAGATGGGGTAGCAATGGGGAGCAGTGCTGCCCCTACGATTGCAAACATTTTCATGATTTTCTTAGAGAAGAAAATGTTATTTTCTACTAATCCTGACCCCATGGTCTCCAAGATCCGTAGAGTGTTCAGATACATTGATGACCTCTACTTTATAGTTCAAGGAGACCTCGACATGACTGCCCTCAACCTTTGGTTAAATCAATGGCACGAATCAATCTCCTTTACTTCCACCTCCGACCGACATAGTATCAACTACCTAGATATAACTACTTACATACACAATTCTACTATTCGAGTCAGGAACTATAGGAAACCCATTCAAAAGAACAGCCTCCTACATTATAGAAGTTATCATTCTTTTAGTTTGAAGAACAATTTACCCTATGGTCAATTTCTTCGCCTTAAACGGAACTGCACCCACCTGTCACACTACAAACAGGAAGCCGACCTCCTGACTAGCAATCTGAGGAGTAGAGGCTATCCAGAACATATATTGAGTATAGCCAGGGAAAGCTGACCGTCTTGATAGGAAATCCCTTTTAAAACCTAAAGTCACTATGGGAAGAGGAGAGAGAATAGTATGGCCACTTACCTTAAGTCCTCATGGTAATTATATCATTAAAATTGAAATGATACTGGCCGTTGGTCTCCAGCATCCCCGGCCTTAATGATTTCCCGATGGTGGCCCACAAAAGGACCAAGAACATAGGGGACATCCTCACGCATACGAGCCTATCCCAACCCAAACTGAAGAACTCCCTAGTGGTTGGCACATACCCTTGCGGATCCTGCACTATCTGCAAGCATATTAAACAACAAAAAATAGTGGTCAGCACCACCAATAAAAGGCAATTTAAATTAACATCATACGCCAATTGCCAGTCTACCGGCCTTGTGTACCTACTCGAGTGCAGTTGCCACCTGCAATACACAGGCTACACCACTAGGAGCCTAAGGGAACGTTCCCTTGAACATAAGTCTAGAATTAAATTAAAATCAACTGATTCCACATTATACTCTCATTGCACTGAGATGAAGCATAGTTTTGACAATATCAAAATTCAGGTCCTTGAGAGAGTGAAAGGCCATCCACATGCAGACATGACAGCCCTATTAAGGAAGAGAGAGACATTCTGGATTGTGCACCTCGCCACCGAGAAACGCTGGGGGGGGGTCTTAATGACCCTTTGACCATAAATGCCCTTCTTAATAAATAGACACATCTATAATAAGAAACAGGGCCCTTACACTCCCTTCCCTACATCACTTCCCTTACTTACCGGTGATACATTGCCCTACAGAGGGTGCCCCTTTAAAAGCTTACCCTTCCTTATCCTATAAAAGCCCTTTGGTGACCTCCAACCTTTGCCATTTCCTGATGTTGGAGTGGTCCGTCCTCCGCGCAGTGTGAACATGGTAATTATTCCTTACTTGATAATTATTGACATGCCCCCTATTCACCGTTTATTCTGGTTTTGATACACATTATTACTATTATTGTTTAGATTTACGTCAACTGAGGACGCTATTATTTATGCCTCTGAGGAAGTCTATATGACGAAACGGCCCTTAGCCGGCTCAGGAGAGAGCTCCCGCCGTCAGGCAGCCCCTCCTCCGCTGTCTTCACCTACCCCGTGAACAGTGGACCCCTTAACATCTACCCAGGCACTCGCCAGTCTACCCTTCACTTCAAGGACGCCCTGAAACCTCTCCCGAACTACCTTAACCATCATCCCTTGCGGGCCGCCATTGCGCGCTTCCCCGCACATGCGTAGACGAGTTCGGCATTCAGAGCAGTCCCGGCTGAACTACGACGCCCAGAACTACTAGCGGCTTGCCATTGCGCATGTCCGCGCATGCCTTATAGCATGTTGGATTGATTTTGCGTTACCAGCCGAGTCTTCCCGCTTGACTTTCGACACCCAGAGAATCCTCCCAATTCGACGGTTCATACATAACCATTGCGGTACTAAAAATATGGTGTTTTGAACTATTTCCACTAACAGGAAGGGCAAATATTTTCCTTTCTGTGCATATGACTTCTTTACTGTTTATGTTAAACTTGCCATTGTGCAATTGATTTTATGAATTGTGCTTGTATCGCTGTATAGCGACATTACTACTGTGGCATATCCACTTGTACTTGTATATGTACCCCATTGTGGTGATTGACACACATATGTATTGCAACTTGATTAATTGATTTTATCATAATTAGTCTACTGTGCTTATTTGCATACCTGAATAGCTTTTGAGCTTATACACTACGGTGTTGCCCCCTGCTTACTTTCTTAGAATGTGGGAAGCAGCAGCCAATGAAATTAAAAGGCTTGTTTGCTGACTGGCTGCCAAGGAGAGGGAATGACCTGAGTTGAAGCACCCATCGGGTGATTTCAGTCAGATCGTCCCCTGACCTATATAAGGGGGACTTGGCCAGTTGCTCCATGGCCTATTTTTTTGATGGGTTGCCATAGGTCCTGGATCCAGGAAATTTAATTAACTATGCATCAGGCATTGGAAATTGTATAAAATGGCTATTTGGGGGCCCGTGGAGTGCAAGAATGGAGGTGTCCACGAGTGGCCACATGTCAGGGCAACTTGCTTTGATAGGAGGCAAGTGACCACTGGGCTATGCTGTCCATCAGGTCCCCCCCAGTCATTCCATTTGTATCCAGTGGCAGACCAGATTGTTGGGCTCACCTAGGTGGGTTGGTCGATGCATGGATCTGGACTCATGTGTTGCTATGTGTGTGTGTGTGCGTGTGTGTGTCATATGCAACATGCCATATAGAGAGAGGGAAGGCGGAAAAAAATTCTTTCTTTCCAACAGCAGCCTTCCTTTTTCAAGCCATCACTGTTCAAGAGTCCCTTAGCCTTGGCCCTTCGGGAGGGGGAAAGGAGACTTCAGAAGCAACTGAAAGGCAGTGCAGTATTCAGCTCCTACAACTCTGGATTGAATTCCAGTCTGTTTTCCCCTCTTAATAAAGTCAAATAGATAAACCTGGTAAAATATCAGGAAACACCTTAAAAGAAATGGGCACAGGGAGTGAAATAAAATTAGAGCTGCAATTAGAAGTCGCCTGTTGACTTACAGTGGGTGCATTAATTTTATAGGATTTTCTTAGGCAAAGAAATATTTGCCAATTGCTTCCTCTAAACTATAGCCTACAACACCTAGTGTTTGCTGGTGGTCTCCCATTTGAGTACTAAGCAGGGCTGACTCTGCTTAGCTTCTAAAATCAGACAGGATCTGGTGCCAAATTAGAAAAAAAACTAGTAATAAAAGATCTTATTTCAAATAGTTAAATTATACAAGATCATGTACGGAAACTAACAACCTTGTGCATTCCCCCTTTCCAGCATCTAAAATGCTGTCTGGAAATTATTTGAGTGTGCGAGTGCATGGCATTACTTCATGGTGCTGCCAATTTTATTAATGTGCTCATTGAAGGGGGGGGGGGCAAGTCGAAATCAAATAACAAGTAAGACTGAAGTATAAGCATGGATTCTCCAAAACTCCATCATACTTTAAAAATAGACTTACAAGAGAAGGGAAAATTGCGCATGAAAACATACTTTTGTCCAGCCTAATTATGAGAATAGCTGTTCCATGTAATTACATTGCAGCCAATGAGTTAAAACAGAAAGGTAATTACAGTTTCCAAAAACAAGGATTTATTTTCCCCTTCAGAGGCTTGCATCTAATCTGAGCTGGTACATTCCAGGCATATTAAACTGAGACCTAGTGTAGCTTCAATGCAATCTCAAATTTAAGCAAACTGTCCATCTACTACATTGTAATCCCAGCTGCCAATCTGAAATAAACCAGTTAGTCAGAGCAGACACAACCTACAGAAACAAATGTCACTCAGTAATGTTCAGAGGCACTGGGTTCATGGATAATTTCAAACAGTATATCTGTCTGGAGCATTGATGTGCTCATTGAAAACACCTAAATCTCTGGCTACTGGAAATAAGCAGATAAAGTGGAACAAGAAAAATGAGCCTGCAAATACTTCAAAGGGGCTAACAGAAAACGGCTAAACAATTCAAAGAAATTTAAAGAAAGAATTACTAGATGTAATCCATGCAAGGGTACAAATACTTTGGGAATGGAACAGATTTCATTGTGAGATTTAAAACCATCATATTGATTTTTACACTTCTCTGATCTTACCTACATACCATCATCCAGGTTCTCCTGCCACATTTCACAGCTAACAATGTTAGAAAGAGGGATAAGAAAACAACCAGTATAGAGATGCCAGGAGTTGAAGAAGTTCTACAAGACTCCAAATCTCAGGGAGGACAAAGAGGGAGCTCCACAAATTCTTGTCTTTTTCCATAGAGAGGCCATTGTGCATGCATTCTTCTCAACTTTAAGTCACTCAACTTACTGAACTAACTAGACCACAGCTTTCCAAACATTTAATGTTGGTGATACACTATTGGACATGCATAATTTCGCGACACAGTAATTCAGTTTTACTAGCTAACTGAAAATTAAACCAACCTCTGATAAGAGATAAAAACACAGACATAAATTGCAATAACAAAATGTATGTGGATACAATACATCTCATGAAAACCTTTCATTTATATACACACACACACACACACATATATTAGGATTTTTTGCTTATTTCACATAGAATTAGAGATTTCTCAATACGTTCTAATGACTGACCTACAGACTACAGGCAACATACTAACGTGTTGCAACACACAGTTTGGAAAGCTCTGAAGTTGACTTTTGGCTTGAAGGGTCAAGTTAAATTTTATGCATAGTTATGTGCCATTGTACACAATACATTGGGCTCAAGAAATTATCACACTTCTCTGATCTTACATACATTAAATTATTATTGCTTAAAAGGAAACACCTGAAAATGCCAGATGGAAGTGGACAAATCAACATTAAAAAGACTACATTTACAGGAAATCAAAGACATTTTGTCCCTAAACCATGCTTCCTAGGTGAAACATTCCTATATTTAAGTACTTACAGTTATTTCATATCTGATAGAGATATAGCATAACAAATAGTCTTCTGAGTATATTTATCTAAATCAAACCAATTTGTGACCAAGACTAGAGAAGTTCATCATGTTAAAAAATACACATATTTTCTTAAACAAATGCTTTACCTTCCTCAGTGGACCTGTTTTCACTAAGCTTCAGAGAAAGAGATCAGAGCTCCATGACTAGTACTGTTGACAAGCTAAACTCCAGGTGGCCATGAAAACAATATGTTTGGTTTTGATAGGTTCTTTTTAAAAAGTCTGGCACTGTTTTATGGTATTTTAAATGCAGGTTTTCAATTAAACCTAGACTAATCCTTAACATTTATTTAGCTTTTCACACACAGTTCCTGTGCTGTGCTGTGTCAAGCAAACCATCTGGGCAACACACTTCTGGCCAGTGATTCTTCCATTATAATTTGTTTCTAAAACATTTCAGAGTTTTGTGTAAATGCATTATTCTCAATATTTTATTTACAATTCCAAACTATTCTCATTTTTCTGTAGCACCACTTTACTCCATTCCTAAGAAAAGTAGCAAATACTCTATTGGACTGATAACTTTAAAGTGTTTAATAATTTAGACCACAATATAGAGATTGTGTTTAGATTTTCTGAATGATTCACTGACTCTAGTTTATCTGATTTAGAGCTGAAATACCTTGCTCCCGTCGTCTTTTTGATAGGACAATATATCTATTTCCACTGCCATTAAATTAGGGTGGTATAAACGAAGCATTGCAGAGGGTGGTAAAAAGTTTGTTTACTGTTCAGCAGAAACTTGTATGGGACCTATCCACAAAACTTGTGAAGCTTGAGGAACTTCATGTTGGTTCTATTTAATTTAAACAATGGTATGCATTTAATAAAAGTAGATTTAAAACATGAGTTATTATACAAATATATTGTTTCTAATGGATGCAATTAATGATATGATTTCAGAATCTAAAGGCAATATTATCCAGTATCCACATATTCCTGACACCATAAGAGTCTCAGGCTAGATATAATGTAGTTTCAGTATGCAGACTACTGCAATGCAGCATGAAATAGCTCACTGTGAAAACAATAGGTTTCTGATATTTCTCCAAAGTAGAATATATTACTTTTTAAAAAATCAGATAAAAATATGTCGAACAACATAGCAGAACAGGAAGTACTGTTGTGACGAACTTTGAATGTTACTTGGGGTTTTGTTTGTGTTATTTTTCCAATGATACCCGATTAAGGATATAAATCTTTTTGTTCCTCACTTTTGCAAGCAGGAATAAATAATCCCCCTTCCTTGCTCATTCTTCTGCAGTGTTTGAGTTATCTGCACAGCAGAAAGGGGTGAGATGCAGACCTGGGCTGCGTTTCTCACTGGACCTTCCACTGGTGTGCCTTGTGTTTTGGGGGCCATCGATCAAAGTCTGGGAGCAAAAGTTCTGTGCTCTTTCCCTACATCACCTTCCTCTGCTCAGGGAGTCCCATTCCTCTCCAATAAGCTTCCATGCCTCTCAGGGTGTTGGTCTCCAAGGGCATTCTTCTCCCCTGTGATGCAGTTTGCACATGTGCAGGTAGTCATAAGCATCACACTTGCAGATGGTAAGTTGGTAAGAAGTCCTCTCTGGAGCATTTCCTGGAAGACTGTTGCCCTGTCTTCTATCCTCGCTTCTCTGAAAAGCCAGTGCTGTCCATGATGAGCAATAATGCAGTGTGGCCTTTGCTGCACTGAAATGTTTTATATACTACTAGCTATACCCGTCACGCGTTGCTGTTGCCAACCTTCCCTCCCTCTTTCTTTCTTTCTTTCTTTCTTTCTCTCCTTCCCTTTTTTCTTTCCTTCTCTCCTTTCTTCCTTCTCTTCCCTTCCTTCCCCCCTTTTCTTTCCCTTCCTCTTTCTCCCCATTCCTCCTTCTCTACCTATTCTTGGAGTGCAACTCCCAGCAGTCCTCCTGATCTATCTATCTATCTATCTCTAATCTATCTATCTATCTGGACGATCGCTGGGAGTTGCAGTCCAGGAATAGGAAATTGGATATATGCAGGGGTTGTGATGCTCTCAAAGAAATCCAAGGAGAAGAAAGCTTGTAGCTTGGGAGCAGTGCATTTGGATCATCCTCCTCTCCTAAGGAGCCTGGTCTAGGGGATGCTGGGAGCTGGAGTCCAGAAGAGAGTGTGGATATGCTATTGTGTGTTTTATTTGCCGAGGGAAGTTGTTTTTATGCATGGGCTGTAGCATCTTTTCTTTTCTTTTCTTGACTTTTAAAGTCCCTTCTGTTGTGTTTTTCAATGTTTTTATGAGTGATGGTCACTCGCTGGCCTGAGAGGTGTATTGTGTCCAAATTTGGTGTCAATTTGTCCAGTGGTATTTGAGTTATGTTAATCCCACAAACTAATATTACATATATATATATATATAGAGAGAGAGAGAGAGAGAGAGAGAGAGAGTATACACGTACATACACATTCTCTCTCTCTCTCTCTCTATATATATATATATATATATATATATATATAATATATATATAATTTTGTATCGAGGGGTTGGTGTGGGTCCCCCCCCCCCAGAAATACATTACATGTGGTTTTACTATGGAAATAAATTCTGCACAGAATGCACATTTGTATCTGTGAAAGATATAATTGTTAGAATCCCATTCAATAATTACCATGTTCTAAGTCTGAAATTAATTTGTACAGGTCACTGCATATGCCATGATCAAAAGTCTGGCAACCAAAGCCACAACATTTTTCATTTCTGCCAGAAGAGTTCATAATTTCACAATAAAATCTGTTATATTTTAAAAAATCTGCATGAACATTTTCCTAGTAGTTTTTGTTTGCAGTTGAAATAAAGTAGCTGGCAATTTACTTTAAGCCACTACACACAAATACAGTGAGATGTATCACAACTTACATAACTTGTTCTTGTTGATAATTCCTTCAATATACTATGTTTAAAATCTATTGGTATCTTAGTCCCTTGTAACGGTAAAGTTTAAAGATACCTGGAGACCTCAAACTTCTCCAAAGAAATCAACCTGCTTCTCTATATTAATAATGTATGCCTGACTTTGACCATACTGCTTTTCTGATTGATAGCTCTGCAAGAAGGATGGAGAAGGTTGTGGGGAGCTTATTTTCTCAGAGAAAAATGGTGGTCAAATGAAGCTGCTCTGAATTTTGGAATGTTAGAATAAGTCCTTGAAGAGATGGATTAACAGACCGAGAGATGATGAGGCTGTCAGAGGATGCATGACAAATTCATTTATCACATGGACCAGCAATTTATCACATGCATATCAGTATGATTACACAGAGATATGCACACGGCCTGATTTCATATTACTTTTACCTTCACATGGCGAAAAGCAGAATAACTCAACCACGGTTGGTGGTGGCGTCAAATTTTTTGAGCTTCCTTCAAGATATATATAATATATCAGAATAAATCAGTCACAATTTTAAAATATACACACATTTTCCAGTCTGGCAATGGAATATGATGGAGAAGGATGTAGTCACATCCTACCTTTACATGTCAGTGGTCAGGATGTTAATATGAACTTCTCATATTACAACACTGGAAAAAAATTGAAAATCTGTACGGAAGCTATTTGAAAAGAGCCATTTTCTACAAGACTTTTTAATCTGGAAGCTAATGCCTTCATACATTTACATACAGTTGCAACATGCCAAGTATTAAGCATGTCTATCTGGACTTTTCAACACATTCTCTCTAAAAATATACTCATCTGAAACCTTATTTCAAAATTGCTTGTTCTTTGCATATATTTTAAGCAGAGTTTTGATGCACTATATGTATATTTTGCACCTTAATATACAAATGTATTCACTACAGCAAAAGAAAACCATAAATAAAATGAGTTAATTCTAGACATTTCAATTTTAACAAAATACTAGAAAAATTAGCCCTAACTGTGATATTAACTTTTGACGAGGTTTTTTAGTATTGTCAATCCTAGCAGTTTTTTAACCCTCAAAAGAGAGTAGAAAATAATATATGACAAGGAATTACATTTCAAACACTGCAAAGAGTAACAAAATTAGTTACTTTTTGCTTTTAAAACTCATTTTTCAAACAAGGGGAGATGCATATTGGCTGAGGTGAGGGATCTCATGACTTCAGATCTTGTTCTTTGTGATAAGGGGGGATTTAATGCCAAGAGGTCAAGAAAGGAAGGACTGAGTATGTTGTTAGGTAATTAAAGTTTATGAGATGCAGTCGCATTTCCTGGGGACAAAAATTTGATATACACTTAGGCACCATAATAGTACTTTCATGGAAGGTTTGATTTTGTCCTTCCTGTTTGCTGATGTAGAATTTTGTCATGATTTTTAAAAAATTTAATTCTTTGTTTTCGCTATGTGAGTTTCTCTTATCTCAAACAGAAAAACTGATTATCCATTTACTACAGGCAAAGTCATTCCATTTGAAATAGCACATCAGCTTGAGTCTCAATCAGTTATTTTCTTTCTTTTTTTCTTTTGTCATGATTTTACTGGTTTTTACTTAGAAGTGATGGCACTTTTCACATGAATCATTGGTGGGCAACGTAGAGCTCTCAATTATAGGAATTATACCCTGTGTTTACCTCCTTGCCTAGATCCCCTGGTCTCACAGAAATACCATTAGAACTTATTTGTGGAAGTGTTTCTCAGAAAGTCTAAAATTTGTAGCGATACTGTGATACTGTTTTTTAGAGCTGACATTATCACACAAATAGTAAATCTTATCAAAACAGTCATGTTTTATCCTGCCTTCTTAGCACTGAGGCCTTGTATGCACTGGAATCTTGGGGTTTTTACATTTTTCAGAGGAAGTGGGTCATGTCTGCATGGTGACTAACAATGAACAAATAGGGGGAGGGGGGAGTGCTGGAGCTAAGTACTGCTGGGCAGCACAAGTCTTGCTATGGCCTCTTCTTATTAGGTGGGAATAGGTCTGGTTTTGCTTTTATAGCTGGGTATCTCTTTTATTTTTGCTTCTATCCTGTTTCCCATCCAAACACTAGAATTTGTTCCTATCAGAGTTCTTTTGAACTGATGCTGCCATAAATATATGGTCTTTACTGCACTGTCTTTTTCCTTAATCATCACCTACCATAGTATATTTGGTGAAGATAGATCACTTGGTTATAGTTGGAAGAGCGTGTAAGATACACTCCCAAGCGATGTTAGATCTGTCCCCTCCTTGTTGTCCTTCAGGAGGCGAGTGAAGACTTGGATGTGGAACGAGGCCTTCCCAGAATAAGCTGAGATTGATTTTAATCTGAAATGGGTGACCCCCTTTATAGACTGAGTTGAATGTGGTTTTAATGGCAATGTGGTTTTTATGTACTTCTGTTTTTATGTATTTTAATATGCTCTTTTAAGATGTTTTAAATTTGTATGGCATTGAATTTTGCTGTAAGCCGGTCTGAGTCCCTCCTTGGAGGTGAGAAGGTCGGGGTACAAACGTTTTTTAAAAATAAATAATAAATATTTAGGCAAGCGTTTGAAGGTTTGTGATTCTCATCTGTGTTTTATATTGTTTTATTGTGTTTTTACTGTTTTATTGTTTGCTATTTACTCATGTATTTGCGCATCATGCTGTAAACCACCGCGAGCCTTTGGGAGTGGCGGTGTACAAATCCAATAAATAAATAATAAATAAATATTGTGCCAGATGTAATGATCGCTGTTGACAGCGTCTTCCTCCCAGCCTATTTCTTCGTCTTTTCTGTATCTTTTGCCCTTGTATATGTGTCTCCAAGTGATTTCCAACTTATGGAGACCCTAAGTCAATACTATCATGGGGCTTTCTTAGCAAATTTGTTCAGAGAGGGTTTGCATTCCCTTCTTCTGAGGTTGAAAAACAATGATTTCCCAAAAGTGCCCAGTGGGTTTTCATGGCCAAGAAAGGATTTGAACCTTGGTTCTGCAGAGGATTCTCCCAGAGTCCAACACTCAAACTATGACATTATGCTGGCTGCCCCCCCCTTTGCAAAATTGTTTTTGGCATGTATAAAGACAAATATCTGAACCACAACCACTAGTCTTCAAATCCTAATACAATACATGCCATTCTAGAACAAACTTTGAGCTGCATCTGTTTTCAGAATGTCCATATATACTGACATTGCCTACAAATACAAAAACCTTTCATTTTTAATGTAACAATGATGTTTTCTTTGTCATCTGTATGGTCAAAGATGTTTGAAAATTGAAAAATGAAAAGTACCTCTGTGATGGTGCATATCTAAACAAGTGTGACGGCAAAAGCATTGCACTAATTGCAAGATGGTATTTGCAATGTAATGAAGAAGATTCTCATAATACCCATCATTCTATTTTTCCTTTCCCCCCAGCTCTTAATCTGAACTGCAAAATACTGGAGGGGGGGATTTAAATCCAAGAGAGTAAATGCTCTTGTACAGGTAGGTGAAGCAGAATAGGTGGCAGAGGACCAGCAGAAGGATGACATCCCTATTTAACTCATATCTCCCCCCCCGATTCTTTTCCACTAATGAACACTTGTCTGTGGCCAAAGCACAAGTGAGCTTGCCTCTCAATTTTATTGGTAATACAGCTGTTTTGGAACAATTAAAAACTACATAAAAGTTTAATGTGCTCAGGCTGTTATGCTGATTACATAATGGAAATAGTAAAGTAGGTAATAAAATCCCTTTATTCAGAAATCACACTGATGCTAGTGTGCCACATGTGTTAAATATCTGGGAAATTATCATAGCAAAAATAACTTTGGTTGCGTGCTTTTTTTACAATACAATACTTTGTGAAAAAGACAAAGGAAGAATTCTGTTTTTTTATAATTAAAACATTCAGACACATCCATAATCCTTACATCTTTGTTATCTAACAGCCAAATAGGCATTGTAAGAGGTATGCTGTCAACCCATATCTACCCATATATCTACCCAACAAAAACAAGGAAAAGAAACTCATTATGAGATATCAATACATTTAACATTCCCCCGCTTGTTTCCAATTAACTGCTGCTTGAAAGGGGTGGGAAACATTTGGCTGATGACCTAATGTATTTTTATATTAAAAAAACACTTGACATTATCAAGGGCATGTGAAGCAGAAGCAGCTACATAGTTCTGAAATATCTAATTATGCCTTCAGTAAGGTATATATATCTTCTAAATTTTGCCATAGAAAAACAACATGGCAGCTTAAAAAACTTTAAAAAAATAAATTTTAGTTTGTTTTTGCTTGTAAAAACTACAGACAGAATCATGGTTCTTAACACTGGATTTCAAGACAAAAAGTGGTACAGTATCAAAGGGTGTATCTACGCTGTAAAAGGTATGCCACTTTAACTGCCATGGCTCAGTGTTATGGAATCATGGGAGTTACAGTTTTATAGTCTTTAGACTGGTTCCTCACAAAACAACAACTTCCATGGTTCTATCTAACTGAGTCATGGAAGTGAAAGAGGTGTCAATCGGCATTCAGTCTACAATGTAGATGTACCCTGAGATTCAGAGTCCAAACAATGGGAAGCATAAGCATGAGTCACTGAAAATATAAAATAATTTATTCTGCACAGCTACACTGTCCTGCTTCAGAATAAGTGGTTAAGCTGTGTCATGTGTTAATAACAGGGCACAAAGTGGTCTGTGACTTGGTATTCTGAAGGAAGCAATGAGCGGAAGCATAGCACAGAAACATAAAGCACCGGGGAATGTGGCGCAGCTGGCTAAGTGTCAGCTGCATAAGATCTCTCTGACCAGTAGGTCATGAGTTCAAGGCCTGCCCGGATCGAGGTGGGTGCTCGACCTTTAAGTGTAGCCTGCTGTTGACCTTTGCAGCCCGAAAGACAGTTGCATCTGTCAAGTAGGAGATAAAGGTACCACATTAAGTGGGGAGGCAAATTTTGACTGAATTATGAGGCCATTAAAGAACTCCAGGAACGCTGAGGAATGCGGAAAGAACAACAAGGTATGCTGGGAATGCTGAGAGATGAGGAGTGTGTCAGCTCCCCCTGGTGGCCAGAGTTTGCCTCTGTTCGTCTATATGTGTGTTATGTGGAAACGGCAAGGATTGTCTGCTAAGTATGTGTACCTCTAATCCGCTCTGAGTCCCCTTTGGGTTGAGAAGGGTGGAATATAAATAAAGTAAATAAATAATAATAAACAAAATAAATATGACAGCTACCACTTTCCAAATAGTTACAATATGTTTTGATGTTATTCCATTTAGTAAAATGGTTTGTGCCACACTGAAGTTAATATGCACCTGATATTACAGACTGTATAAATAAACTTCTGATTGTTTTAAATCATGACAAGGTGTTTGTTAGATGTTCACAAACACATATGAAAAAAGCGATAAGGTCTTTTAATGATCTGAAAGAAAACTGCACCAATCATGAAACACTGTAGGCAGTTCCCTGAAAATCTACGATGTGAAATTTGGCAGGCACTCTGAAAACTACTTAATAAGAACCCTTTTTATAGATGGCTCTTATGTTCACTCTCAGTATAATCCTTCACTAAGCTACTTCATAATTTTATCTGTAATTGTATAAAAACGAAGGACAAAACCCAGAATTCTTGTTCAACTATCAAATCACTTATTTTTGCAAAGCATTTCATAAAATTAAAAAGAAAAAAAGAAAAGTTATGGGAAGAGTGTTTCCAGGACCACCATCTAAGAAGAAAGCTCTGAGAACATTTTAATGAATGTACAGTGGTGTTTTTCTTAGACGTTTAGACCTTGTGCTAGCAGTTCTCCAGGAATTATACTCATAGTTTTTCTAGCATGGTTAAAAAATTGTGCTCTCAACAGCCTTTGCTATTTCACCAAAGGGGAAAAAAACAGATGCCAGCGTTGGCCTAATAAGGGCAACTTTATTATTACCTAAAATTTATTGTTGATATGCAAGGCTAAATGGAGGGAGACAAGTGGTTTGAGAGTGGTAGGATTGGTATGTCTACACCCAGACCACATGCCCAGAACACTTTAACCCCTGGGAGGTTCCCCGGAAGGAGGATCCTTGCAAGCCAGGGTTGCTTCCACACCAGATACATAATCTGGAAGGTTTACCAAAGGATGTAAGGCCTCAAGCTACGTGACATCTCCCCCACCCCCGGCAAAGGCAAGAACCCAAAGATCAGTTCCCAGGACAGAAAATGTATCCCCATCCCCTTGATCACATGATACTCTGGGGTAGTTCCAAATTCCCATCTTAAAGCAATGCACTAGAAGATGCTGAATGACTCACATCGCCAACCAAAACAGCATGGAAAGGCTACATTATTTAAGACACCTGCCCATGGCTATTTTTCAAGTTGTCCAAATTAAAAGTTGAGGGTAGGCAGCCGGGGGGGACACCTTAATAAGGAAGAAATAAATCCTACCCAGTCCCAAAGTGACCAGCAAAACTTACACTGTGTAAAGAGACAGGACTAAATCCAAAGAGGAGGAGTAAGAAGGTGAGGTGCCCTTAATGGGGCTTCTAGCCACACCACCTCACTCTACAATCTTGGTACATGGTTCCAGAATAGGAAGTACACTGGCTCCATACTTTGTAGGCCAGCAAAACTATCCCACCCCACAAAGCCAAGTAAGGGAAACTGCATCAAACATACAGTGAGAAAAGGGAAGGCAAAGGCTATTGGTGTCTTACAACAGTATAACTCTACTTGTTTTTGTTGTTGTTGCTATTATTATTATTATCTTTATTTCTATCCTGCCTTTCTCTCCATAGTTATAATTCAAAAACCTAGTATGTGAGGGTGGCCAGAGAAAAAAGACAGCAGGCATGTAGTTACAAAGGAAGGAAGACATAGGCAAGATAGGCTGATCACAACTGGACAATTTTGTCTGCCTTTTCTTGCCAGCGATGTGCAACCCTAGAAACAGTGTGACTGCTAGCATAGTGCACCAACAATACTAGTCACTATTGCCATATGGGACTATATGCCGTAAGAATTCCATTTTATAAAGCAATGTTAAGGTTTCCTTGAGGGCAAAAAAAAACAGCTGAAGTAGTAAACTACGTATATCATGTTACAGTAGTAGCCTAGCTTAGTAACCACAAAAGTCAGAGAAAATGTTGAGAGTGAAGTAGAATGCACAAGAATATTATCTTACGAGTAACTTCAAAGGAAGATCTGCATTATGAAGAATTAAGAAGTGTGCTGAAAGTACTGGGGCAAATAAGTGTATTCTTGCGTTTTGCTCTGACAGCAGTAGGGTAGGAAAGCACCCTCCGTCCTCTCAAAGAACCAGAAATGAGTGATTTAAAGTGAAAATAGCATTATCAGCAGAAAAACACGAAGAAAGGCAGATACGTATGTAAGATTCTGCTTCCTAGATATTAAGAGTCTTACCTCTCGCAAAACGGAATCTGTTATCGAATTAAGATTGACAGCTCCTTCATAAGTTAAATAGTAGAATACATTTAGGGATCTGACAGCCTCAGGCCCTTGTTGTTTGTAGCCAAAAATCAGATCAATCCACTGGTGAAGCTGGCAAGAAACAAATTCACTCTCCAAGGCCTGAAACAAATGAGAATACCATTAATACATTCCCCTAAAGTTACTTAATGACATGCTTTACCGAGGGGGAGGATCACAAAACTAAAAATGTTGCTCACAGTTCCTGCAAATCTGTTACTTAATGTAATGATACCTCTAACCAGTTTGCATTAAAAACATATCTAATGTAATATAAAAGGTAATAAATAACAATTTAAAACAGTTTAAAAGTAGTAATTTCAGCATATTGACAATAAGTAGACTGTGGAACCACGATTATACAGCAGATAGGGTTTACTAATATAGCAGGATTTTATATGTCTCCCTGCAGCAGAGTTTATCCTTGTATAGAGAGAGAGAATGGGTTAGGAAGTAGAAAACGGGGATCTCCTTAAAGAAACAGTGGACACTTTATTTAGCATGCCTGATTAAATCACACAGCAGAATCTGCCAGTGATAATGGGCAATGGGCAATTTACACCAAAGCTGAAGGTGGGGAACTACTGCTTCCAATCTCTTGTTTTCCATTTTCCCCATATGTTCTACCAGTTAGCAAGGGACAAGATTGTAAGAACATAAAACAGCAGTAGTTCTGCCACCATTTGTGTGTTTACAACCAATTGTTGGTCCCCATTATTTGCTTATTTATTATTTTATAACTGGACAACCTGGACTTATATACTGCACAGATTAAGTCTATCAAATGTATTTTTCTTGGTCTATATCAGAAGGAACCTCTAGGACCATGTGGACTACTGAAAAATGAACCAATCCCCACCCCCAAAAAGTCACTAGTTCTCAATAATGGGTATTTTTAGTGTTCTGTTAAACATCTTGCATCCTATTTAAAAGGCAAATTGTTGCTCCAGAAGACTTCTGGGAGCAACAACTCACCTTGTCTTTTTGAGAAAGACAAAGTTGGTCCAGGGCTTCTGAAAATGTTGAGGGTCACACACAAAAAAACCCAACCTACAAAAACTCATTTTGCTCACCCCAGTCTACATTCTATGTAAAGGCAATGTACTCCTGCTACTTGCCAATCTATATTTGTAACCACATACACACAGCTAGAATAGAGAAAGAAAGTTCTTTCTTTTTTCTTCTTATTTCTTCGATATCTATTCTATGTCTTTATCAGTCTTATTCTAGGCCTGCTTTGTATTCCCTGCGATCTTTGTATTGTATTTCTGTTTTTATATTCAATAAAATTAAAAAAAAATTTAAAAAGAGAAAGAAAGTTAAGCTAGGATGTTAAGATCGTCTGGGGAGGTCCTGCTCTCGATCCTGCCTGCATCATAAATACGCTTGGCAGGGTTGAGAGACAGGGCCTTTTCAGTGGTGGCCCCATGGCTATGGAATGCCCTTCCTAAAGACATTAGATTGGCCCCCTCTTTGTTAGCATTTTGTAGGAAAGTTAAGACCTGGTTGTTCGAGCAGGAATTCAAAAAGGCAGTGTAACAAATATAGGAACATGGAACGACTGGATTACGAGATTGGATCCTGATTTTAACTAAGAGACGCTAATGAGTTATGTTGTATTGACTTTGTAATGATCGTATATTTATGCCATTGTTTTTAATTGTTTTAATTGTTTTTATGATGTTTGAGCATTGAATTTTTGCTACTGTAAACCACTTTGAGTCGCCCGAAAGGCTGAGAAAAGTGGTATATAACTCTCTCGACATTACTTTTTAGGAAGGACTCATCCCACGCTTTTTACAAGCGCGTTGATGACTAAAAAGGCCAATTTGAGATAGGCAAGTTCGGTTGCAGAAAGCACAGCAGAAAGTCTCCTTGGGTGATGTTGTTTCCAAGTTGCGGCTCCTTCTGCGTTGTCATTTCTCTTCGAGACCCATTTGGCATGTCTTCTCGAAAGAGGCTACAGCATTGTGGAATAAATGAATAAAGTACATTTGACTACAATCCAAAGACTACAAACCTTCATATGGAAAAAGCAACCACAGAGCATAGGAGCTGAACACACAAAATGTCATGTGCCCTAGGAGACAATCTAATGTGTTTTAGATATCTGGTAATGTGGTTCATTCTTCTAGTTATCTTATGCTGAATAAGTAGACAAAATAAGGTCCATATCTGGTGTGAGAAAATTGGCCATCTGCAAGGATGTTGTCCATGGGACATCTGGATGTTTTACCATCCTGTGGGAGGCTTTTCTCATGTCTCCATATGGGAAGCTGGAGCTGACAGATAGGAACTCGCCCTGCTCCCCGGATTTAAAACAATTGGGAAGCCTTTGTATCTCCTGGTTTAAACTGTCCATTCTGCAAGCTCAATTAATCAGCATCTCAGATACCTTGCAGAACAGAAAGAAAATGGTCAAATAATACCAACAAGAAAAATGCCCTCTCCCAAATATAGACAAGGAAGGATCATTTTTTATAACTTGGAGAAGTGAAGCATGGTTTCTTTTTCAAAGATATGCCTAATTTCAATTGGGAAATGTACTCAGACCCTGAGAAAACACTCAGCAGTGTGCATACAGAAATGATTGGTTAGTTTCATTAACTGATGCCTGAAGAAACATTTAAATTGACACATAAAAAACAAGCAATTGTCTTAATTTGTGTGGTGCACTCCACACAAAAGCCCTAAATATGTTCAAATTAGAGCAAGCTGCTTGATTGTCATTGCAGTCTCATGTCATGTTAATGCATGACAAACATTAAACCATACACTTAAATGGCAATTTATATCATTTAAATGTTTACTGCCTGAGCAACCCATCACTCATTTAAATGTGATTTTCTGACAGCTAATTTCAGTTAATTTTCCTCTATTCACTTAATTAGAACTTTCAATCAAGAAAAGGCCTATCCATATCTTCATGTTCTATCATTTTTTCATTTAGAAACTCAGTTAGTGAATTGCTGCATGCATCCTTTATAATAGATGACTACACAGTATATCAAGGCACTCTGCTTTTCTGCCTAGCAACCAAATATATATATGGCAAACTCTTCCAGATCATATAGCTACCATGAAACCCATTTCGATTTATGTAAGCAATGCTCTAGTTGGTACTCTAACATAAAAGAAAACCCTTCATAAACACCCTCACAATTAAAACTATAAAAAGCAGCCGATCCAATTAAATATTAATGATTTCAAAATTGTTTAATAAGTTAAAAACCATGAGAATCCTCCTGAGTGCTCCCATAGCACTCTACTTTGTGGCTATAAAATTCCATAATGCTCAGGCAATGACAATCATGTGGATTTATTTTGTTACTGTTTGCTTCCCAAAAACAATTTATTTTGCATCTACATTATCTAAAAGAGAAAAAAAGCAGAAGAGGTATGAAAAGGGGGAGGTTTTAAAAAATGTTGAAAATGCAAAACAAAGGCTTTGTTCTATTTGAACATCTATATACCAAACTCTTATCGGAAAAGTCATAAAGCCAACAAGCCTAAATCACAAATTTAATCTCAATGTTAACAAACATTCATAAAAGCGGTACGGGGGGAACCATGAAATCTTCAGCATTCATACAAAATTGTATTGTTTTTTTTTCTTTTTCATCTTACAAAATTTGGATAACAAAGTACTTTGAGTACAAATTCCTACATATACTGTTATAAGAATTAAGTCCTATTCACCAATGGGTCTTACTCAAAAGTCTATTAGGTGTATGTCGGCTTATGATTCAATATCTATAAATAAATATAGGAAAGTTATAGTCAAGTAGTAGTAAAACTTATTTTTCATATGTCAAGATATTTTTGTCATCATTGCATATAAAAGTGACAATTCATTTTCCAGCATGTGAATGTGATAACTAAACAAAGAATAATACTCAGAAGTGGAGGTGGACAATGTCTTTTTAAAGCCACATTTGGGTAGACATATTCAGATTGTTTATATTTCATAGATTTGGGCTAATCGTTATAAATACATCAATAAATTATAGTCAAAGCAGATTACAGGAATTTAAAATGAAGTTATTATCTTAAATTAATTCATAAAACAAGGCTATAGAAGTGAGTTTATTCTTCACACCCAGGAAAAGCAATTTTCTGAAACAAAAGAAAACAAATACAGAACCCCTAACATTTCATATTACTCAAAGCTTCTGAGACTGACTGCTCATTAAGACTACAGTTAAATACGATGTGCATCATGGGGATATATACTAACGCCCTTCCCCCTTGCTGCTCTTAAACCTGGTCCAATCAATTCTTAGTGCTCTCACAGTAGACAGGATACATCATTTACCCTCTCCATGTGCTCTGATAAAATTTTGTAAAAAAAATAAAATAAAACACCCAACACGGAAACACAATATTCAGCTGCACTGAATTATTGTAAAATAAATCAGAGACTAATGTCCAATTGTTAAGGATCAAATACAACCACGAGAGGACTGTTGTGGAAAGCCACACACAAATTGTCAATTTGGTCTTGTGGGACTCATATTAGCTTTGACAAACTGTCTTTGGGCTGATATCTATTTTTTAATGAGATCTATTAGACTAGGAGTAAAACACTTGAGATATGCTAAAACGTACAATATACAGATGTCTAACACCAACATCTATTAGCAACTTTCATTTAGTAATTCACAAGGAGACTGAAAGGCTTCCCCAATCATCTCAAAATTGAAACTAAGAAGCTGCAAAAGCAAACTAAAAATTCTGAGAGCTACGCATTTTTATCAGGCACTATTACAATTTCTTCCTCAAATATAATAACACTGTTAAGGTATTTTAATAGCCTCAGGGCTCGGTCTTCTGTTTTGGAAGCAACTAGAAAGCATTGCTTATATATGAACTGATTGTTGTAAACTTAAACAGTATTGTATGAATATGGTTCCATAAATTTAGCTGTGAACTTTGCTTAAAATTAAGCTTTAGCAGAATTAGAACGTTTAACAGCACCAGAATGAATATCAATTATTTCTCAGTTTATTAGTTCTCTGTGCATGAAATTTCAAGGAAACTTGGCTTATAGTGTATCAAGAAATCATATAGAAAATATCTATTTGCGAATTTTAAAAAGAGTCAAAATATTTGCATATAAAAGTAGTGATTTTGTATGAGCAAAAGGGTTTACAATAGGGCTGGTCAGTGAAATATTTTTTATTCCCACCTACCGTCTCCTTTCTGATGAATTAAACAAGCAGAAATAAAGCAAAAATATTGGCAAGTGATAATCTAATGACTCTGGATGGTGTCAAAATCTATTAGAGAAGCCTATATGGCTCTTTGTACAAATTAGAAGATTTGTAACTAGCTCAAAATTTTAAGGAAAAAATTAAACTACTTTAGTTCTGTTACAGAATTTTAAAATATTTGATTTTTTTAATGGATCATAACAATTTAAAGCCAAATATTTGTTGAAAAAAACTTGAATAGGAAAAGGAAACCAAACACTTTTGACCCAAAATGTTGTCCTTTCATTTTCCATGTATGTTTTGCCTAAGGGCTACATAGGTTTTCACAATTACCTGTTACTATAGCTAACAAACAATTTTTTAAAAAATCAAGCCGCCTGTTATGTTTGCATATGCTGGATGTGAAACACTAGCAGTAATGTTTCCTTAACATTGATGTATGACCTTTCTAATTTACAATGATGAAGGCCGGGGGTTTTTTCAGCCTAATTAGAACCATTTCAAACTTTCCTGTTAAATATATGATAAAAAGTCCTTTCAACTTAAAGGGGGGAAAAGAACCTAGGGGTTCTTTCTATGTCAGCTTTGTTCCAATCAAAATATACTTTGAATTAAATGATTTTGATTGAATAGGTGGATCACATTCCCTTCTAAGATTTAAAGTCCAAAAGGAAAAGTTTAGTCTGTTCAAACAAAGCAAGAGCAACCATTTTGCAGAAAACGACTCACATTTACGAAGAGTGACAAATTGTTTGTGTGCACCATTGGGTCTAGGCTCTTCAATAGTTACCAGATTTCCTCTCTTCCAAATCAGAAATTAACTCTTAACACACTGGCTTTGTTTTTATTCATCTCTAAAGGTAAATCCTCTGGAGAGATACTGTATGTATCACAATAAGACAATACAGAACACTAACATCCTAGTTGCAATGAATCGTTTGTCCTAAAATATAGACAGTTTCATCCTGTGTTAGATGGAGTCACACTCCCCTTAAAACGTAAGTCTACAGTTTGTAGGTAAACTTGGATACAGCCCGGGTACCTAGATTTCAGTGGTGACCAGGAGTGTGCTTACTCAGTTAAAACTAGGGCGCCAACTATGCCCTTTCTCTGAAACGTCAGATCTAGCCACAGCAACACAAGCCCTGGATACATAATAATAATAATAATAATAATAATAACTACTTTATTTTTATCCCCCACCTCTATCTCCCTGAAGGGACTTGGGGCAGCTTACACATGGGACAAAATATGCACAAAACATTAAATTAAAACAACCCATTAAAAACACACACACAATTAAAATAAAACATAGCAAAACATAACAATCAGATAAAAACACAATTAAATACAACATAAGGGTATAAAACAACCCCTTTAAAACTTGGTCAACAATGCATGACAAAAACCAATAACCAGAAATACTAGGATGGGCATGATCAAGCTATAAAAAGGATCAGGCATGGGATAATAATAACAACAACAACAACAACACTTTATTTATATTCCGCCCTTCTCACCCCGAAGGGGACTCAGGGCGGATCACAAGTACACATACATGGCAAACATTCAATGCTGTTTTTATAGACGTACACAGTACACAGGCAGAACAGAAGGACGTTTTTGGGGGGGGGGTGTCGTGCCACAGGGGGTGCTGTCACTCCATCCTCTATGACGAAGAGCTGTCAGGACTTCCCCATTCCAGTATTTTCTGATCTTCTTTTTCTTTATGGCATTGTAAATACCTCCCCTGCTTTTTAGCAGTACCTAATTTTTCTAATTACAGCTAAAGCTGTTTTCGAACTGCTTAGGTGAACAGTGGACAGAGCTGATGGTTGGCTGCCCACGCCAACCCGGGCTTCGAACTTGCAATCTTTCTGTTGATAGATCTTTTAGCTGATGATGATTTAAAAGCTGTTTTAAACCTCCAGATAGTGCAAAACAGCATAGCTTAGGGCCAGGGACCGGAACAAGTGCAGAGACAGAGTACTATATGGAAAATTAGGGACTAGGCATTTAGAAGTAGAGACTAGTCATTCTCAAATGCTTGTTGGAACATCCAACAACCTTGTGTCTGGATTACTGTAATGTTTTCTACATGGGGCTTCCTTTGAAAAATGATCAGAAACTTTGATTGGTCCAAAGAGTGGCAGCCAGATTGCTAACTGGGACTGGCTACAGGGATTGTATGTCCCTTCTTGCAATAGATCCACTGGCTGCCAGTTCATTTCCAAGCACAATTCAGAGTACTGGTACTATAAAAACCCTATCTTGTTTGGCTCCAGGTTATTCAAAGGCCCATATCTCCTTTTATGAGCCCATTAGAGCTTTGAGGGCTTTTGGGGAGCTTTAAGGGCTTTCTCTCTGTTGCACCACTTTCTCAGGTTCACTTGGTAGATAAAAGGGAGATGGAATCCTCGGTGGCTGCTCTCCATCTTTGCATCTCACTTCCTAAGGAGGCCGGGATGGTTTCTTCTTTTCCTCCCTTCCATCACCAACTGAAAACATTCTTGTGCTACCAAGCTTTTAAAAACTAAATGGGATGTTTTTTAAATGATGGAATGCACTGCATTCTGGTTTGAAGAGTCGTCAAATGTATTTTAATGTTTTAATGCTTTCACTTTCTAAATTGTTTAACAGTTTTTGGTTTTTTGTTTGTAGTTTTTGTATAGTTTTTAATCTATATTGTTTTAAAATATGTAGTTTATGCCTTGAGTCCCACTGTTGGGATAAAAATGAATAAAACAGTAACAGCTGTGACTTTCAACACAGAAGCAAGAAAAGAATAAATTCTAGTCTGATGAGGGCCACTGTAAAAGATAAAGTGGTATTAATCTTCCTGTTGGCACCTTACTTCTGATAAACTATTTCACAACCCAATCTAGTGTCTACTAATGAAAACTGTTAATTTTGTTCATCTCATAAATGTTCTATGAAAATGCACTGGTCTTCTGATCCTCTCCCAAGCACACATATTTCTTTAACTTGAACTGGCAATCTGTTTTAATGTATATTTATACCTGTTTTATTATGCCATTGTATTTTATACGTTGTTTTATTTGTGTGGGCACATAATTGTGCTAGTTGGTAGCCATCCTGAGTCCCTCTGCGGAGGTTGAGAAGGACAAGATACAAATGCCCCAAATAATAAATAAATAAATAAATAAATAAACAAACTAGATTTTAGGACCATCTACTCTTGATTACTGAAGAAATTCCGTTTGTTCTATACACATTCAAGTATACTCCACAATTTTCTAAATTAAGGTTACTTACAGACACTTTCCCAACTCTTTATTGTATTTCCTGTAACTAAGAGAAGAATTAATTCACCCATGTAAAGTTTATTTTTCTACACAATACTGTAGGGCTTAAAGCCAGATGTCCCACTGCCGGAGAACCCATAATGACCCAACTACTACTTTGACATGTGAGAAATGATGTGCACAATGTAAATGATAACTGCTACAGTTATCAATTGCCATCAAGTAGCCTTTGATTTATGGAGACCTTATGAAAGACTTCTAAGCTATTCTCAGGTTTTGCGAACTTGGGATGTTCACATCCTTGTGCCTATCTACCTGTTACATGGCTCCATTCTCCCATTCTTTTCCAACTGTCTTTGGTTTACTAAGTACTACTTTCTATACCTACAGATAATTTTAAGCCAACAAAAATGTCTGACTTAATCACAATTTTCCATTTGTGGAAAAAGCTACAAATTACTAAATATACATCATGGGTTTTGTGCCTCTGCCTAGACAAACAAAAGGACAGTTAAATAACATGTCCCCTGTGTCCTGAAGTGAGCTAAAAGAAGACAGCAAGGCAAGAGTTAATTTGAACTAAAGAGGAAAGGAGGAGTGTTGTCTGGGGAGGAAGGCTAACGGAGAGTTAATCAGGGATCACATCCAAAGCCAGGCATGGATAAGCCTCACTAATGAGGCTCAAGTACCCTGCCGTGGCTTTCAAACCTAACTGGCTTCAAACGATGCCACCCCATGACAGAATGCAGCTAGCCATACGAAGAGTGTGATTAGAATAAATGACTACAGTAATTAACTTTGATTTGAAGCCACCTGACTGGAAAGAGAAGCTAGGAGCTGTTTAGCTGAACTCTTCCCTCATCGAAAAGGGAAGCTTCTCTTTACTCTCCTGTTTGTATGTGTGAAGAGAGCTTTTTCTTTCAAAGAGGGATTGGGTCGAACTAATGAAAAGCAGCTTTCATTGAATAGCCTCCCCATTCATTCTGAAAGGAGGGGAGAAGAAAAGCTTCAAAGGGCAACTAATTTACTTCATCCCAATCACCTTTGGAGAGTTTAGAGTTTGCATTGCCACTTTCTCTCTCTCTCTCTCTCTCTCTCTCTCTCTCTCTCTCTCTCTCTCTTTCACACACACACACAAACACAAATTATTTTAATATAAATATATTTACATTTTTAAAATAGACATTAATTTTATTTCTTATGAAAGCAAACAGCTTCTAGTTAAATTCAGCTTTCAGGTTATTTTCCTTATTGTCCAGTTTTCTTTCTAAACCAACATTTATTCCATTTAGTGAGAACCTCTATTGTGAAAAAAAGATAACGTTAAAAAATAGGTTAACTGTTTTCCTGCATGGTAAAGGTGCAGGACAACAGCTACTACCTTACTACCAACTGTTTTACAAGTAATTAGTGATCACAGTACCAGAGTTTCCGTATACCTGCTGACTAAATGTTTACCAGAAAGTTTTGCCAAGTAGTATCTATGGTATACCAGTCAGAGCAATTTACCAAACATTTATGCAAAGACTCTGATTTATTTGACAGCTTTACACCTTCAAGGCGCAGTATAATTAAATGTTTTGACAGCTAAACAAAAATTGTATAAATTTCAAATTTGTTTAAATGGATAGTGTATCTAAAATGAAAATTGCATGTGGAGTACCCTGGTTTCAAAAATATCCCTTTAGCGGCATTATAAATAGATTACTGCTGTTTTCTCATCAATATATGAAATTTTTCACTCGGATTTCCAGTTCCAGCATCATTACTTTGTGCTCAAATGAAATGGTCCTCATGGCTTCTCCAATTCTAAGACAATAGAGTTCTGTATCATCTTACTTTTAAAGCCTTAAAAAGTATCAGAATGTAACCACACTCAAATTAAAATAATAATAAGCTAAGCAGGAACCAGGCATGTAGCCAGGGGGGGGCTAAGGGGGCTTCAGCCCCCCCCCCCCCAAATTCTCAGGGTGGTCCGCGAAAAGGCCTTACTGGTACATTATTTAAACTGTTATGTTTATTCATATCATGATCTGATCACCATGCTCATTATATCCCACATTAATGAGGTTATTGGGATAACAATACAAAAGGTTTGCTAGGGTAGACCCTCTTCCACCCAGTCTCAGCCCCCCCGAACCAAAATCAGCCCCCCCCCGAATCAAAATCCTGGCTACGGCCCTGGCAGGAACTAGTTTACTTCAATGCTCTAAGGCTATTTCATGTGAGGTTATGTTTTTTTCACTAACATGCCAGGGACCGGAAAGATACAAAAGTCTGTTGACTGCAATTGTTTCTTTTTTTCCCCTCTTGGAAGTACATACTGTCCAACATTAATCCAGTGACTTTCTGATGTTTCAGTTACTTTCAAATATAAATTATGTATTTATTTATTTATTTCAGGATTTTACCCCGCTCTTCTCAACCCCCCGGGGGGGGGACTCAGAGCGGCTTACAGTAAGGCACAATTCGATGCCCACACAGTAACAATATAAAACCCCAGAACCCTTCAACAATTAAAATACATTAAAATACATTAAAATACAATTACATTAGCATCATACACATTCATTCCAGATTAAAACAATGTTCTGTCCATAAAAGCATTGGCCCTATTCATCCACTTTCCATTAAAATCCCATCTAAAATGCTGCCTTGTGCTGGTGTGCAAACGCCTGGTCCCACAGCCAGGATTTTACTTTTTTCCTGAATGCCAGGAGGGATGGGGTGGATTGTACATCGATAGGGAGCGCATTCCACAGGAAGGGAGCCACCACCGAGAAGGCCCTCTCCCAAATTACATCCAGGTTTATAAATATGTGCTGGTAGTCCATATGGTTTCCGGTGATATTCCATTTCTAGTCTCAAATAATATTAAGAACACTCACTTACAATATGTCATATAATTGGTTCACTTATGACCTCATCAGGCAGGACTTATTTTGGTGGCATATGTCTGTTCAGTAATAGTTTAGCCATGGAGCCCATGGCTTCCATCCTGCAACATAATACTACTTACAGCAGAGCTCCATGTCTAAACTATCATGGAACCAGAGTATGCCACCATAGTGGCAACAAAGGAGACTTCCCATGTTGAACCAGCAACAATGGGAGGGAATCTGGGCAGCCGACGCTTCCCCTGTGGGATGAGGTTAGTGGTGACTCAGGTGATGCTGGGCATGGGGGGTTACAAAACACTGAGAGAATCAATACAGTAAGGTCAATGGTCAATACAAATATCTAGCGAAATACACAATATTCTGTCTGGATACCACTATGATACACTCTATGTGAAAATGCTATATATTAGAAATACATTTCATGAATAATTACACTGGATGTAGTCTCATAACAGGTTCCCATGCTCCTCAAAATGCACTGCTGGATTCATCACAATCCATGTTGATTCTGGCGGCCTATATGATAAGGTCACTAGACTTATACCATGATTGGAAGCAGCCTTCTGAGACAGGGGTATCTCCCAACTTTATCTGCAAAGCAACACTTTGCAACTGAACTATTTTCTCTTGTTCACAACTCATCTGATCTAAAAGAGAACAAAGCTTCTAATGAAGGGTTGACTAGCATGAAGCTTTAAAAATGGACAACCTCTGTCTTAAGTGAATATCTAAAGAAAGTCATAGACTGGACATATGCAATATAATGGTGGGGAAAACCAAAGCTGTGTGAGAAAAAGACGCAATTAAAATTAACTCAGTAAATCAAGTTGGTGGACACTGAGACTTGTCCCATTATGGGCAATTTTTCTTTAGTCCTGGTCATTAAGATATTATGTTTTAAAACAGAATGTTTAATGAATCTATAATTATATAACCATTATTCAAACACTGAAGTCTTTAAGCAAATACACCAAAACATTACAATTTAGCTCTGTAACACAGATGAAGTGCCTTACTACTTTGAGGAAAACTGTAATCCAACTAAAGGTAACAATGACCAGTTGTTTATAAAACTATTGAAATGTTTGGGAGCAAGTTCACATTCTCCTGCTATGTTTATGTTTCCATTTATCATCCATCTCCTTAAGAAGAAAGCTGAAAAGGAAGAGCAGCACAAGAAGAATACTTGTTTAAACTACACAGAAAGACGTCAGGTTGCTTAACAAATTGAACCAATGTCACAATGCCATGTATACATCTAAAAACATTATGGCATTACTTCGTTTTCTTTGACCTTTCTCTTGCCTTTCACTCTTTTCTGAGCTTCTAAACATTTCACTTTATCCATTACTTTATAATTATTTTCAAAGTTCTTTATTTATTTTTTTTACGACATCTAGCTTAAAACTACACTGCAGTACTACCTAACTTCCATCCAAAAGTTAAAATAAGCAACATATAATCTGTATTTGGTGGCTATCAATCAAACATTGTATCTGACCTCTGTGAGTCTATTAATTAAAGATCTACCTTTATAAAAGGTAGCTTACAGAAAGAGAGAAATGACACAATCTTTCCCCATATATGGAAAATTCCTCAAAAAAAAGAAAAGTATGTTGCATAAATGAGTGTTACAAATAAGCAATTACAAGTATATTCCAAATAAAAATGATCCTTATTTCTAACCAGAAGGCATTATAATGTATGTAGTAGGTAAATAAGAAAAATAATGCAAGGAATGACTGCTTCAACAAGTTAAATGGTATATAAAAGGTATTTTCAACGATCGACTTTATCAAAATATACAGTTCATTTAACTTACGCTTCACAGCAACAACAAAAACTGTAGTGCCATCTTGAAAACTACCAATGTCTCAAGATTTAATGGACTAGAGTAGATGGAGGGGACTATAATGGGTTTATGGCTGTTCCCAGATATTTGGAAATACATAACTAAAGCACTCTTGAGAGATGTTCATCTAACCACTGTTTAAAGCCCTACAAAGAATGCAAGTCCGCCACCTTCCAAGGCAGTCCACTCCACATTCAGAAGAAAACAACTTTGCTTGTACTTCATTAGACTTACCAAATTTGTATCCGTTCCTGCTCTCAAAATATGCCTAACCCCATAATAGTTTTCTAAATGCATAAACATAACATGTGGAACAATCAGAATACAGGATATTCCAGGACTTGTAAAAGTTACTTTCTTAGAATAGACCTGCATTGGGTTGGAGGAATTTCCGCATGTTCTGAGGTATTCTATATTTTAAATGTAGCAATTAATTTATGAATATATGTAACATACTCATTTCTGGGGGGAAAAACTAGCTCAAATTTTGTAGTATCAGTCTCTTAAAATTAGTAACTGGTTGTCTTTTTTCTCTCAGAGTAAAAACATTTATGTTAAGTGATTATTAAGAGAAGAAAAAATGTTTTTAGGTAGTGTGTATGTGTGTGAAACTATAATCATGGAAATTGTGAGACCGGTCCACAAAAACTAGCTTGATATATGTCAAAGGGAATCTAAACTTGTACTAGAGAAGGCAGTCCAAGGAAAAAAGTGTAATCAGTTTAAATAAATATGTTTTAAATTCTATGGGCTGAGTTTCAACTACATTCCCATAATCCTACTCAAAAATATTTTTTTCTGAATTGAAACATTTTGGACATCAGTCTGACATGCTTGCTACTGTTAATACATGTATACTGAAAATTGTTCCATGAGAAAAGTGAATGCAAAATTCACTTTTACCAGGAATGTAAAACTGTTTTCTGAATCATCAATGTTAACATTGTTGAGGTTGAGATATGTATTTTGTAGCTTTTAGGAATGTTCATTTTATTTATAACATTTATAAAATGTTTTAAAAGGAGCATTACTAGTTTTAGTACAAATATTTTAAACAGTTTGGCACAAATTGTATGTCCAAATAACATCTACTAATATCATCAACTAACAACCCAGCTGCATTTGCTCATGTAACGTTTCACACATGGAAACCAAGATGCAAGATTACCTCATTTATGGCAACACTCATAAACTACACAGTACACAGTAAACATGTCTACCCAGCAAATTAAAATATCCCTGGGTTATGTAGCAGTTGAAGCTGTCCAGAACCTGTTTATAATCCAATAGAAACAGATATTTGTCTTTAATTTTAGAAAAGGGCAAAATCAAATTCCTTTAGTGCCTTGCAAGCTGCTTGTCCTGGACTTTCTGCTTTACAACAAAAGACAGGCACCCTCTGCGTTTCAAAGGGGTACATTATAAACAGTCTAAAAGTAACTGAATTACAACTTTAACCAACAGCCCATTTATAATTAGGTAGGAAAGGAAACAGTTTTAAATCATTCTCCTGTGCCAATTTAAATCTGTTAGAAAAATTTCACCTGTCCCAGGCATCTAAATTCCAGCATTCTTAGAAGATGAACCAAAACATATATATATATTGGTCCAATTCGCCTCTTGTCATCTTGCATGACAATTTAATTTATAAGTAAATTTAATATTTTGATCTTAAAGACAACTGGCAATTATAATAGAATTTTCATCAGGAAAGAGAAGAATATGTTGCTAAATGTATAGTGTTTTCTTACCCTAGTATCTATAGCACTTATTCTCAAAGTGGGCGGTATTGTCCCCTAGTGGGCGGTGAGGCAATCCAAGGGGGCAATGAGAGGCTCAGGGGAATTTGGGGGGGGGTGAACCCCTTTAAGGGGGTGGTGAACGATTGGGGGTTCTGTGTGCCAAGTTTGGCTCAATTCCATTGTTGGTGGAGTTCAAAATGCTCTTTGATTGTAGGTGAACTATAAATCCCAGCAACCACAACTCCCAAATGAGAAGGGCTCTTTTATCAAAACTCCACCAGTGTTCAAATTTAGGCATATTGAGTATTCGTGCCAAATTTCATCCAAATTCATAGTTGTTTGGGTTCATAGTGCTCTCCAAATGTAGGTGAACCACATGTCCCCCAAATCACTGCCAATTCCTCCCAAACCCCTCCAATATTTTCTGTTGGTCATGTTGGTTCTGTGTGCCAAGTTTGGACCAGTTCTGTAATTTGTGGGGGTCTCAGTGGTCTGTGGAAGTCAGAGCTGAATTGATTGAAGGTACTGCAAATCCCATCATCCATTGTCCATACTCCTCCAAACATATTGTTTTTGTGATTAATCACTATGCTTTAATTATGTTCAATTTGTAACAATAAAAATACATCCTGCATATTAGATATTTGCATTAGAATTCGTAGGAGTAGCAAAATTATGTATGAAGTAGCAACGAAAATATGGTTGGGGGTCACTCACCACATCATGAGGAAACTTATTTAGGGGTCACGGCATTAGAAAGGTTGAGAACCACTGCATTAATACATATATCTTTCTGTTTAATTGCTATTAAATGTTTTAAAAAATAATTTCTAGGAGGGGCGGTGAGTAATTTTTTTTCTGGAAAGGGGGCGGTAGGCCAAAAAAGCTTGTGAACCACTGATCTATAGGGTACTCTTGGGACAAAGATTAGCAGTTTTACCTCTGAATAGGAGATGGTAATAAATAGTTTAGATCAAAAATATTTTGCAAGCCTTGCTTGATACAGTAAGTGAACTCGAGACTCCGTTGCCACTCGGCGGGCGCACCTTCGACCGTTTCCAATTGTTGGACACAGCAGCTGTCGATGAGCTACTGGTTGCAGCTAGACCAACTACATGCTCCCTCGATCCATGCCCTTCCTGGCTAGTTAGATCATGTCGGGAGGGGTTACGAGACCCCCTGTGTAGGATAATCAACAGCTCCCTTCAGCAAGGAGTGTTTTGAACATCAGTCAGGAAAGAAAAGATACTTTGAAATAAAATAAGTTTAAACCAGTCTGGTGAAAGGAAAAGCCATTCTGGGGTCACATTGGAAATAGTTTCAAGTGCTTGTGACAACATAAACTAAGTGTAACAACACCTAAGAAATACTGATTAACCAGCAAGATTTGTATTCTTGAGAATTCTTGAATAAACATTTTCTTGTTCAGTTCATCATAATAAAGGCTTGTGTCTAGTTATTGAGGAGAAGATTTACCTCAAAAGAAGGCGGCTGAAGATATTGAAGAAAGGGTCCGGTTTATGGTAATGGTTTATTCCTTTTAAGTGCCTCAAGCAAAGCATATTAAAAAATCAAGCCTCACATCAGCAAATACAAGCCTCACTCAAATATACAGACTTAAATAAATAAATTGCTCAACCACAGTTAAGCTACACACACTAAGATTTCAAATCTTCCATAACAGCTCTGGTTGCTCTACACATAATACTTATTGGTAGCAGTGGTAGGATAGAAAAGAAAGGTCCCTCATGCTACACCAACTGGCCTATGCCTCCACATAATATTTATTGGTGGCAGTAGTGGGATAAGAAAGAAAGGTTCCTGTCACGCAAATAGGCCATTGATTCCACACCCTCTTTCCAACTAAGGAGAGATTTTGTGCAGCACATAACTAAGAAACCATTTTGGACTATGCCTCTCCAAAGTCCCAGTGGCAGCTGGTGGCAGAGGCGGATCTTATTGGAGGCCAAGGGAGGCGGCTGCCTCAGGGCGCCACGAATCTGGCCATGGCGAAGGGCGTATTTGGCCATGGCGAAGGGCGCATCTGGCTGCGGCCGCCAGGTGCAGCACATGCAGGGCCCTTGCCTCCCGCGCGTCTCCTCCCTCTGCTGCCGGCGCTGCTGCTGCTGCTGCCGCCAATACACATAGGGCGAGGGAGGAGGAGAGGGAGACTGCGGTCCGATAAACCCTGACTTGGTGGCTCCCTCCTCCCCCCACCCCTCCTAGAGGGCCAACAGACGCTACTGCTTGCGGGGGAAGGAGGAGGAGGCTGAGTTGAGCGGAGGGAGGGTCGGAAGAGGCCCACCCATCATTATATGAGTCCACAGTGCTCTCTGGGCGTAGGTGAACTACAACTTCCAAACCCAGCAAACTCTTTCAGTACTTTCTGTTGGTCATGGGAGTTCAATATGCCAAGTTTGCAAGAGTTCAGGATGCTCTTTGATTTTGTGTTAACTATAAATCCCAGAAACTGTAACTCCCAAATGTCAAGGTCTATTTTCCCCAAACTCCATCTGTGTTCACATTTGGGCATATTGAGTATCCATGCCAAGTTTGGTCCTGATCCAACATTATTTCAGTCCACAGTGATCTCTGGGTGTAGGTGAACTACAACTTCCAAATTCAAAGGTCAATTCCCAAGCAAACCCTTTCAATACTTTATGTTGGTCATGGGAGTTCTGAGCTCCGGAGAGAGCGGTCTACTAAGTCGAATTAATAAAATAATAATAATAATATGCCAAGTTTGGTTCAATTCAATTGTTGCAAGAGTTCAGGATGCTCTTTGATTGTGTGTTAACTATAAATCCCAGAAACTACAACTCCCAAATGACAAAATCAATTTTTTGACCGATGGTCCCTCCTTGGGTTAGTATTAGTATGTTTTGTGGCCAAATTTGGCAGCAATTTGTCCAGTGGTTTTTGAGTTATGTTAATCCCACAAATGAACATTACATTTATATTTATATTTAGAGAGAGAGAGGGTGCACACCACAGGGAAGCATGTCTGTGTAGGAGGGTGGGTCAAAAGAACATCACTGCAGACTGAAGACTGAGAAGAGACATGATAGCCCTATAGAACAAGCCCTATGAGGAGCTGCTTAAAGAGCTGGGCATGTTTAGCCTGAAGAAGATAAGGATGAGAGGAGACATGATAGCCATGTATAAATATGTGAGAGTAAGTCATAGGGAGGAGGGAGCAAGCTTGTTTTCTGCTGCCCTGGAGACTAGGACGCAGAACAATGGCTTCAAACTACAACAAAGGAGATTCCCCTTGAACATTAGGAAGAACTTCCTGACTATGAGAACTGTTCAGCAGTGGAACTCTCTGCCTCAGAGTGTAGTAGAAGCTCCTTCTTTGAGGCTTTTAAACAGAGGCTGGGTGGCCATCTGTCTGGGGTGCTTTGATTGTGATTTTTTTTGTTGTATGAAGGCAGAAGGTCCTTAAACTAGATGAGCGATGGGCAACCTTTTGAGCATGGTGTGTCAAAATTCGCCAAAAAACCAAGCATAATTTGGGTGGTGTGTCACTTCAAGAAAAAAAACCCATAATTTTGCAATATTTAGTTTAAATAATGGTAGTATGGACTCAGATAACCTAGTTCAAAGCAGATATTGTGAGATCTCCTGCCATGATATTCTGGGATATAGGGCTCTGGGGAAGGGCCCCCAGACCATCAAGGCAGGAGATCTCACATTATCTGCTTTGAACTGGGATATATGGCAGTGTGGACTCAGATAACCCAGTTCAAACCAGACATTGTGGGGTTTCCTGCCTTGATATTCTGGGGTATAGGGCTGTGTGGAAGGGCCCCAGATCATCAAGGCAGGAAATCCCATCATCTGCTTTGAACTGGGATATATGGCAGTGTGCACTCAGATAACCCAGTTCAAAGCAGACATTGTGAGATCTCCTGCCTTGATATTCTGGGATATAGGGCTGTGTGGAAGGGCCCCCAGATAATCAAGGCAGGAGATCTCACTTTATTCGCTTTGAAATGGGATATATGGCAGTGTGGACTCAGATAACCCAGTTCAAAGCAGATATTGTGGGGTTTCCTGCCTTGATATTCTGGGGTATAGGGCTGTGTGGAAACGCCCTGAGAAGGAAGGAAGGTGAATAGATACAGATATAGACACACACACACACACACACAAAGAGAATAGTCAGAGGGCAGGGGAAAGGGTGAGAAGGAAGGTGTGTGTGTGTATATATACATATGGCATGGGCGAACTTTGGCCCTCTGTGTGTTTTGGACTTCATCTCCCACAATTCCAAACAGCCAGTAGGAAATCCAAAATACCTAGAGGGCCAAAATTTGTCTATGCCTCCCCCACATATATACATATATATATGTATATATGTGTGTGTGTTGGGGGGGGGGGGGGCAAAATACTGTTCGCTTACCATTTAAAATTACCTAGATCCGGCCCTGGCTGGTGGGGAGCCATGTCAATGGACCTGTGAATCTCCACCAAGTTTTATATAGCTTTATTAAGGGACCCTTTCAAAGTGCTCAAAATTTTGGGGATAGCTTTTGGGGATAGCACATTAGATAGCTCCTTTAGAGTGAAAGCCTTGAGGGGATTTGCAGATCTGAGAGAAATCTTTCCTCCTCAAAACACAATTGCAACAATATAAACTGGGACAAAAAAGCTGGTGAAAATAAGACCTCAGCTTTTATTAGTTACAATTCCATGCAAGTTTGGAGCAATCATGGTATTTGAGATTCAGGCATCTCAAATCACACTGGCTGGTGGTTCCTGCCTTTCCTAGGAGCATGCATGGAGGTGTGTGGGCTTTTGTGAAAAAGATGGACCCCATCAGCATGTCAACATTTCATGGCCCAATTTGCCATGATCATAAACATGGCTCCCCGTGAGCTTCCCATTCCCAACGATAAAGTCCAAAAGTTGCTGGTTATAAAACCACCAATAATTATAGTGTCAGGTTGTGATCTCTGCAATTTTAGAAGGCCGCTAGTGCTATTTCCACTTGAGCTTCCTGGGCAACTTCAGCTGGACTAAAAAGGGAAGGCTACTAAAGAGATGGCTATCTGGCTGCTTTTATAGATTTTACAAACACAGTTGTAACGTTAGTTATGCCCTTTTCATTAAAATTAAATACTTTTTTTAATTAAGATATGCACTTAATTTTCAACTTTCCAAGTCAAGGCACTACAAATTAATGAACTAAACATTATGCTGATAATTTCTCCCTTTAGAAACTGTAGCTCTTAATCTCATTCATCCCGTTTTGAGAACCTACTCCTCATAGCCGTGCCTTTCCTACTTATCTGTAACAGCTATCTACAGACACTTCAAAATCTATATGACCAAATGGGTGAAGATATACAGATCTCTAGCATGATGAGCATAACCATTTATTATATGACAAACAAACCAATTCCAGAGCACAACACACCTCCATGTTTGCACCATTTGAACTTCTTGAGACCTGGTGTTTGACACAAAATGTTGTAGTTGACTTTTTAAAGTTTTCAAACTTAGACAAGTGTTACTGAAAAGACTTTTGATTCTAGTTAATTTATAGTCGAACACCCATCACAGGCAGAAAGCCCTTCCATTCTCATTATCTTAGAATTCATTCCTTCTGACAATATTTGTGGCTGCTAAAACAACCACATAATACTCACCTAGTAAGACAGATAAATTGGCTGCTTAAGCTTCGCACTAACATCTTTGCCTGTAGCATTACTTCCTCCCTTGGCAATTTGTGAGGGTTCAATTCCTCCTCCTCCTTCTGCACTGCTAAAATTCCTTGCACAGATAATTCAGATAAAGAGATAGACCGGTGTGCTTTGCTTAAAAGACCCGTCTGTCTATTCAGCTTTCTAAGTGTGTATTTATTTCCCTACCCAATGCTGTAAAGCAAAAAAACCCCTCAGAAAGCAAAAATACCAAAGTGAGCAACTCATCAATTCCTTAAAACAAAGTTGTGTACAAAATTGAAATATTTATCTTTTTAATAAAAATCAAACTTTGGTAATTCCTAAAAGCACAATTGTCTTTTCTTTTCTTTTTCTATGGCCTTAAACGTAACTTTCTATATAAAATTATACATAAACACATGAACCAAAGCTCCAAACAAACAACTGTTCAGAATTGTGCTTTGAGTTTCTTGCCAAGCTCTTGAATGACATGATTTCAAAATGTAATGACTAAAAGGTCAACACATGACAGTTGAGCACCCATGACCCCAAATTAAGGGGTATTACCCTTTATCTACTAATCAGCGAGTCACAAATGTACAACTTGCCCCAAGAACTTTCAGAATTCCTGAGATGTGTTCACATACCATTGCCTTTATTTTTTAAAAAAAAACACAAAAGGATAGTGCAGGAAGAAAGGAAAAGAAATATGGTTATGCCTGTGGGATGAATGTTGAGATGAGAAGCAGTAAAAGATAGCTCTCAGTGATTTTAGGTGCAATGAAGGAAGACTAACGAGACTTGCGATAATGCCTGAATAAAACCATGACTCAGAACTTACCCAATTTCTTCTATGATACAAATATTAATAAGCTTATGGCAAGATTCTAAAAATCCCAAGTCTGCAAAGAGAGAAGCAACCAAATCTCATCTAGATATCTGATGTACGAAGCAGGAAATAAGGAGTCTGCAATGACTAAGGAAGGAGATAGAAAATGGCCTGCATGATAGGAAATTAAACTTACAAAGAAAGAAGAAAGGGAGGCAAGAGGAGAAAGGGTTGGCAACTGAAAAAGACAAGAAAGACTGAAAATGGGGAAAGATAGGAAACAGAAAAGTATGAATGGAAATGATAAGCACAAAAATAACAAACATAACAAAAAGAATGTGTGAGCCTAAACATAATGAAATATTATCAGAAAAAACTGTCCTAGTAGAATTTTGTTAATGATTCCAGTTGTGTAAGTAGTACAGAATTTGCCCTTGTGGTCCTGACACACTCTCACTTGTGAATCTAGTTTTCCAGCCAATTGTCATATGAGGATTATACAAATTGAAGCACATGCTTCCAAGCAAATGGTGGTTAGATTAAGTGGCTAAAACAAACAAACAAAAAAAACACAGTAAATAATCTGCAAATATAGGCAGAGAAGGCAAAAAATGCTATATCCAGTGATTAGAATAGTTGAAAATGGCTGGTTTAAAGAGGAGGATGACAAAAAAGGAAATATTGAACAACAAAAGCTCTTATAGTTGAAGGAAATATTTCTGACTGCTGTTAATATTATATAATTCGTTTTATACTGTTTTCTGGAATATCTGTTTCAGTATTTGGCAAAACAAATAGAGAAAGTTTTAGGACCTTTTAGGACACTGACATCACAATTAACGGTTTTGAAGAATGTACCTACTACTCTTGCAAAATTCTTGAACTACACCTTGTTTTTATTAGTAAATGTTCAAAAAGATGACACTCACTCATTTGTACTTCCCATTAATGTTGCTCCTAATACAGGAAAGATATAAAAGATATATTGCTCTTCTCAAGGGAATTAAGCTCAAGTAGCATTTTGTCGCATGACTGAGAAAGTGTAATATGAAAGCAGCAGCTTCAATCAAAAGTGTAAATAGCAGGCACACTAAATGAAAGATTTTATAGAAAAGAATGTCCTCATGTATATATAGTACTTACAAATATAAAATATTTGAATTCTAAGTGTGAGTACAATGCAATATGAAGGAATCCCAAAAGAATGTTTTAATGGGAACACATGACTCAATGAATGAATGAAGGATGGATAGGCAGACAGACAGACAACATGGTGAATATATGGAATTCAGCTATGCAAGGTGATTGGATTGGATTCAGATCAGGCATGTAGCCAGGGGGGGCTAAGGGGACTTCAGCCCCGAAATTCTCAGGGTGGTCCGCGAAAAGGTCTTACTGGTACATTATTTAAACTGTTATGTTTATTCATATCATGATCTGATCACCATGCTCATTATATCCCACATTAATGGGGTTATTGGGATAACAATACAAAAGGTTTGCTAGGGTAGACCCTCTTCCACCCAGTCTCAGCCCCCTGAAACAAACTCAGCCCCCCCAACAAAATCCTGGCTACGGCCCTGATTCAGATGAACTTATTTCATAACAGAAAATTCTTCTGGAACCAACTCAAACTAGAAAGATTAAAATAATGAAGATTGTTAGAAGACGACAAAAGTTGCTCTCCTCAAGAATAAATGTCACCAATAGTGGGCTTAGCTGTGTCTGAGTGCATTGGCTTATTTCCGCTCCAAAAGTGAACAACAGCTCTTCATTACTGTCAAAGCACTACACCTGGAAACACTGTGCAAAGAGATGTCTTGGATGAGATGGCTTCTCTTCAGCTGAGATAGACACCATGTGCTCACAACAAATATTCAGTGCAGATAACCATAGAGTTGCTTCCAGGAACACAGCAGCAGTCTCAATTGTTCCCTGCATTTAACCCCCAAAACTTCTCAGACCTGGAAACCTCTCCAACTGGGCTGCCCTTACTCATTTAAGAGGTGTAAATCTCCATAAGATGTGGACTCTGGCAAGTTCTTTGTGTAGAAATCTCATTGTCAGTATTTATTTGCTAGTAATTGTGCTGGAAGTTATATTTCATTAGAAGTAACTAGCAATTATTGTATAAGAAACCCTGATGAAATTCATGAGGTCAGTAGAAGTCAAAAAGCAACTTAAAGGCACATACACACAAACAGCCTCCACTTACTAGGTACCACGTCAATGTAAGTAAAATATTAGATATTCAAATGAACCCTTAAGCAACAAAGCCAGGATTGTACCCATATTTTTGTCATATAACAGCTAGTGATAAATTTCAAATAAATATTTTGTGTTTTAAAATGTATGTATTCAATTGCAACATCACAGCTACTTTGGATGGAATGTCAACTTCAAAGTGACACTAAAGTGCTAAGCCTAAAACTTTTAACTTATTTTTGAGTAACAGTCTACCAACACATTACAATGTATTTTGTAATTGAACATCATTGTCTGTTAATCAAGTTAATTAACTGCCTAAGCAAGGAGAAAGGAAAGATATAAACAAAAACAAGTTGCCTGGTTAGAAGACCAGATTACTATTGTCATGGTAATTGACAGTATCAATAACTGCTTTGCATTTTAGGCAAATACACAGTAAATTAATGGAAAGTAACAAACATTTATAACACCATTAATAATTACATACTTCTCAACATTACTCAAATATGGACATTTCTGAGTTTTCTCCTATCCCATCATAATACTTCTCCCCACTTACTTTAAAACTTACATAAGTGTACTTGGATAAATTGAGCATGCAGTTTTATGCTAGGTGACATGCTTGTGTATGTAAACTCAGTGCTGTCCTTTAGTAGTGCTGTCCTTTTCCAATTCTGAAAGAGAAGCAACTCTTCCTCCACACAAAAAACCCTGCATACACAAATACTCATACAAGTCTCAAGCCTGGAATGGACCACAATCATTTGTGGGTGGGGAAAGGAGCTTGCAGTCTTTCCTCTCAAGTAGATCCAGTAGCTTAGACAAACAATTTTTGTAAAGTTGTTGTGTATCTTTAAGTAATTTCTGACATATGACAGTCCTTAGGCAAACCTGTCACAGGATTTTCTGAGGCTAAGAGTATGTGACTTTCTCAGAGGCACACACTGATTTTTCATGGCTGAATGGGGATTTGAACCTTGTTTTTCAGAGTTGTAGTACAACTTTCAAACCACTGCACCTCATCCACAGGCAGCTGTTTAACTTCACAATTGTTTGTATTTGAACTTACTAAGCAGTACAACTTGTACAATTGAATATTTCCTTGTCCATAAAAAGAATTATCACTAAGAGAGATATTCACAAACATTTGGTACGCTTCACATTTTTGGAACCCTCTGCTCTTGAGATTGAGATCTAATTGTCATGAAAAGCATCCATGCACATCATGTCTGATACCACGCTAAGGCCAGGACCCACAGCGCTAAGACAAATATCAGAGTGAACAATTTCACTGTCTAAAAATACCCAGTAAATTCCCATTAATAAAGCTGAGGGAACATACTTCAGCATTTACATTTCTGCTGGATGAGAGATGAGAAACCTAATAGATAAATCCAAACCAAGTTGGTTTCTGTGATTACCAAAGTAACAGGTTCTTCTTTTGAAACTACCCAAACTGAAGCAGGATTCCACTTACAGATTGGCATGAGACTGGACTTTTGAAATAAAAGGAAGCAAACAACCGTCAACTTTTGGTTTTTTGGATGGTTGGGTATTTTAAGGTAAATTTTATAATTCCATTCCCCCCGGCATGGCTGGCAGAAACTGACAGTACCTTTGTATCTTTTATCTCATGAGGAAGAAATAAGGACTCTCCCACAAAACCAATGTAGCTCGTCTTATGAAACATTGCAGTTATGTTACTTAGGATCAAATCTATATTATCTGCCATTTTCAGGACAACAGTTGACAAGTAACTTTAAGGGGATAATCTATCTCGGAATATAAAATAGCATGTTTACATTGTTTGTAATCATTTCTATTCTCTTTCTGTTGATGCTTTTCAGTGCTGAAAGGCAATTAAATACACTTGTAGCCTTGTAATAATAGTCAAAGTATATGTGAATCTAATCTACACCGTTAGAGTGGGTTCATAATAAGACATGCATATAGATTAAACAAGAAGCCTAACTAGCTAACATTAACTTCACAGGAAGGATAATCACTACAAGTTTAGAATACAAGGGACAACATTTAATCGAGACTTAGAATTTCTTTTAAACATATGCATCAAAATCAACTACATTTAACAAGCCACAATAAAAACCAAACACATGCTGATTTGTGCCAAGATGAAATGCACTGTGAAAAAATGTAGTAAACGTATCCCAAAACAGTATCTGGAATACTTATTTATTTATTTATTTATTTATTGTGTCAGAAGCAAATTGAAAATACAGTTATAATGTATAAAAACACAAATAAAGTTTAAAAATTGGCACTACACTAAATTTCCTTTGACCAGAAGCTGGCCACTTCGAGTGCCTCTGGTGTCACTGTAAGAAGGTCTTCCATTGTGCATGTGGCAGGGTTTAGACTGCATTGCAGTAAGTGAGCTATGGTTTGCTCTTCTCCACACTTGCATGTCGTGGACTCCACTTTGTAGCCCCATTTCTTTTTTTTTTAATGTAATTTTTATTCACAGATACAGACAACACAATACATGTAAACCAACACAATAACAATAAAATACAAACACTGCAAACCATCCACACAGATTTATGCTATCCTAAAACACCCCCTCCCTAGTCCTCCCCCCCTACACCCTCACCACGCACACCCCCCCCTACAAATAAGTTTCTTATATTGCCTTCCTTCCATTTCTTAAGATTGCATGTAGAATACTGAAAAGTATATTTTAACCTGAGTACCCTTCCAGACAGGCCCTATATCCCAGGATCTCATCCCAGGCTTTCTGTTTAATCCAGATTATCTAGCAGTGCAGACTCATATAATCCAGTTTCAACCGGAAACCTGGAATCAGATCCTGGGATATAGAGCCTATCTGGATGGGCCCTAAATGTTAAAGTACAGGATCTGGCTACTGTTTTTCATACCATGAAAATATACAAACTAAATTGTAAATAATGTGGAACTTTGTATAAGGGCTATTCACAAAGTTCAAGTATGTCAGCTAATGTCCAGAGTTTGTATTTAAAGTATCCAGATAATTTGTGTGCTTTCACATAAGCCTCTCTAGCTATGGTATTAATATTTTTATCAGAGCCCCTGTACTGCTCAGAATGCCCTCATGCTTTGCAGTATGCTAAAAGCTGAAAGTGATTTGAATGTTGGACTATGGTTCGATTTCCTACTTGGGGAACCGCACGGGTTGGCCTTGGGTGAGTAATACACCCACAGCTCCAGAAAAACCCATGACAGAGTTACCTTAGAGTTGATACAAGTTGGAAATAGCTTGAAAAAACACAACAACAAGAAAGCTGAAAATAGGACTGCCACTTCAGAAACATGAAAATTCCTGAAAGTTTGGGGCCAAACTTCAATATACAACCTGATAATGTTATTAAGCGTAATACATTAAACACCCAAAGTTTCCAAGTTCTGTTTTCAACTTTGTTAAGCATAGGTTTTAAAACATGAAGGTTGTAGTTGAACCAAATACTTTTTTCAAAGCAAAACGTTTTCCACATTCTAATTTGAATGGAACTCTTCCGTGAACTACTGCTCTTATTTAGCTTCTGTCTCAGTCTCCTTCTCTGTCTCCTTCCTCCTCTCCCTTACAGTCAGGTTACAAAATCCTCCTGCTTGCTCCAAATCACTATCATTACAATCATAACAACACTATCAACAGAAATCAAAATGAAAGCGAGAGAAATGCTGCCACCACTGGCAACACCAACAGGGCAATCGAATCTAAGTGTGTGCATTCAGAACAGACCATGCTGCATTTGATTGTAAATTTTAAAACACTGAGAACCTGGTATATCCCCATCATATTTTCAAAGCTTTTCTTGTTAGGGTAGAAGGTGTAGAAAGAGAAAGAAAGGAAAGAATAAAGGTGATGATGATAAGTGCAGTTTGGATAAATGATATCAGGAGAAAGTAATGACAAGGGGGAAGGAAAGTAGTAGAAGCCAGATGTAGCCAGGAGAATAAGGGAACATGTATAGGAAAGAGTATGAGATATAGGATGGAGTGCTAGAAAATAAGGACTGTATGTTTGCCATCGCCCTGGGGCCTCTGGCAATGAAGTCCGGGGACCACCAATGGCTGGCCTGTTGGAAGAACAAGCCCTTCCTTTCAGGCACGGTTGTTGGCTTGAAGGCAGTCAGGTCTCCTCGGCATCACTCAGTCATGCGATATACCGAGTATGCTGTTTGAGTCCTGGTCTTTACGTTTTAGGAGGTTGCCTGTCCGAGGGATTGCCTGGTGGACCTCTTTAAAGCAAGTCTGTATTATTTCACTCTCAGGGAGCCTCTAGGATTGAAGCTGTACAAAATGGAGGCTATAGCCCCTTGAAAAAGGGCTGGGCTAAATCAATTAACCCTGTTAACTATGATTGACTAGCAGGAGCTAGCCAATCAGTGCAAACTTTAACTTAACTATGCCTTAAATCACATGCAAAGCTTGCAGACCTCTTGAGCAACAGAAACCTATGCTGCGACATCACAGTATGACGGAATGAGGGAGAAAATATGTGCCTCTGGTACTCTCTTTGGTGACTTTCATAGAATTTAATGGCTTAAATCAATCTTCTACTTGTGATTATACTTTTGAAAGAGAGGCTGTTCCTCCATACACATTTGTTGTGCTTCTATTAAATATTTATTATTTTTATATTGGTTGCTCCAATTGTTAATTCAGAAGTCACCATGTTATAAATTTCAAAAGCTTATACTTATTAAAACATTTTACATAAGAAAAAAATAACATCCTCACATTGTTTTCTTGTTTCTGTCTATGACAAGAAAGACACAATGGAGATATATTTCATTAAAGCAGGGGATATATATATATATATATATATATATATATATATATCCCCGCTTTTAATGAAATTGCCTCTTGTGTCTTATTTTTAATATGGCAGGTCACATTAAAATAAGTATGTCTGCCAATTAGCATTGCAAACCCCTGCTATTGACCTGGTACTGTACAATCTGTTATTATGTACTGTCCTATAGATCATCTGTTCCTCTTGCTGGTCTATTCCAATAAGAGACAGACAGCTGCAACATTATATCCCTGTTCAACCTGAGGACCATCTGAGTTTAATTGTAGTACACAGCTTGATGTGGGTCTGGTTATGAGAAGCCAAAGTATCACAGTGTAATAATCTGGAAAAGCAGAAACCTGCCAGGCACTGGGCTGAAACAGAGGGTTGGCTGTCTAGTTGGCTGATGGGATGTAGGAAATATGATTAATGAGCGAGGTATAATGATATCAGGAACCCGATTAGCACCACAAAAAGGTCACAGATCAAAGCTGTGTGCATTTTATGAGGTCCAATCATTGCAGAAAAATCTGCAGAGAGAACTGAAAAGTGAGAAATCTGCATGTGATAGCTTACCAAATGGGCAATTAAAACTGCTATCATAATTTATTGTGAACTAGAGAGTTGCAAATATGTAATATATGGTCACATTTCTGGAACTAAATATGTTATTATAAATCATTATTTTTCAAGTATTAAAATATAAACATATTTGTTCAGTTTTACTCAATACTTCCTTTTTTGTAATCTTAAACAGTAATGAGGTAGTAGACTGATAAGTCACTGATGTAATTACAAAAGTACAACATATTTTGAATGTTGTAGAACTTCAGAATATAACATTCATAATCATATAACTGTTTATATCATTATGTTCCTTTTGGTCCAATATGTTTAAAATAATTTGCATAATAAGGAGAAGAGTCACTAGCAAAGTATAATATACACAAATTATCCTTATCGATAGCATCACAATGGTATATCTTAAGATTTTTTTAAAAACCCTATGATAATATCAAAAAATAGTTTGAGTCTCCCTTTTCCAGAAATCCAAAATCTGAAAAATTCCTCAAAACAAAACTTTTCTCTTTTTTTGCTGCCACTGTCATTTCCACTATTGAAGAAATTGGGCTAGTCTGCCCACTGAATTTTTCTCAAGGAGTTCTCGCACCAACACTGTTAACAATTTGACAGGGGAAAGGGAAGGTGTGCAAGGGCTTAAAGGTAACCCCTGTAAAAAGCAGACATCAGGGGAGGGTAAACTCCAAATTCACCAAATTGCAGTGGGCTCAGGGAATGTTAGAAAATTCCTCCTCTCGGTCAATCCTCAATCAGTCCTCACCACACTCAATTTTACACACCTTTTCCATGGTGTCTGCCACACCAATGGCTGGGCAGGATAATGCAGTGTGGATTTCCTGGGCAGCCAGAACTTTCCAACATCCCTGAGCCCATAGAAGTTGAATGCATTTGGACTTTTACATCCCTTTATGTCTGCTTTTTAAAGGATCTTTGTGTAAGTCAAGCCCCAAGACCAGGGGTCCGTTTCCCCTATCAAAATTCTGTCAGTGCTGCAGTGAACATTTGGTGATATGATTCCACTTTCTTAGATGCAATGACCAATGAAGGGAATTCATATTCACAAGCAACTCATGCTAAAATATAAAGCATAAATATAAACCGGGAATGTGGCGCAGCTGGCTGGGTGTCAGCTGCATAAGATCTCTACTGACCAGAAGGTCATGAGTTCGAGGCCTGCCCAGGTTGAGGTGGGCTCTCGACCTATTGTGTAGCCTGTTGTCGACCTTTGCAACCCAAAAGACAGTCAAGTAGGAAATTAAGGTACCACTTAGTGGGGAGGCTAAATTTAACTGGTTTACGAAGCCATAAAAAAGATCTCCAGGAAACACGCTGAGGAATGAATGAGTGCGACAGCTGGTGGACAGATGTTAAATTGCCTCTGTCTGTCTTGTGTGTTTGTGTGTCTAAATGTAATGTGTACATTGTAATCCACCCTGAGTCCCCTGCGGGGTGAGAACGGCGGAATATAAATAAAATAAAATAAAATAAATAAATCTTAAAGGGATTTTTGGGTTTATTTTTTCCTCCTTCTCCTCCATTTCCCCTTCTGATGCAACACAGATTTAGTACAACTTCTTTGAAGATGGACTTCCTTGGCCAGTAGGATAACACACTACACGATCAAGAAGAAACTAAAAAAGATGATGAAAACAATACATTGAAGAAATATATAAAAGAGATAAAAGATGACAGGTTCATTCAAGGAAGAACCCTTTGAAGATGAGCTCATAATTTTAGAAAATGAAGGAGAAGCTGAACTCAAGACACATGGGAAAAATAAATCTAAAGGAAAAATGATATAATAGAGCTATTTCAAGATACACAGATATAATCCACTTAAATTGTAACTAAAGTCTGCTGATAAATATAGAAAACAAAACAATGCCTGCCCGGAACACACAATATACACTCCAGTTTCCAAGAAAGGAGACACCAGCTATTGCAGTAGCCATCAGGGCAAAGTAAGCAACGTGATGTAAAAACAAACTTTGAACATACAGTCTATGGAATGAGAAATGCCAAATGTCTAAGCTGGGTTCAGAAAAAGAAGGGGCACTAAGGACCATATTGAAAAGATACACTGGATAATGGAACATTAAAGAATTACAGAAGATTACAGAAGAATTACAGAAGGGGCGGGCCGCCTGTGTTTTATAGATTATAGCAAAGCTTCTTGTTGTGTAACTACAGCTCTGTGTTAGATGAGGCAACCTAAACATTATGTGATTGTCCTGATTTTCAGGTTTTTTACTGGAAATTAGGATTGGTGTGTATAGAGGGTTTGGTCATCATGATGACAAATCTGCTGTTTACCAGCAGTTTTGGTTCATTTGAGGTGTTTCAAGGGCTTCAGGGGCTACATATGGGGCTCAGAAAGACTGCATGTATCCTATGAGCAGTACTTCACTCACCACAATCTAGCTCTTACCATGTCAATTATGGAAGCTTTTTCCTTCCATACCTGTAACCAGGGCTGTCCAACTTCTGCCAGCCCAAGGGCCAGAATTCTGGTGAGTGATCACGTGGGGGGCCGCAGCGGGGGCGTGGCTGCTTGCGGGAGGCGTGGCCACTCATGGGGCATAGCCGCTCACGGGGGGTGTCCTATTCGGCCTGCCCCTTTTCGGCGGGGCTGGGTGACGTCCTGACATCACCTAGCCCTGCAGAAAAGGGACAGGATGCTGGCGCGGACGCCCGGCATCCTATCCCTTTTCGGTGAGGCTGGGTGACGTCAGGCGTGGTGCATGCGCCAAGGAGGAAGAGGTGGAGGGAAGCCAGGGCCTCTGCCTCCACCTCTTCCTCCTCGGCACCGGCGCCACGCCTGACGTCACCCAGCCCCACCAAAAAGGGGCAGGCCGCGCAGGACGCCGGGCATGTGCGCCAGGGCGGGAGCGGCCCTGCCCCCCTTGAGTGGCCCCACCCCTTTTCGGCAATTTAAAAAAAAAATTAAATTAAAAGCGGAGGTCTTGCGGGCCGCGTCCAGGGGGCTGGCGAGCCATGTACGGCCCGCGGGCTGCCAGTTGGGCAGGCCCGCCTGGAACCATAGGGCAACTTGAAAACCACTCTGCCCTCGGGTGGAAGGATATTTCACTGCCCCCCCCCACTCATTCATTATTTCTATTAAATTCCAACTATTTTGACTTTTTGAAATAAACTGATTCACAAATTTTATTTGAAAGGCAGCATAATATTATCCCTCCAAAACTGCAGTTTTGATTTTTGTGGATTTGATTATTCTTGGATTGATTAAAATATTCTCACTAAGAATCTCTAGGTCCTCCAGCATGACTTTCTGTTCACTATCTAGTTGGGGCTGGTCATAGAGTTGGGCTGGAAGATCTAGAAATACCTACAGAAAAAACCTGTTCCCACGGGAGATCTGTGACCCTTACCCCAACAAATGTGGAGGGCTGTCTCCCCACTGAGCATATTTATAACCAAGCCTCAGAATATTTCAATTACAACTTAAACACTGCGGTGCACACAAAAGATCAACATAGCTTTAAACGGATACCAATGGAGAATCTAGAATAGATCTAATGGAAGCGTATGGAAGGAAGCAGCCAAGATTTGACTTGCAGCATTCTATTTTCTCTGTCAATGACAAGTTGTTGTTGATGTTGTTATTGTTGCTGCTGCTGCTGTTTTAAGAAAACTACATTTGCCTGAAAACTTCTATTAATTGTATGGTAAATATGTTGTTGTATTTCATTATTTTTAATATTGATTGAATTAATTTTCTATATTTTGTTTGTACCACTCTGGCTTACAAAAGGTAGATTCAGATCCACTAAACAATTTCATTTCAACGGGACTCGTTCCCACGTAATGGAGTAAAGAGTAGCAGCCTAAATAAATTAACTAATTAAGACATCTTCAATTGTCTTAATAACAAGAAAGATAATCCACCTGAAATAAAGGCCTAGGGCTTTTTACATAAGATATGCTCAATTGTTAGGACCTGTGATATTCTATTGTGTGAAATGAGAATAACTGAAATAGGATATATAATATTATATATTTAGTAAGAAAATATGTTTGATAACAGTATGACCGAACAAGAACATTCCAATATGTTAGCAGAGCACATAAAGTTGTTATCTCTACGAATCTATCTAGAAATGCTATCACTCATCTATTTTCACTCGATACTATATTCAATGAGGAGGGTGTATATCCATGAAAGCTCATGCAAAAATAAAAACCAGTTAGTCTTAAAGGTGCTGCCAAATTTTTACTTTTATCTCCCCTCATTTGTATCAGTTTTTGTTACCTTGAAAGCATGATTTGTTTTCCACATATCACCATGGAAAAATATCTCAAGCATTACATATCATGAGTACATGAAAAATATTAGTCTTTAACAAATAAATGGCCTCTGAAATGTGAGCTGGAAAGTGGCTCTGAAATTCCACTCTTTTAATGTTTTATAGTTAACATGCATAAGCATTGTGACTTCCTTCAGAAGTAGCACTAATGAAATAGCTAAAGTGATATGTAAATACATGCAAATTTTGCCTCTCTCACTACTGTAACAGTGACACATTTCAATAACTGTAAATATAAAAAGCCAAGGCATAAAAATAAATGTGAATCCTGCACCAACAAAGCATTACAATAATTTTGTTAAAATATTAAGAAAAATAAAAAATTGTAGTCACACATTTTGTACTTTCATAATAAATAGAAAATAGAAATAAGTACGATGGTCTACTATCAATTTTTTTAAAATCACATTCCTAAACCCTAAAGTATCTCTTTCATTCCCAGCCTACATAAATTGAAGCATTGCACCAAACAAAAGGACAAATATAATTCTCTCAAGGAAGACATTCTAAGCATCAGTTCTTATCATACATAGTAGTTGATTGCAATCTTACCAATCTGTTCAGGCGAACAAATTCTTCTGGGGTTTTGGCCCATGGTGGAAGTTCGACATCAGACACCATTGTTCCATCGTCCATCACTCCAAGATTGTAATTATTGGAGTTGACAAATATCTCAGGAAGATAATAAAATTCAGGAGTAAGCTCCTATATGGAAATGAAAAGCAGTGACATGTTATAAATTGGGCTTCCGGAAGTATCCCAATTATATGGGCACTAGTATTAATAAGAGACAAAACAATGCAATGGAGAGTTACTTAAAACTTTCTTCTATCATTTTTGCCAGTGATATAATATTTACCCATCACTATAGTCAACAGATGATGAACAATACATGCCTGTAAATTAAATTAAATTAAAATGATTGTGAAATGCAGAATAAAGTAATTTCCTTCTTATAAAACAGAGGCAATGTGCTACCAGATTTTAAATCATTATGAAAAACAACAGCACACTCTATTTTAACAACAAAAACATAGCAGGCAAGCCATTTAAGGCTAAATATATACAATACCTGAAAAATCACTTAATTTTTAAAAAGAGATTGGATCCCAACATTTTGCTCTAATTTTTGAGTTTTTTCTCTATGAACTCCTTCTGTAAAACAACTAGAAACATATTTCAACTAGAATTTCAAAGTTGATTTATTCTTTGTAAATAACTTTGAGTTGCTGATGGCATAACTACAAGAGTCTATGGACATTTTAATTCAAAAACAGTTGAACCTCGGCAGTTATTTTGTGCAACAGGCCATTTATTATTCTGAGTATTGATATTGCTAACTTAAAAGCAAAATAACCTGCAATTTACAATATTTTAGGGTGCACCTTAGGAAAACCTTTTGTCTGTTGGAAGATATCTATTAGAAGATGTATTAGAAAACTTTTTTGCCTTAGGGCCGCATTGTGGGCTCGACAGAGAGGGGCAGGCCGGGAGGGAGGGCGGCTAGGCACACACTGGGTGGGATGGGCCCAGGAGACAGAAGGCCTGTGAGAAGGTGGGATCAGGAGGGGTCAGGACAGGGCCCAGGTCATCTTCAGGTTGTCTTCCTGACATAAGGATAGAATTACTCACACTATCCTAATGCCAGGAGGAAAACAAGACATGTGGCAACTGTCCCGACTCTCCTCCCCTGATCTTCGGGCTATCCTCTCGGCATTATGTCAGGAGGAGGGTCAGACGGGAAATGGTTGAGAGTGCTCCGGAGAGCTCTCAACTGCTGCATGCCTTCCTCTTCCATCCTTTCTGCATAAGGATGAGGCAAGTCACTGTGTCTTTATGCTGAGAGGACAGGGAAAATGAGGAGGGCCTGATACAAAGAGAATTTGGCTGCAGACTGTGTTACCAGGGTTGATTCACCTGATTTTCCATGATTCGATTTGCCCCTTATAACATACCCCCAAATCTGTTCTAGAGAGTCCCACAACATTCTTGAGCAGGTGAAGACTGTAGGGAGGAAAATATATTATTGGAAATCATCTCCCATCCATTTCACTAGCAGACGTTTTCTATTAATATGTGGCCATCTTGAGCTTCAGAAGAAGCTTAAAATGACACAAAAAGGACAACTTGTTCTGATATGTCTACATGTATACTTATTTGATTCACTCAGACTTAATGCTAGGTTTTGCCTTAATGATTCACTAACGGGTTTTGAGGTTATGGACTCTGGATTTCATTTTGGAAATGAGACCACAAGGTCTGAAATCTGAAAATCTTTGTTTTCAAATCATTTAGTACTGTCTGTCTATAAACTGTATTTCATCTTAATTATGGTTTACTGGGGCAAGTCAGATGTATACCTATAGTTTGATGTTGTCTTGTTTCTGTAAACCATAACTGGGGTTGTTCAAAGGCAGATATAACTGTGATGAGTTAAAAAGGGTAGCAAAATTATTTACTGTATAGCTGAAATTTACTTCAACTTTATTAAGAACAGATCTTTCTACATTGCCCAAATACTGTGTATTTTATCAAATGATATAAAATCAATTATTTACTGTAAGCTATAAAAATTACTAAAAGTATTACAACTTTAATGTCCTAAAAAGCTATCTAATTTTTTTGTGAGTGAAAGTTAGCTAGGCTGCTTTGTAGTAAAGAAACTAGCATCCAACTATGCTTTTTTTAAAAACTAAAAATATACAATATCATTATGTCAGAAAATACGGGCCATGCAAATGTTCACTGGTTAGTATTGATTTCTGTTTTAGGAAATTTCAACAATTCCAAAACATTTTGATTCTATTTCTAAATTATATACTGTATGAATGCCCCAGCTAATGAGCATCGTCTCAAGCTAAGCTAAACTAAATAATGGATTTTTTTGTACAAAAATTTTCAATTTCTTATAATTAGCACTTCATGTATGGAAATATGTAATATTTGTAATTGCTTCAGGAAATTATTTCAGAGCAAGTAACTGGTGTAAAATTGGTCTTCCTTTTAACAAATGGAAACTACTTGCTATTTAATAAGCAGAAAAACACATTATAGACATTGGCCTCAGTGACTGACTATGTCAGAGGCCCAGTAGATCAGATTCTAAATCCACTCTTGACATGGGTCAATGGATCAGTGGTCTTCCAGATACCACCCTCAGGGTCAACTATGGCCAGAACAGTTTTCCAAATAGATGAGTGCAATGGCAGGTCATCAGATTATGGACAAGGTCAGCCTCGAGTTGCTGAAGCAAAGACAGAAAAACTCAAGGAGGAATTAAGCTATTAGCATCTCACTCCTTTTAAGAAAACCACATGGCTATGTATCCCACAGCCATGCTCATTACCCTAAATGTACTTTTAAATGTCTTCAAAATCTTCCAGAAAAAAACTTTAGGCACTTCATTGGCTAAAAAATAAAATGAAAGTATTGGAATCCATTGGTGTAACAAACATATGTAGAATTGATTTTAAATAATAGAGGGGTCTAAATTTAATTATCATCTCACTTATTAGTCAAACATCACATAAGGTTCAATATTCCAACTGCAAATGCATTATACAGAATATTTGGATTATTATAATCGCATCAAAGATACTGGTCTTGTGTAGCATAAGTCCCATGTAAAATCATACTACATATTTTTGACATTGATATTGAAATCTGAAATACACACAGAAGTTTGTTATTTTAGATTGCAATACCATCCCAGACAAAACAAATTCTAAACTCACATGTTCTTTTTTTAATTATCCAAAATAATTACTATTAATTACAAATACAGTAAATAAATAAATAATAAATAAATATTAAGGGGAACAAGCAAAAGCACATTTCATTAAATGGAACATTAATTTGCATGTTTAGTTGATTGGTTCTAACCTGTCTTCTCTGCAGAATTGGAATACAACAGTTTTTAAAAATAATTAATTCCAAATATTCAAACACACATTTATTGAGCTTTAAAGCACCTCAACAAATGACATTAATATATAAGAAGTTCAGTGCATGCCATCAGAACCCATGAGCATATCAAGCAAAGAGATTTTGAAGGCCTGTTGAAACAGAAAGATCTTTGCTGGACAAAAGAAGGACAATGTGGTTAGCCTAACCTCTCTCAGAAAAAAATTCCAATCTGGGAGCAGCCAGCAAAGAAAAACCTCGCTTGCAGATGTAGTATGATTATTAAATTGAGACCTAAAGAACGACAACAACGACGCAATTGGAAATCGACTTAATAAGACGCTGATAATTGTGTTTTAATTGCTAATTTGTATATGATATGATTGTGTTAGTAACTGTTGATGTATTTATCTTGGGCAGTCCTTGCCATGTGTACACTGCCTCGAGTCGCCTTCGGGCTGAGAGGGGCGGTATAGAAGCAGAGCAAATAAATTGTGTCCTCATAAAATGTGCCTCTGAATCCTCCAACATAACATGACTCTTGGTTATTAAAATCCTCACTTTTGGTTCAAGAGCTCAAAGCTTACTGCTGACAACAAGCCTTCAATATTTTTTAAATGCAAATCATCACATTCTGACAAAGACTTATTATAGACTGGGACTTGGAGATATATTTCCTACTGATCATATCACAGAACTTCCATGCTACAAACAAGTTACTCCCCTAGTGTAAGAAATGAGCTTTGGTTTGCAAAAGCCCACAATTGTGTAAAGGCTTTTAAGAGGTTTTGACCTTGCATGATTCAAATTGGATCATTAGTTGTTGCCCTGGAAACCTCGACTGCTCTTTTGACTTTATTGTTATGCTATTTATATAGCTTTATTATTGTTTAATATGACTGCTTTGATGCTGTTTAATTTTAAATTTTAAATTGCTTATTATTATGGTGCTGCTATTTGCCATTTTATAATTCCCTATTGTGCCCTGTGGGGCTGAAATGTGGGGTTATTTTAAAAAGTCTAATCAATTAATTAAATATGTGAAGTGTCAAGTATCTTATTTAATTCCCACTTCAGCTATGTAGTGGCCTTAAGGCTACAGTGCAAATGATTAAGATAATGTATCTGATGAAGTCGAAAGTACTTGAAACACTTCTTTTACTTTTTTTAAATGAACTACCATTTAGTCTGCCATACCTAGCATCTTTCTCATTGCTGAACTATGATCATAGGATTATATTATCAAGAATTTATAAATGAACTACTACATCTCTCTATCTCTCTCTCTCGGCATTACTTCGTGAACGAAGATTCTTAGGAAGGACTCATCCCACACTTTTTACAAGTGCATTGATGACTAAAAAGACCAATCTGAGATAGGCAAATTCGGTTGCAGAAAGCACAGCAGAAAGTCCCCTTGGGTGATGTTGTTTCCAAGTTGCGGTTCTTTCTGCGTTGTCATTTCTCTTCGAGACCCATTCGACATGTCTTCTCGAAAGAGGCCGCAGCATTGTGGATAGTGCGTCTCCATGCCTCCCGATGTGAGGCCAGGGTGGACCATTGTTGGTGATCAATCTGGCCGAGCCTGAGATGTTGTTTCAGGGAGTCCTTATATCTCTTTTTGGGGGCGCCTGTCTTGCGCTGACCTGTGGTGAGTTCACCATAGAGTAGTATCTTTGGGAGGCAGTGGTCCTCCAGCCTAGAGACGTGCCCTGCCCAGCGCAGCTGTGTTCTCAATAGCATGGCCTCAATGCTGGTGATCCCTGTTTGCTCAAGGACAGCAACATTAGTCACATAGTCAATCCAGTGTATATTTAGAATTGTGCAAAGACAGCGCTGATGAAAGCATTTGAGGAGTCGTAGGTGTTGGCGATAGGTGACCCATGTTTCAGACCCATATAGGAGAATAGACAGTACGATAGCTCTGTACACACTGATTTTGGTGCTTTTCCTCAGGTGCTTGTTGCTCCAGACTCTTTTGTGAAGCCTTCCAAATGCACTATATGCCTTTGCTAATCTGTGATCTATCTCTTTGTCAATCTTGGCGTCTGAAGAGATGATGCTTCCCAGGTAGGTGAACTGCTGAACGGACTTAAGCACAGATTCGCCTATGCTGACGTGGGGATGATGGTGTTCTTCCTGTGGTGCGGGCTGGTAGAGAACTTCCGTTTTCTTCAGGCTGACTGAACTACTACAACAAGAATGCTAAACATGCAAAGGCAAATAAGATCCCATGACCAAGATTTAGACAGACTGCTAAATAATAAGAAATGCTGTGTTTTGCACACTCTGTCAAAGTGAATGGGATGAGATCATGTGCCATGAGAAGAATAAACTATCAACATATATTGTGTAGGGTTTGAATGGTCCACAAGGACAATTAGCTCAAGATTCCTAAAAGCAGGGTGTCTCATACAGACAAGCAGTCTGAAGAGTACCATATAGGCTGATCTCGACCACACAAATGTGCCACAAGTTGCTTTCATATGAATTAATTACTAATGGTGATAATGATTCCATTCTTGTAATCATTGTAGTCATGATCAGACCAGGAATAATTATGAATGGTTGAGAACTATCCTATTCTAAGTTAGAATATGCCAAATCTACACTATTGTGCATATTCTACAAAATTCAGACTATTTAGAATAATTTAGAATGAAAAGTGTGGATCATTTCAAAACTGTTTTCTGATTGGAGATGGGAGCAAGGATCCCTGTTCCATTCATTGTCAGAAGGATTTAGAAGAATTAGTGTAATATGAAGTGTTTATGTTAGATTACAATATGCAGTAGTTCCTGAAATAAAGTAACAGAACAAAAAGAGGGTTATTTCATTTCCTCAGCTAAGACCCAGCCATGTTTGATGTTCTCTCATCTGTGAAGCAATTTTGCCATGCTACCTGTGTCATCTCAATTGCTCATTCTAACAGGTCACCTAACTAGTTCCTGGCTTTACTATTTCATTTCCTTCTTCCCCCTTCCTTGTGTGTTATCTTTTAGACTAGGTTTGAGACAGATGATATTCTGGGCTGCAAAAGCAAACTATAACAGTTAAACATAGTAAGAGCGATAAAAAGATAAAGATTTCCCCTGATATTAAGTCTAGTTGTGTCCGACTCTGGAGATTGGTGCTCAAATTCATTTCTAAGCCGAAGAGCCGGAATTGTACGTAACACCTCTAAGGTCATGTGGCCAGCATGACTGCATGGAATGCCATTACCCTCCCGCGGAAGCATTACTTATTGATCTATTCACACTTGCATGTTTTTGAACTGCTTGGTTGGCAGAAGCTGAGCCTAACAGGAGGAGCTCACCCTGCTCACCAGATTTGAACCGCCAACCTTTCAGTCAGCAAGTTCAGCAGCTCACTGGTTTAACCCGCTGCACCACCAGGGGGCCTAGTAAAAGCAATAGTACAGAACATATGAAGCAATTTAAAATAATACATCTACTGTACTGCTCCTTCCAGCCAGGCAGGAATTTCACATTTGTGATGCCCTTGTATTCTTCACTAAGGAACTCCTTGCTGCTTGACTTGTGTGTAGCGCTTTAATCAACGCCCTGAGGAAGTGCATTTTGCGGGAAACGGTGAGAACTACGTGGTGCCATACCATCTGGAAGGCGTAGGCACGGGACTCACCATTCGTGGTGATACGCCCTGGCTTAAACGCTGCCACGGACTGGCGCACAGCATGCAGCACGCATAAGGACTCTGGAACGTTACCCGTTTGGTTTACGGAAGGTAACACACTATCCACCACTGAGGGATAGTGTATACTAACGCTAAGGATTTACACATGAACTTTATTTCTATGGACTGTATTGCTCGATCCTCCACGGACTTTTTATTGTTTACTCCAGAAATATTTGGTTGAATTGTACTGTCTCGGAGTAACTGATTTATGTACTTTACAGTCTCAGCAGAGTATTGCACCCATAAGATATTAGTGTTTATTTCATATGTATGATATAATAATATAGGCAGAATATATAGGCTGCACACGCGGTGACTCTTTGATTGACTTCGCCTCTTGAATGTTGCTTTTGGTCCGTGGCTATATCACAATGCATACAATATTATTATGATCGATCTTGTTTTGTATTGCATATCTTTTTTCATGCTTGGTGTTTACATAGGCTCCCCTCCAGCTTCGTGCTTGCCTTGGGGGGACATGAGAGACAGGGCCTTCTCAGTGGTGGCCCCTCAGTTGTGGAACTCCCTTCCTAGTGACATCAGATCAACCCCCTCCCTACTAGCCTTCAGGAAGCGAGTCAAAACCTGGCTCTGGGAACAGGCTTTCAAAAATTAGGACAATGCAGTATTCCAAATATAGAATTATGTGCTATTTGATCTTGGAATGGCCTTAGACCTTGAACTCTGGATGGCGTGGTTTTAACTTTGAATGTATTTTAATCATATCTAATATGTTGTAATTTTAAACTATTTTTAGGTAAATGTGTTGTTTTGAGGCACTGTGTATGTGCCATTGTAAGCCGCCTTGAGTCCCCCTGCTGAGGTAGAGAAAGGTGGGGTATAAATATGTCAAATAAATAAATAAATAAATTCTTACATCTATTCTTTATATATTCTTTCTATGAAGCAATTATTCACTGATTTGTTAAATGGGCATGAGGATTTCATTCAATTTCACTACAGAATATAGGCCATTCATCCATGATTAGGAAGCTACACTTGGGTGACATTAAACAGCAATACATTTGAAAAATGTGAAAAGGGAACAAGGAACAAACTGGACACTAAGCGCCTGCAAACCTGTAAAAATTGTTGAAAGTCCTGCATGCTGTAAGAAGAATCTCATGGGCCAGCTTTGGAAGCAATTTGTGTCAGTTGGCATCACACCCCAGGAAATAAAAGTTAGAGCATATATGTAGTCACAACCAATTCATGTCATCATCCTATGAAAGCTCAGACTAGAGATCAAAGCATCGGGTTAATCTTGAATGACAATCTAACCTTTGTTTGATCCTTGGATGTTTTATTTTGAAGTGACGATACTCTATATTACCTCCTTCCTGCCTATCTGGCCTAAATATTGAAAATTAATAGTTAGATGGCAGGGTGGAAAAATGTGCAAATTACAGATGCCTTTCTTGTTGTTACTTTCTTGTCAGGTAAGTGCTAATACTCCTCCCTCCCACCCCACTTCCTAAGCCAAACATATGTTTTTACTCCATGGTTATGTAGAATGTGAGGCGTATTTTACCTTCCCAAAATACCTTTAAAATATTAGACAGATGTGAACTTTGACACAGTTAACTACAATGTGACTTTTACGGCAGATAATTTTCATCTGATGGATCATATAGCAAATAAAGACAGTCATGCTCTCTTCTCAACCGAGTTCGGTATGAGAACTGGCAGAATTTAGGTACATAAACTAGACTCCAAATAGTATTCAAATCATTGCATACAAACAGTTTGTGTATTCATATAATTATGTTGCTATTGCACCAAATTAACATCAGATGCTACTAGATCTCAAATGCAAGAGCTTGCAAAGAAATGGAAGTAGTCTCATAATTGTTATGTGCCAATACACCTCTTTGCCATCACTTTCTCTGCAAGCCTTCTCTGTCCTTTCCTTCTTTAAATGTACCTTGGTTGGGAGAATGATAGCAAACATGTTTTGCATTTCCCTCAAAGGAATGTAATTATTACATATAGCATCTTGACTAAGGACCACTGGCATACAACCGGGACTATGGAGGACTTTATATACATATTGCCATCTAGATTAACCTCTAGATCAAGACCCTACAGTTAGATGGATCTCTTGTCTGTTCAATATCTTATTTTTTCACAGAAAGAAAATTTAATTCTCTTGTAGTAAAGAAAGAAAATCATGTTAGTATCTGGGCACTTTGCCCTTCTGGCAAATACTATTAACGTTCAGAGACACACGAATCAAATTTGCTAGGGATTTTGGCAAAAGTCTGCTTTTACTATTCAGAATTTACTAGACTGTTAGTTCACATTAGCAGCATTTCATCCTACATGTAACTATCTATTTTGCTAATAAAACATCATCAATATATTCAGTATGTGGAGTGCATATTTATTAATCCAGTCACATCAATGTTGAAAAAAGTGCAGACTTCTAAATTCTATTTTGACAAAGTTACCATCAGCCCATTATATAAAGCTTATACATTTCCACAATTTTAGCAGCATGTTAAAGGTATAGTGATTATATACTGTACTTCAAGCATATTATTTATTTGTTATTAAACTGATAAGAACAGATACTACACTTGATCTTAGCCAAAAGGCCGAGAAGCGATTTTGATTTATTTATTATTTATTTACTTCATTTATATCCCACCCTTCTCACTCCAAAGGGGACTCACGGCGGCTTACAACAAAGGCACAATTTGATGCCTTGAATACATATAAAAATAAAACAACATATAATTTAAAATCACATCGTTAAAAACATATCAATTAAACAGTTACTTAAAAATCACATTTTATTATAGGTAAAACAATGATGTAGTGGAACTCTCTGCCTTGGAGTGTAGTGGAAGCTCCTTCCTTGGAAGATTTTAAACAGAGGTTGGATGGCCATCTGTGGAGGGTGCTTTGATTGTGCTTTTCCTGCATTGCAGAAGAGATCTGCATGTGGTCTCTTCCAACTCAGATATTTTATGATTCTATGATTCTATACTATGATTAGAAGCATGTTACATATATAGAAATTATGATAGATTCCAAATCATTATGTAGGATCCTCTTTGTTTTCACATCAATATGCAGAATAACCTCTCCTTGGAGGCCAGTTGGTACCAACTTTGACTTCATTCTGTGTTCAAACTAAATGAACAGCTTTATTAAAACTGTTGGAGCTTATTTGTTTTGCAAAACATATATGACTTTAAACTGTTTGAACCGTCTAGCCTGTATAAACTTGTTTAATATGCTTTTAATGGATTTACATTATTTTTATTAAATAATTTTTAAAATTTTAAAATATAATCCATTTAAATATCTCCCTGAGATCTGATAATAAAAGGGTAGAATATCAACATTGTAATAAATAAATAAATATTAGTCCCATAAAGTTTAACACATCAGGAACAGATCATCACTTATTTCTTATGCACTAGTAAATGTAATTGTACAATTTTTCCTATAGTTTATGCTCTATTAAATGTAAGAATGTAATTTCTAAAAGATACAAATCTGTTCCTTTCTATGTTGCAAATCATGATTTTTGAAAAATAGGTCTTAGCAAATAAATAATCATAATTGTCATCAAGCTTATTATAACACTGTTAACTACTTTTACGAATGTTTACCTTGATATCAGAGGTGTCACGCTGACAATTGCGCCATGCCCGGGAAATCGAAGAAAATGTTCTATCTGCATGGTCAAACTTTCCCCCTTGCAGGTTTAAGAAGAATGTTGTAAAAGGTTCCTAGGAAAATTAGAGAGAAAAAAGAAGAATTTGCAATCACTATGATGATATTTCCCTTTTCAATATTTAATATTGTTGACCATTACCAAATTGAACTTAAACTTAGTTTGCAAATAAAAACAAAAAAGAAAATAGGAATGATATATCTATTTGGCTAGAACAGCACAGTTCAGAAGTATGACTAAAATTTAGATATATAAAATCATGGTATCTTATATTTTGACATATTTTAAATCATTGTATTTGAATCCTTTTTTAAAGTTGCTACTATAGCTAGAAGAAAATATAGAGCAGTAATTAAGGATAGTATATAATAGAAAGTAGAAAGAATTCTAGGTTATTATCATAACTGAATTCACTGGAGGCTTTAGGAAAGCTAATGTTTTTCTAATAATAATAATAATAATAATAATAATAATAATAATATCAACCCAATCAGGGAAAATTCTTAAAACTGAGAAAAATTGAAATTATAAAGCTGCTGAGAGAAGTACTGGAACAATTGTATAAACTCAATGTATTCTTTATTTGTTTATCAGCTATTGATATAATACTACAAAATGCTTAACATTTGAATCCTGGATTTACATATGTGTGACTGTGTATAGACTATGATCCAAAGATTCCACTCTCAGCTGGCCTTGTAACAATTTGTTTTCTGTGAATCTCAAACACATTCCCACCGTCTTTTTGTAAACTGCCTTGAGAAGTTTGGCCTGTTTAAAAAATAATTAGTCTTATAACCATGGTAAACATGGGAGGAGCACACATAACTAAGGATGAAATGCTTGAGATACTACGCATTATTCAATTTAAAATGCCCCTAGGAATATATAGCATTAAAAAGGTGGGCGGTTATGTGCATAAGGTGAACACACCTTATACAGTTCACAATTAAGCAAAGAAAAATGTTTGAACAAATGAATACCCTCCTCCTCCCAGTCAAAGGACACTTAAGCACATATTAGTGGATAATTACTTGAAATTAGCTAAGTACCATAAATTACCTCAAGGATTTCTGTCTGCTTGTACTATCCTAACAAGGTTTAATTAATGATGTGCTGCTAATGCTTTCTCAAAGAAATTAGTTTCCATCAAATAAATCATCATTCCAGTTTATTTTGCAGAAGCATGGTCTGTTTTATAAATATATTAAGTCTCCTCTATTGTAACAGTTATCGGTAAGGATACCACAACTTTATTACCAAAAGGACATCCTGATTATTCTACTTTTATACCATATTACAAAGCCTTGTTTTACTTGTCAATGATACACATTAAATCCTTCTGATTTAGCCAGATTCCTTTTTTTAAAAGACTCAATCAATTAAACAAATAACAAAAATTAACATAATTACAAAGAAAAAGAAAAAGAAAAACTTGTGTAAATTTTCATGAGGCTTACTTGAAACATTCATTCTAAGAGAGAGCTTTCATACTTAACTTTTTTTTCCAATGTCAGGAGCGACTTGAGAAACTGCAAGTCACTTCTGGTGTGAGAGGATTGGCTGTCTGCATGGACATTGCCCAGGGGACACCTGGATGTTTTACCATCCTGTGGAAGGCTTCTCTCATGTCCCTACATTGGAAGCTGAGGCTGACAGATAGCAGCTCACCCCGCTCCCTGGATTCGAACCACCAACCTTTCAGTCAGCAGTTCAGTCGTCACAAGGGTTTAACCCACTGTGCCACCAGGGACTCCTATAATATACTTAGCTTATATTATAAAACAGGTTAAGAATTTAAAAACATTTTTTGATCATCTAAAATAACCCATGGATTATACTCAACTCTAAAATATCAGTAATTTTAATGGCCATTACTTTTAAATCTGTCCTTCAACCACTGGTTGATTTCTCTAGCAAAATAAAACAAAAACTCTTTCAATTCTTTTACTTACGATTCTTAACAACCAAGTGAGTGTAAAACTTGCTGTTGAATAATGTGTCCCATAATGGAACTTTGGAACCTGCTCATCTTCCCATGTTTCATAGCGTTCTGCAAAGAATGCACCTCTTTTGGGATTAAGGGCACCAATAGGCTGGGGACAAAAAAAAGAACAGACTTAATATGTAATACTGGCTGAAATTGTAACATTTCATCCACTAAATTAGTAGTGGGCATTTAAGGAAAACAATGCATATTATTTGAAGACATAGCTTAATTAGTCTGGAATATCAGTATGCAATGGGATCTTGTAACACATCAGATGAGCAAGTAGACTTAGGATACATCTGCACTAACTAATTAATGCAGCTTGACAGTGTGATGTTCACATGCCACATTCCACAAATGCACACAGTAAAACATATTCAGGACTTTAAACTGAGATAACCAAAGTCAGAGGATACTCTAAAATATCGCCTGTAATGCGCATCAGCATGCCTAAGTGTAAACCACATAGCATGACAAAACCACATAAGGGATGGGTACTCCAGTGACCCACACCTGTGCACTGCCGTGGAGGGAGGTAGACCCCCCCCCCGATTCCTCCATGGTCATCAAGCTGTGGATATCAAGTATTTAACATCTACATGCAGCCACTTGCACAGCGGGTGCGGAGTTATGGGCTGGAGTGTCACCAGTACGCTGATGATACCCAGCTCATCCTGAGGATGGAGGGCAGGCCGGGATCCATCCCCGATAATTTCCAACATTGCCTCGAAGCCGTTACTGGATGGCTGCGAGCCAGTAGGTTGAGGGTGAATCCGGCGAAGACGGAGATCTTGTGGCTGGGCCGCCCGGGCGGGGTAGGTGTCCAGCTTCCGACCCTGGACGGTGTGGCGTTATGCCCATCATCTTCCGTGAAGAGCCTGGGGGTCCATCTGGACTCCCAGCTGACCATGGAGGCCCAGGTCTCTGCGGTCAGCAAGGTTGCCTTTTTCCATCTCCGACAGGCAAGGAGGCTGGCCCCCTATCTCTCCCGGAACGACCTGGCCACGGTGATCCAAGCCACGGTCATCTCAAGGCTAGATTACTGTAACGCGCTCTACGTTGGCCTTCCTCTGTCGGCGATCCGGAAGCTCAAGCTGGTGCAGAACACTGCCGCCCGGCTCCTGTCTGGCACCCCAGCAGGCTGCCACATAACACCTGTCTTGCAGGATCTGCACTGGCTGCCAATTGAGCACCGGATCGCCTTCAAAGTGTTGGTTCTTACCTTTAAGGCCTTGCACGGTCTGGGGCCAGCGTATCTGAGGGACCATCTCACTCCATACTGCCCTTCGAGATCACTACGGTCCGAGGATGCCAACTTTTTGGAGATACCATCGGCGAAGCTGGCACGACTGACATCCACCCGCCGGAGGGCATTGTCTGTCATAGCTCCCACGCTGTGGAACGCCCTCCCGGCCGAAACCCGGGCCTTGAAGGACCTGCTCCCGTTCAGACGGGCTTGCAAAACTTATTTGTTTAAGCAGGCTTTCGGCGGGTAGGCCCGTGCATCTTTAACTGTGTCATTGTTTTAATTGTGCCACTGTTTTATTTTGCTACTGCTGTTTTTAATTGCTTATTGTTCTGTATTTTATTGTGCCTTCAGCTCTTGTGAGCCGCCGCGAGCCTCCGGGAGTCGGCGGCATAGAAGCTCGAACAAATAAATAAATAAATAAATAAATAAGTATCCTGAAACCAGTTTGAGGCCAGATTCTGTGATTCATATAAGCACCACTCAAGCCTGAAACCAGTTCCAAGACTTCATATGTAATCATCCGCACAGTGAAATTACTTTCTCTGCTGGTTTCACATCAACCTAAGTGGTCAGTGTAGTCTACAAAAGCATATGCCACTAAGTTAATTCTCTCAGTTAGTCCCTAAGGTTCTAATAAAATCCCTTTGCATCACACATTTTTATTACTTTCAAATGGCAGACCTGGACACATTTATGTATTTGTAGAAAGGAAAGGAAGGTAACTATTTCTTCTGTTAGACAATTAGCCGCAAACTACAACTGACTCGTTGCATCTTTAAAGTGGAGCTTTCTTCTACTTCCTTTTCCTCTCCTGCTATGGCAAGTTCCTTAGTTGAGCAAAGCCAATTTGGGGTATGTATATAAAGGATTGCAGTGGGAATAGTCTCCTCAGAAACCTATTCAACTCTACCATTCTGCAAGTGAAATGTTCCCGTTTCATCCATCATAATCTTCTGTTTCCATTGAGAATTTTCAAGTAATTTTACAGCATATTTTGCTTAAGGAAATATTACACAGGCATTTTTCAGGTCATGTAAACAAATATTGACAAAGTGAAATGCTTCCTCTAACAACAGCCCTATGTCACATAAGAACATGAGTAAATACTGAAACGACATGGGTGAATCTAACCACAAAAACAAGTTCATTCACTGATCTCATTTTTACCTAGTCCTAGCCCTTGGTCAAAGATAAACTAGATACAGCATCGCTTGAGCATTCCTAAAACTAAACTTGGTTTATTATTTGTTTCCTTAAGTGAAAATGCTGGTGCTACTCTTTAGGACAGTGGTTCTGAACCTGTGGGTCCCCAGATGTTTTGGCCTTCAACTCCCAGAAATCCTAACAGCTGCTAAACTGGCTGGGATTTCTGGGAGTTGTAGACCAAAACACCTGGAGACCCACAGGTTCAGAACCACTGCTTTAGGGGTTTTGTTACATTGGGAATTGTGTTATAACCCGCCCCTAATTTTAAGGTCAAGGCAATCCCCCCTTCACACATATTTTACTGGATAGATGGGTAAAAGAGGCAGGCTCTTGTTGACAAAACAGTGGAATGCCCTCCTTAATGGAGATCCATTAAGCTCACTCACTGGCAAAATAAGCCAGATGGCTTCAAGTTGATTTAGACACCATTACAGTTTTTCATTAAGTAGAATGGAGACATCTGTATGTATGGGAATTGAACAGTATAATGCCATATTTAAAGGTACACAATGAAAGCAATCTAACTATATTATAAATTCCCTAACATTAAATGGCATGTTGCAGGTCTTTCAGAGACATAAAGGAATGCAGGCAATAAATTAAAAACATGTTTTAAAATAAGTCACTTTAACAAAAAATACTTTATTTAGAAATAAAACAGAAAAAGTGATTATCTGTCAATGGCTGCCAACACTATAGAGACTAAAGCTATCCAATATGCCCAACAAATATTCAAAATTCAGCATAATTTTCCCTGAAAAATTGACTCATCAAAGACTAGAAGCACTGAATTTGAGAAAATTAGAAGTATTTAACAAAACCTAGTTCCCCCTTGTAACTTAAGTAACAATGAACTGTAGTCAAGTAATGAATAAGCCAAGTACAAATCTTTAACATTGAATATAATTGATTTTTTTAACTTAACAATAGAATGGTATTTCCTTTTGCCTTTGTTGTAGATCCTTTTTTCCTTCTTCTCTTGAATATTCCTATGGACTATATGGCACAAAATCCAACATGAACCTTGGCAATCTTCTAAAATGGTGATAAACCCTTTTCTTAAAAAGGGAGGTCTACAAACCTTTGTTCTATCTTTTGGGATCAACCTTTTTCAAGGAAGAACTGAGGTCACTCTGCTGCTAATATTGTATTTGTAAAGAACCACCACCTGTTTTTGTGTTTGGCAACATTCAACCAAGCCAGGGTTTTCTTTTAAAAGAGACATTAAGTCATTTGTAAATAGGTTACATTTCAGTAGCAATACGAATAACGCAGTATTCGTATGGCCTTGAAGCTTTTCAAAGGCATGCTTTTAACTGCTCCCACTTTTATTATTTTCCAAGTAAGACCACCACAGATCAATAGTTATAGAATTAAATTCACTGAATATAAAGCTAAAACCAATTAGGATTGATTTAATTCTCTTTTGAAAAAAAGAAATAAAAGGAATCATGTGGCGATCCATACAGACAGAATGCACAGTATTGATTTTAAGTCTTCTATTTCGTTGCACTTGGTTTCTGAAACCCAACAAGAGGACAACTATCAAGTCATGCGATGTTTATTTGCAAGCAGGTTTTTTAAAGTCACCGAATGGGGGAAGAAAGGCTTAGAAATAAAGAACTATGGGACTGTGCTCTGACAATGATACACTATCAGCTTACTCAGAGAAGTTACAGAGGGAATACACACATTGAATTATACATTACACAAATGCTCTGATTTATTGTGGTAATAACATCCACCTCATTAAAAGATTCTGCTTTGCTGCAGTCAGAAAGCTACATATTGTTTACTGCTATAAATTAATGGCAGTACACAGAAGACGGTGGGACCCTTGTAACAATAGATCTGTAATGACAGTGCTGTATATCACTGCTTCCTCGGCAGCATCGTAATAAAACAGAGACAGTGTAGTGGGCTAATACATCCTACCAGGCTGACCCACATTTTCCTGACAACTGCTATAAGGCCTTGCAAATAGTTAACTAATTATCAAGCATTCAGGAGAGGGGAGGGGAACCTCGACCCCTTCTAAAATGCTCCTCTCATTCTCTTATATGAAATGTGCAAATTTTTTACTATCACATTTTGAAAGGAACAGATAACTACAGTTCTGCTTAATTGGCTTTGAAATGGCATTATTCTCATTCGGGTGCCAAAAGCTAGGAAATTCCCAATTGTGATGCATCAGCCATAAATGTGTTTATGAAAACCTTGTGCCAGGAGCTACTCACTAGCTCATGCAGGAGAAATGGCATCCATAGGAAAATGAGCAACTTAAAGCTGTCCTTTGACCTGCGGTAATGCAATATGTCTTACTTATTGTAGAAATAGATGCGGCAGTAAGAGAGACGCAATTATATGGTTAGATACTGCCAAGGTTTAAATGAGAAATCCAAGCAGAAGCTAAGCATGTTAACGATACGTTCTGCAGGAGTAAGCAAGGCAAACTCGAGAAGGCATCATAGTGATTTATTCAAAACCTTCACATTATAAATTGTACTAGCGATCTTGGTGCTGATAAATCTCCTCATAACAAAATGTTGTTTCAGTATTATCTGTAGGATGAACAGATAAAAATGAAGTAACAACTTAATTAAACTTCAATTAAAAATAAAGAAAGCAGCACCAATCAATATAAACCAATCAAGCAAAACAGTACAACCCCCATAACCATGGTTTCATTTCTCCACATCTAACAAAATATATCCTCTCTAAGCATTTTCTAGATCCTCCAGTACAACTCTATGGTACACTGGGTCCTTCATTTCAAAACGGTTCGCTATTATCCGTGGTTTCACATATCCATGAGAAGTCTAAGAACAGATTTGGACTTCATATGGAATTGTATTATAAACAAAATTCACATCTATACACCAAGAATACAAGGAAACAGAAGAAAAGCCTATCGGTTGCTGTCAACATTCTTCCCTAGGTTTTAACCTGACAAGCAACAGAATAAATTGAAAATAAGTCAAGTGGTTTCCACAATGTTGGTAAAACAAAGGTTCCTGTGGCAAAAGGGGGTGATAATGTATGGGTCCCCCCTTCCAAACCAGCTAATGGATGAAAGCAAAACGATATGGTTATAAGGTGCCTCTCCTTATTTTCCACAAACATACAAGACTTCAAACCATTCTAGTGACAATAATGCTACCTATGAGTACTGTAGTCTCAATGACATTGCATTCATCTCCATAAAATGCTGAATCTCACATGGTAACACAGGCTGAATATCCCTTAACTGGAATTTCAAAATCTAAAATATTCTAAAATCATCTACATGAATGGCTGGGATAGTGATATTTTTGCTTTCTGGTGGTTCAATTTACACAAGTTTTGTTTTCTTACATAAAATTATTTAGAATATTGTATAAAATTACTTTCGAGTGATGTGTGTAAGGTGTGCATGAAACATAAATGAACTGAATGTTTAGATTTGAGACCCATCTCCAAGATACCTCATTAAGTATATGCAAAAATTACAAAATCCAAACATCCAAAATCAGTGTGTACAGAGCTATCATACTGTAAATTCTCCTTTATGGGTCTGAAACATGGGTCACCTATTGCCAACACCTACGACTCCTCAAACACTGTCTTCGCTCAATCTTAAATGTACACTGGACTATGTTACGAATGTTGCTGTCCTTGAGCAAGCAGGGATCACCAGCACTGAGGCCATGCTATTGAAAACACAGCTGCGCTGGGCAGGGCACGTCTCTAGGATGGAGAACCACCGCCTCCCAAAGATACTAATCTATGCTGAACTTGCCACGGGTCAGCGCAAGAGAGGAGCCCCCAAAAAGAGATATAAGGACTGCCTGAAACAACATCTCAGGCTCGGCCCTGGCCTCATATCAGGAGGCATGGAGACGCACTATCCATAATGCTGTGGCCTCTTTCGAGAAGACACACCAAACGGGTCTCGAAGAGAAACGACAACACAGAAAGAACCGCAACTTTGAAACAACATCACCCATGGAGACTTTCTGCTGTGCTTTCTGCAACCAGACTTGCCTATCTCGGATTGGCCTTTTTAGTCATCAATGCACTTGTAAAAAGTGTGGGATGAGTCCTTCCTAAGAATCTTCGTTCGCGAAGTAATGCCAGAGAGATACTATACCGTATTTTTCGCACCATAAGACGCAGTTTTTCCTCCCAAAGTAGGAGGAAAAATCAGCTGCGTCTTATGGAGCGAAGAGGGGAGGCGATAGAAAGCCTTTCCCTTGGCCGCCTCCTCCTCGGTCCCGCCTCCTCCTCCACCTCCTCTGCCTCCGTCACCGCCCGCCGCCCCCCGCCCCCGCCACTTTCCGCCGCTTTCCGCTGCTTTCCGCCGCCTCCGCCCACCGCCGCCTCCCTCACCGCCGCGGCGCGTATAATGTAGGTCCCAAAAGCGCGTCTGGCGCGTCTGGCGTCTGGCGAGGTGCGCCAGGCGTGCCTGCGTCAGCGCGCCAGCGTCAGGCGTCAGGCGTCAGACGCGTCAGGCGCTTGGGACCTACTGCGCATGCGGCGGCGGCGGGGAGGCGGCCAGCGGCGATAGCGGCGAAAGCGCCGAAGCGGCAGTAAGCGGCGAGGGCGGTGGGGGCGGCGGTGACAGAGGCAGAGGAGGCGGAGGAGAAGGCGGGACCGAGGAGGAGGCGGCCAAGGGAAAGGCTTAGGGATGGCGGAGGGCGCCGAGGAGGCTCCACCCTTCCAGAAGAAAATTGGAAAAAAATATTTTGGGCCAAAAAGTGGGCCCCGGCGCTTGAAGCACTTTTTGGCCCAAAATATTTTTTTCCAATTTTCTTCTTCTAAAATCTAGGTGCGTCTTATCATCCGGTGCGCCTTATGGTGCGAAAAATACGGTATATTGTTTTAGCTATTTTGTTTTAGCTTATATTGTATCTTACTTATCCCTTACTGTGAGCAAGTTTTAATATTAAAGTAAGGAGAGGTATTAGATCTCTAGACAATTTACATGAGATCAGCAATGATTTATGATTTCCTATTATTTAAGGATAGGGCTAACCAAATGTGTTCCCAACCCTTTCTGAATTAAATTGCTGCAAACAATGATAAGTTGATTTGTGTACAGAAAGATTGTGATCTTCATTCAAGTACTCCAAACAAACTCCTGGGTCAGAATTATTTCTGTCATTTCTGTACCAGTCTCCAGCTGATGGATCTCTGTAATCTAACAAAACAGAAAACCAAACCTAATGTTTGGATTAGAGATCTGAACTTGGAAACAAGAATTCCCATACAGATACACCCGTAATTATTCATTTTATAAAAGACGTCAAAGTTGAAGAATGTGTTGGTACGGTCAGGGGCGGCCCGACCTAATTTGGGGGGGTACGCGAAGAAATTTTGTCCCCCCGCCGCCGCGCCGCCCGCCGCCCGCGCCACGCCCCGCCGCGCCGCCCGCCGCGCCGCCGCGCCCGCCCGGCCCCATTGGCCGCGGCACACCTCCCGCGGCGCACCTTTCTGCCGGCCGCGCATGCAAAGCACCTACAGGCGCTATAGCGCCTGTAGATGTTTCTGCGCACGTGCGAATGTATGAGCACGCGCACTTGCTCCCAAGCGCGCCTGCCGCTTTGGAGCCAGCGCGCATGCGTGCAGTGCAGGTTTTGCGCATGCGCTGGCTCCAAAGCGGCAGGCGCGCTTGGGAGGGAGCGCGCGTGCGTGGATGTTTGCGCATGCGCAGAAACGTCTACAGGCGCTATAGCGCCTGTAGGTGCTTCTGTGCTTGCGCGGCCGGCGGCGCAGGGCAGTGCGGCGGCGGTGGGGGCGCGGAGTCGGCGCGGCGCCGCCCCTCCCAGCCGGTGGTGCCCCTCCCAGCCGATGACGCTCTACGCGACCGCGTAGGTCACGGAATCGCTGGGGCCGCCCCTGGGTATGGTTTCCCCCCTCTCTGGTGTGCTTTTAGATCAAATGCATTATAATATTTAATTTAATGCATTTTATTTATTGTGTGTATGCTTTTAACTGCATCTTTCAGTTCATCTGAAGTCACCCTAAGTTACAGTTTTGAGAGAAAAATGGAATATAAATCAGGTATGGAAAGAAGGAAGCAACTACCATCAATTACAGTTTTAAAACCCATTAAACATTTTATCTGTTACATTATTTATTTATTTACTGCATTTCTATGCCGCCTTTCTCAGCCCGGAGGCGACTCATTAGAAATCAAGAAAGTGAGATGAAGGGTTTTTTTAAGGCAGTTGCCATTTCAGCTTGTATAACAAAAGCATAATATCTCAGAAAACTGGTCACATTCTAATTAGCACTGATTAAATCTTATCCACAGTTCTTTCTCGCATTTGGTTAACCTAATTTTTAGATATAGCTCAGAGGAAGGCAATGGCAAAACCCTTCTGAACAAATCTTGCCAATAAAACCATGTAATAGGGTTGCCTTAGGGGTCTCCATAGGTCGGGAATGACTTGAAGGAACACAACCAACAAGGGGGTCACACTTAAAAGGGTACAGCCATTTAAATGAAAAGCTGACGTAATTGTGAACATAGAGGGGAAACAAATATAGACAGTACAATCATTTGATAATTTTCCAAAATATGTTAAAGAATGATTATAGACCAGGGTTAGCCCTAGAACTAACTGATTCAACTTACAGCAAAACAAGAACTGCTTCTAACTACATTTGGGAAAAAGATGAATTGTTCAAAGACCTTTAAAGACATAACATTTCCATTTCCTTTGCATCCTTCTCAACCCCTACATTTTCCAGCGTAAATTCTCTTTGCCAGACTTAGACATCAGTGAGGCCTAAGTCAGAAAAAATGTTGAAAAGAAAACTACTCAGGACTCATTATTAAGTGGTTGCTTGAAAGTAGACTCAACTTTCAGAGCCTAGTTAGTCAATAGAGGTTAGTATAAAAATGACCAATACTTTACTGTGGTTAAAGATTTGTGGTTAACAGAAAGAGCTTAAATTTGAGGAAATCTTTCTGTTATCAGATCCCTGCCTAGGTTTTAACTATATGATTATTTATCCTGGAGAGTGATTATAGTTTTGCTGTTGTATACCCAATCTACTACAGTTAGAGGAGAATGAAAGCTGCACTTGAACAAAATTGTGTTCCTAAAAATACCAGAGCATTTTGGCCTACAATCTTCAGCAAAACATTTGTACTTGAGAAGTGCCATACTTGCTTGGGCAATGAGATTTCCAGACCAATATACCTGGAGAGAACAACATTAGGAAACACTATACTGACGGGGTGGGGGACAGTGGCTTAGTGGCTTGAGTGCTGGAATAAGAGCCTGGAGAATAGGGTTCAAATGCATGGGAACTGATTGGCTGATCTTGTGCAAGTCACACTCACTCATCCTCATGAAGGAAATAGCAAATCACTTCTGAATGAATCCCCCATGATATCTTCACCCTAGAGTCAACAAATGACTGAGACTACTTGATCATACACAACATCAACGACATATACATATACCATATGCTAAAATATGGTCTACACAATGTGAGCATTCTCCTCCAAGTGTATCGGGAGACTTATTTCACCACAAAATAATAATCTTAAAAATAATAGGAAGTTGATAGATGCATTTTTGTGGGTTCTGCCATATGTTATTATACCTCAAATAACAAACAAAACAAAAACATTTGTGTTATGCTGTATTGTGCTAACAATGTTAACAATGACTCTCATTGAATTTGTGAGTGCACACCTATAGAAAGATTAAACCTGCTTATCATCTCCATTTCTTGGTCAAGCCTCAATCAGAGGGACCTTCATATGTAATGAAATGTTTGAGAGTGCATACAGACACAAAATATTATTTTCCCATATTTAAAACTAGGATGCAGTGGCAATTGTACTTGTGTACTACTGTAGTAAATAAATGCAATTTACAGTGGACAGTTCAACTATATGGATGCCTAACAGAACCAAGGATTCCCTTCTGTTAAAAATATATTTGGAATTCGTTAAAGAAACTGAACAAATATAACTATTTCTATATAATATTTCATTTAACAGCTGCTTAAATCCTCTTTGTGTATTACGTCTGTACAATAAGTATTAATATTGTTAAGTGCCACAAAATAATAACATCTTTTGGATAATGATTCGATGATTTTATGTCTGTATAAACTAAAACATAAAACCAATCACTCTTACAGAGCATTGTTGTATCAATTTAACAATACAGAGATTTTACAGCATTTTTTTCTGAAAAGGAATTACTTTGGCAACGAAATACAGACAAATAGCCTTCGGTTGGATCATTTAAGGATCATACGCCCTGTTCATGGCTCAGGCAACTATTTTGCAGCTGCTGCTTTATCTAACTGACAAGTATAAGCAATGGACTGTGATAAGCATTTTTATCAAACCCATGGGTATTTTGTTGTGTACATTGAAGAGATGGTGCAAATGCTATTACTGTTATCACTTTGCACTCCTGATTTGATTTAATAGCTTAGAAATATATCCAAGCCATACAGGTTTATAACTGTTTTTAAGGCAATTTATTTAGGTAGACTTATTTGAAGAGATACTTAAGTACATGGCAGCCAAATAAACAGCATCTAAACTAGACAACCAACATTTTTGCAAGCAAGAAATCCACATACACGTTGAAGCGAAAACATTGTTTTTAAATTCAACGTATAGACATGCTATGAAGCAGAGCAGATAGCTTGGTATTACTGTCAAGCCATATTCTGCATATATTCCATGGCTAAACTGCTTGGGAATGTTGCCTGTATTAGTCATGAAGTAACTGATATGCAGCAACCAACTTGGCCATCTGGAAATAGCACAGATCACTCAGGAATCTGTACCACCACCACTGCCTCCGTATACCACTATAAAGGCTTATAAAAAGCCCTCTTATCTTCCAATTGGAGGGGCAACTCCTGGTATGCTCTATATTACATAGGCAGGAGTAAAATATACTGGGGGAATCAAGGCAATGCCAGATGCAACTACTGGCTAGTTAATTGGCCATCATACCTTTCATAGTTTGATGATTACATGATGATTTGTCAATGTCAAAATAATGAATACATGGTGATTTGTCAATGTCTGTTGGGTTACTAGCCATGGATACAGAGGACCTTTTGGGGCCAGCAACATGGTATATGGTTTGGATGTTGGAGTAGGATTCTGAAGACCAGGGCTGAAATACCCACTTAACCATGGAGACTCACTGGGCGACCTTGGGTAAATCAGTCACCCAGTATTTAAGGAAGGCAATGAAAAACCCCACTCTGAACACAGATGGCCAAGAAAAGAAAGCAAGACTCCATTTCACTTTCAAGGTGTTAGTTCTCACTTTTAAGGCCTTACATGGTCTGGGGCCAGTGTACCTGAAGGATCGCCTTGTCCCGTACAAACCCCAGAGATCACTACACTCGGAAGATCAGGATCTGTTAGAGATTCCCAGCTGCAAGGCTTTTCGCCTGACGGTGACTAGACGCAGGGCTTTCTCGATTATTGCTCCATCATTGTGGAATGCCCTCCCCCCCAGAGGCTCGAGCATTGTCGGATTTGTTGTCCTTCCGCAGGGCCTACAAAACTCATCTGTTTAAACAAGCCTTCAAGTTGTGTTAAATCATATTTTAATGCTGTTTTAATTGTTGTATTGGTTGTGAACCGCCCGGGAGTGGCGGTATAGAAGCCGAATAAATAAATAAATAAATAAATACATTTATTTCATGGCAGCAGGACCACCTTGTTCTTCATGAATTACTTTAGTTTCTTACAGTTAAATGCTAGATACTTGAAAATCAAAGTTGAGGATATTAGCATTCCACCAAACAAGGACGGCAAGACCGACCACCACATATAATATATGGCTGCACTTAATCCAATTCTCAAAACTAAAGCAATACACCAGATTAATTCATAAAAAGTGATGCTCATTTCTGGATCCAAGGTTGGGACCTAGTTTCATGCATTAGTTTAGGCCTTAATCTACCTTTTATAATGCCTGTTTGTTGACCACAGAGTTTCTGAAACTGTGCTCCTCCAGATGTTTTGGGCTTCAGCTCCCACAATTTCTGACAGCTGATAAATTGGCTGGGATTTCTGGGAGTGGAAGTTCAAAACACCTGGAGGAGCACAGTTTGAGAAACTCTGGTCTACCACACAGTCCTATATGTGTTTACCCGAAGTGTGTTGAATGAGGTTTACTTTCACAAAGAAAGATTTTCAGCTTAACTTTGGATTTAATGATTAAGTACTAAATCATTTTTAAACACACAGCTTATTTGAAATATGTACATAATAATCTACTTTGCAGTCAACACAAAAAATCTATTTGGAGGATGAAATATTTATCTAAGTATTCTCACAATGAATAAGAGTATATAAAACACCAGGGAGTCTCAAACTTGTTCAGCCATGGAGCCCTTTTTGAAGTAAAAGTTTATTGTGGAGCCCCAAGAAATATTTATATAATATATATTATATTATATACACATATATATGAGAGACACGGGCAAACGTTTTAAAGCATTGCGTTACAATATTTGACAGATGGGCCGAGCCAGTGGCAGATGGATGGAGAGTGTTTGTGTGAACTAATTGGGGGAAAAAACATGAAAAAAAATTCCTATGCACAGTGCACATCTATTGTTTGCTGTTTTTAAAACAGGAATGGAAAGAATTAACAATACAATATTTAAATGAAGAACAATTTTAACCAACATAAACTTAACAATATTTATTTGGAAGACCCCAAGGGCCATTCAATCGAACCCCCTTCTGCCATGCAGAAAAAGCACAATCAATGCACCCTCTATAGGTGGGAGGGAAATAGGATGTTGGAAGCAAGCAAGGTGAGGCAAAAAGGATCTGGGTGACAAGAAAAGGGAGGAGGAAAAATTGGGGGGGCAAGGGAAACGGCAAGGGGAGGGGGGAACAAGAAAGAGGAGGAAAGCTTGGAGGGGGCGTAGGAGGGGTCGAAAGTAGGAGAGAAGCATGGAGCCCCTCAATATGTAATTTATATTAAGGTTTTGTTATATTTTCTCCTGAATTGTATTATTTGTCATTGTGCATGTGTTCCAATAATACATTCTGTTTTAATTTACTTTCAATTCCAATCAAGATAATTACAGTGAGATCATATTCTTCTTTATTTGGATGTCTACTGAGTTCAGAGAAACTCACTCCCAAATAAACGTATGTAGGATTACAATTGTATTTGCAGTTGGAATGTGATAAAAATGAACATAGCAGAAAGAAAAAAGCATATTGATAGAATTACTAATCAAAATCTGAAAGATGATGTGCTAAAAAGATAGAATTGATTTAAAAAGGACTTTAAAATCAGCAGATAAAATATGTGCTATCTGATCAACTGCAGTTAAGTGCAAGCTGAATGGATCGCAAGGTGAAATGTAGCTGGCAGGGACACAAACGTTCACTGCTATACATGCACAGTTCTTAGGGCCCTTCCAGACAGGGTGCAAAAATGCGGACCCTGTCAAACTTTAACCTGAAGCATCCAAACAGCGAAGTAATTTCAGATAAAGCAGGTAAACGTTGCTTTGTTCCAAATTATTTTGATACTCCATTAGACCCAGGTCTTTCTGAAAAGCCTGGGTCTAATGGCGTATAGTGCCAGTGGGGACTGACCTACAGGATGTTTCTCCAGTCCTGGGTCAGTCCCCACAGCCCACTTTGGTTATTCAGGCTTCCAAAAGCCTGGCGAACCGAGGAGGACACCCCTCCCAACTCCCCCTAAAAGCTTTAAAAGAAAATAAAAACTTACCATGCCACAATTTGGCCTCTCTGGAGGCCTCCTGGTGCATACCAACAGTGCAAAAGGAGGAAGGGTGGGGTCAAATCGCTCTTACCACATGCACACACTGCCTCCTGGTGCATCATTGGTATGTGCAAGGAGGCCTCCGGAGAGGCCTAGTGGACATGCAGTAAGATTGTATTTTCTTTTAAGGTTTTTGGGGAGGGTTTGGGGTAGTTACTGTGCTGGAATGGGGACAACCCACTTCGTTGTGGGTTTAAATCCTGTCTGGAAGCACCCTAAGAGAACAGGAGCAGTGATAAATCAACAGATGAGCAGATATGTTCTTAAGATATTGCATTAAAGCTAAAATAAATACAAAGGTCATTCTTCTGGATTTGTTAAAAACTACATGCTTGCATACAGCATAGAATATAACCTTTAAATTTTCATTTTTGATCTAGCAAAGGAGAGGTGTTCTTAGATGCAAGATCATCATTATCATTTTTAATACACAAGGTGCATTGCTATGTTGATCTGGACGGATTTACTATAGTCCTAAATAATTAACCTTTCAATTTGAAAACAAAACATGTTAAAATGATTTAATTGTTAGTGAATATAGTTATAATAAAGAAAAGGGATGCTAGAATGAAGTTGCTCCTTCTAGTGATATGACTGCAATATCATTAACTAGATTTGACAGCATCAGGAATGTAGCAGACCAAATCATTTCTTCCATATTAATTACTCAACTTAAGCCACAAGCACCTTACAGTGGACTTCAAATTCTAGTCCAATATGGAAAGTAGACACGAAAACTCATGCACATCTCCTTTGTGCTAGATACGAAATGGATGGTAGTATATGCAAACCAACTGCCGCGCCCACTTCACCTGCCCATGATCCTATGATTTTGTATAACAGAATACAAACGCTATTTTAAAAAAATGGGATGAGAGTATTCTTTAAGAGTGAAATAAATGTCATAATTACTACATGACTGAAAGTTTTAAAGCTGAATATGTACTACTCTTCACTTGCATATAGATTTTAATCCAAGTCAACATAATTGCAGTAAGGAGTTTTCCTGCCTAGAAATATTTCTATTAGCAGTTCTACAAATAGCCCATCCCACACATTAAAACTTACAACAAGTACAAAACAATGGGAGTTATCATATAGTACTTGGCATATATTTGATACATGATCAATATAAACATCTTGTGAAAAATAATACCTTTGATAAATCTCTGAAGTTACTTGGAAGCGTAAGGTCCAACTCTTCTGATTCATAGTTTGTGATTACCCAAGGAAATACTGGATACTGGTTCAAGTCATTGTAAGTACGTCCTGGAGAGCAAAATGTTTTAAAAATGTTTTTAAAGGAAACAGAGAAAATCCAGGTCTTCGACATATAAGTAGTATTCTTTGAATAATTATCTATTATAATAATGTTTTATAATCACAGGTTCCCCATTTTTCATAGCCTTCTAACTTCTAACTTTGAATATATTTTGATGGATTTTAACTGTGATTTTATTTATTTACTTTATTTATATTCCGGTCTTCTCACCCCGAAGGGGACTCAGAGCGGATTACAGTACACAGACTAGTAGACAATCCCTGTTGTTTCAACATACAACATATAAACGAATAGAGGCAAACTCTGGCCACCAGGGGGAGCTGACGCAATCATCTCTCAGCGTTCCCAGCGTCCCTTGTTGTTCCTTCCGCATTCCTCAGCATTCCTGGAGTTCTTTAATGGCCTCATAATTCAGTCAAAATTTGCCTCCCCACTTAATGTGGTACCTTTATCCCCTACTTGACAGATACAACTGTCTTTTTAGTGCTGTTTGTGTTTAATTCTAATTTAATGTTTGTATATTTTAAATTGTATACTAATGCTTTTATGTCAAGCCGCTTTGAGTCCCCTTTGTGGAGATAAAGCATAATATAAATAAGAAGAAGAGGAGGAGGAGGAGAGAATTTCTTTTGAGAGTCACTTTGGCCCCTTCTACATTGCCATATAATCCAGATGTTAAAAGTAGATAAACCACATTATCTGCTTTGAACTAGATTATATGAATCAACACTGCCAAATAAACCAGTTCAGCGCAGATTACCTAGATTTTCTGTTTTGATAGTCACAGTTTATATAGCGTACCACAGGTTTAGTAGACCATAAGTTAAGCAAGAGTCAATAGTGTAATGCATTCTTTGCCAAATGAACCATTTGCTCCAACTATTAGGGAGGGTGATTATTACCTGCTATAGTATTGAGAAAAATGAGATATTCGAAGTTAGAAATTTCTCGGTGCTGCCATCGCTGCGTCATATTTGATGCTTTAAAGATCTGACGTGGAGTAGCCATAGAAATGCGCCTGAAAGGAAAATAAATAAATAAAGAGCATAAGGTATTATGACATGAAATCTACTTAAAAATGTATTGCTGTGCTGTGCTATTTTAACAGCAATTCCTTTTTTTTACTTAAGGAACTGTAATTCTGAAATTTTGGCATATACAATAATCATATCATGGGCACCCCCCTCCCTATTATAGGGGCATATGGAAAACTATTGTATTTATGAAAACAGACAAAGCAGCTAGCAGCTTTTTAAAATATCACAATGGCTTAAAGAAGCTCCAGTGTCGTTATGAAAATGGCTACTAGGCCTGGATGGATTTATCCATGAAATCCATTTCTGTTTTCCATTGTGGTTTTCTGCCTGATTCTGTGCATGGAAAGGAGTACCATGGAGAATATCTTCATCCAGGCTGCATTTGTTAATTAAGTCTCTTTGTCCACCAGTGTCAATCACAATCTAGTTCTAGAAAACTACAGTATATCCTATATTTCTTTTAGCACAGTCAAATTTTATTCTTGATTTCAATTATTACTTAGAATTTTCTTTTAGTTTGCTGCCACAATTATTTGTAAGTAAGCTTATGCATAATTCTAACTTGCACACTAAAACATCAGATGTAAATGTTTCTCTTAATGAACTGTAACTGTAAGATAGAAGGCAATCACGACTGCATTAGGCTATCTGAAGACAGCAAATAAAATGGCAGTGTTTTTGAAATTATATGGTAGAAAAAACACTTTTTCTTGCTTCTATTTATTTGTTTCTTGTTTAATTAATTTATATGTCACATTTCTCTTAGCATGGGATTCAAGATAGTTTACAAAGGCTAAAAGCAGGATTAGATTTTATTTACCATATTTATTTATCATACTTGTATCCTGCCTTTCTCAACCCCAAAGGAAACTCAAGGTAGCCTTACAAAGGCAACAATTCAATGCCGCATGTATACATACATCAATGCATAAACAAAACATTAAAGCAATCCAATTAAAACGTAACATTAAAACAACAAAACCACATAGTCCAGGTCATATTCCAGGCCAGTCTGGGTCATCATTAAAATCAATTTACAATCTCTTATTGCCTCACTCCCATTATTGACCAAAAGCCCAATCACAGAGCCAAGTTTTTAGTTTTTTTCTGAAGGTCAAGAGGGAGGTGGTCGATCTAATTTCACTGTGAAGGGAGTTCCACAGACAAAGGCCCAACACTGAAAAGGCCCTGTCTCTCGTCCCCACCAGTTGGGCTTGCAAGGGGGGTGGAACTGAGAGCAGGGCCTCCCGTGATGATCTTAGCCTCTGAGGTGGATCATAGAGTGATCACAGATAAAAATCTAATAATAAAAAATTTAATAATCACCAATATATAAAATATTTTTTAAAAAATAATAAAAGTTGAAAAATATAACACAAACACTTTTTATCTTTCTGGTTATGTGCTTTTGTTGTTGTTTGCAGAAATATAAATAAGGTTGTTTCCCAAGAGCCTGGGCACTAATAATACCTGGTTTGGGGCAGTCCAAAACTAGTTCCTATTCCAACACGAGGTAGACAATTAACCACTTTTTTAACTGTTGCAGAATCTGGGAAGTTGAACATGACAGAAACTGTGGAGAGAAAAAATAAAAACGATGATAACATTATTTTCTGTCATTAAAAAAAATAAAAAGGCCAAAATCTAGGAACTCAAGATAGACATCTTAAAGATTCTTCCTTATCACAGTTGGCTGAACATGTAAAGGTTTCAATCCAATTACCGTTATCAGGACAGCTGGACTAGTCATGGAATTAGTACATATTGGTTTGCGGAAATTTCTCTCTTCACTAATCCAATACAGACTTTTACCAGGACCAACTTCACATTACACACTTCTAGCATTTGAACTGCTTCAACTCACCTAGTTCCATATAGAATCAAATAGAATTCAGGGATTTCTAGCTTCATAAGATATTCCTAATTCTCTGACTCACCAAACTACAAATTCCAGGAGAGAACCATGCTATCAACCTGCTGTGATTATGCAGTGTGGAGAGGGTGAAAGGTATTTTGTAATAAAGAAATAATGAGCAAGAAGTCAAAGAAAGCTTAAAAGGTCACAAAAGTAAGACAGACCATGTTGCAAATATTTGCAATATCTGTGGCCCATTTATTGCCCCCTTTTTCATTTGTTTTGAACATTCAAATATGATATTAAGGCAGGAAACTGTTGTGTTCAATCATACAACTTGTCTATGCAAGCAAATGCAAATGTATTCATAATGAATGAAGGAGAAAAAGAAGAAAGGAAAATGGTTCTTCTCACTGCCATACCCATCTTAATAATTGTCTTGAAGAGGGATAAGAGAAATTGTCTTCCAACCCCCCGAAATAACGAGACAGACACAAATATATATGGTTTCAAATTTGGGCAACTTTTATTGAATAGTTACCTATTTAACTTGTAACTCAACTAACTTTTTGGTGTCAGTTACAACTTGGTGTGCGTAAGCTGAGGTAGCGTCTCCTAACGTCTACCCCTCAGCCATTCAGGCGTACTGCCTGGGTCCCCTGTAGACTTCAACCCGGGCAACCCGGAAGGGAAACATCAGGAGAAATCTCTCTCAACTTTTGAGACTAGACTCTCCCTGCTCCTGGGACATTCCTCATCACCTCACCCCTAAAATTAACTGTCTAGGTGAGTGTTTGCATAATGCCCCACACCCTTAAGGGGTGCCTTAAGTGTCTACAAACCTTTGAATAACTCAACTATTTACGCCACGGATTGGGAGCAAATGTCCTATTTAGCTCCCATCCCCCCCCCCCCCGATGCAGACTGAGGGAGAAGGGGCTGGCACTCCTCCTTTCTAGCAGCTTCTGCAAAATTAACCAATCTCTTCTCCGAGGGGAGGAGACAAAATTGCTCCACCAGCCAACAAGTTGGATGGTGAAGTGTAGAACTGACACATCTCATGTCAAGCTAATATAGACTTCCTCAATCTAGGCTTCTACACTGCCCTATATCACAGGATCTGATCCCAGGTTATTTAATTTGAACTGGATTATGTGAGTCTACACTGCCAGATAATCTGGGATAACTAACTAACTAACTTTATTTCTTATGAGTCGCCCTCCACCAAAGGTGCTCTGGGCGACTTACACAATTAAAATAAACAGGTTACATAGTCACCGCTTGTTACTAACAATCATAGGCTCTTCTGAAGAGCCATATCTTGAGTGTCCCTAAAAATGTACGTAGATCAGGAGTGGCTCTTTGGTCTGGCGGTAGGGAGTTCCACAAGATTGGGGCTACAATGGAGAAGGATCTCTGTCTTGTGGACTCCAAACGAACCTCTCTAGGGCCAGGGACATAGAGGAGATTCTCATGAGCTGACTGTGGCAGTCTCTGGTGGTGGAGTGGCATTAAACGGTCTCTTAGATATGAAGGACCCTGACCTCGAAAGGCTTGAATGCTAGGACCAGGGTCTTATAGAGGACTCTGTGTTCAACTGGCAGCCAATGCAAGAAGATAATCCTGGGATATAGGACAGTCTATAAGGGGCCCAATTGTCAAAGGGGATCTCAGCAGAAGTTATTTTTCTGTTATTAATAGAATTAAATTTTACTACATGTATGTTATTGCCTTGTGTCCCTAAACCTATTAAGGGAGAGGCCTTTGCTTCTTCAATAACCTTCCAGATTATTATTATTATGATTACTACTACTACTACAACTACTCCTACTACTACCTGAACTGACAACCAAAGTAACATCTGAGACAAAATGTAGATTTGTGACTAACGTTATCACTTTTTTCTACTGTATTATTTGTAATATCTTTGCCTGATGAAGAACACAGTGAAGCTTCAAAAACCTGCATGATATATTTTGTTAATTTGTTTCTCCAATAAAGATATCACTCTATCTGTGATTTTATTTTGCTACACAGCTACCTGTGAATATGTTTCCTGCATTGACTATAACTTTCAACACAACTGAAGTATATCCACATTGGAGAAGGCTGGGCTAATTGGTACATTAATGCCAATTTGTTTGTTTGTTTATATGTTGACTTTCTGCCAGCATGGGACTAAAATAGGGGAATGTTTGTGCTACATGTATTGCTTGCCTTTCCTTCTGTGAGATCAAGGCAGCATACATGGCTCTCCTCCACCACATTTTACCCTCACAACATCTGATGATAAAGCTCAAACTAGGAGAAAACAGCATGTCCAGGGTCACTCAGTGAGTTTCATGGCTCAATGGAAAGCCAGAAAGCATATCTTTCAAACTCCACCCTAGGTCCCTAAGTATATACATGGGAATTTTTTTCAGATCTAAATTATTGCAGAGTGAAGGTCAATGATTTAATTATTACCATACACTTCGGTTCACCACCTCTCCTTTTAAATGGTATTCATGAAAGACTGCTAGAAAAAATTGCAGCTTTATATGAATATAATTAACTTGTTGTTGGGTTTTCAGTGGGTAAGGAAGCAAAAATATCAAACGCTTCCATCCACAATATCTGCTCCTCTCCCAACCCATCTCCTGCTAGCGCAAATAAGGGTTACTCAGGTGCAGGGAGGGAGAATCTCTCTGGCATTACTTCGCGAACGAATATTCTTAGGAAGGACTCATCCCACGCTCCCCACAAACACGCTGATGATTTCATTTTCGGAGGTTGGATGTGTCCGAGCCTGTGCAATGGACTCTTCTGGTGGAGCGCAGCGTGCACAGAACTGGCCTCACTCTTTAAACCAAAGGTTCATCTGCCGGGACCTAGCAAGCTGGACGGTGGCAGCGAGATCCTCAGATCGTAGGTTTGATTTTAGTTTCCTTCTCTAGATGGTTGACGAGCACCATCTGCCCGGGTTTGAAATCAGAGTTTTCCTTCTCCTAGGATGGTTGCCAAAAGGCTAGAGAGCCCATCCTGCCCGTTGACACTCTTTGTCAGACCCTTCGATTGTGACCTGTCTGGCATGGGAGGCCCTACCGGTGGCTATTATGCCACCGCCAGCATAGCTCACAACTTCATTAGGGTACGCAAGCCTCTCCCCTGCGACAAGGAGGGAGAATAATGCAGGGAGGGAGAATAATGTTTTATAATATAAGCAATCTCCAATAAAAAGTAACGAAATGGGAAAACATAATCTAACACAATATATTTCAAGTTCTCAGAACCCATCTCCAGCATAAGTTTACCTCTGTTTGCCATAAAGATTTCCAGAGCTGTGTTTTGCAAGAGATATCGTCGAGAAAAGATTGAGCGAATATCCGAAAACAGCCATTTTCCATGGAGTCCTTCTGTATAAGCAAGTATCTAATAAAAAAGCAAAAACAGAAGAGATGCATTAGAAGCACAAATCTTTATTATAAATTCACAAGGTATCACTGCCTTTTCATTTTTTGTCTCTCTGTAGCTACCAGAATTTTCAGTTCATCACCATGATCTTTGGAAATAACTTAACAAGCATTTTGCACCATCTATGAAGGGTTACTAGAACGATGTTTAAATATGCATAGTCTAAGACTCATATATATATATAGACATACACACACACACAGATATATATATATATATATGGTAAGGAACCCCACACAGAACCAATTAATGTCAGTATCTTGCTGCAATTATTTTTGGACAGTATCACAAGATGGCAATAATTCTGCTTAATCCCTTCTCCCAAAATTACGTGATTATATATCAATATATCTCACATAAAATGTCATATGTAGTATGATTATTGTATTATAATTTGGTTAGGCAACCTGTGGCCTTTTAGGTGCTTCTGAACTGCTACAGCTGGTAGAGCAACAACATCTGGAGCACCAATGCTCATCTCCAAATTAGTATTTCTAATCATATGTAAAATTGGGCCTTACCCATCTTAGCTGATAAGATCAAGTGAAGGTGAATTATTCAAGTGTGCCTGGAAGTGGTTAATATCTCACTAAGTAAGAGTGGTGCTTCTTCCCTTGAGAGAGGCTGTGGTGGCCCGTCTACTGAAGAGGGCCTCACTGGACTCAGAGTTAGGGAGGAATTACTACCCTATCAATGATGGGTCCAGATGCTTATGAATATAGTGAGTCAAATATCTTTGGAGGAAACTAATTATATGGACATATTTCTAGAGTCTGGTTTCAGGCAAGCATACAGTCTTGAAACATTATTGGCTATCCTGACTGATTAACTACTCTGATAACCTATTTAAAAGACATTTGATCTCAAAAGTGGAAAGTCATGCTCAAAATGGAAAAAATTGAGGAAATAAAATATAGACAATCCCCAGGTTATGAGCAAGATACATTCTGTAGGTTGTTCTTAAGTTTAATTTGTATATAAGTCAGAACAGGTACATTTTAAAATGTAACTCCAGTCATTCTCTATCATAGATAGATAGATAGATAGATAGATAAGATAGATAAGATAGATAGATAGGCTTTGTATAGCATAGGAGCGGTTTAACACTCCTGTGGTGATTGTTTTGCTGTCTCTGCCCCTGTTAGAAGATTTCACCTCACTTTCTTTCCCTGTGATAATTGGATTTTGGAAAAAAAATAGCTTGCTGTGGAATCAAGGATTGGTGTTAAAGCTTCAGTGGAGACCAGTTTTCCCCATAATAACTCTTTCAGGGGTGAATTTCCCTTCCTAGGGGTAGATTTCTCTCACTTTCGTTGTCTCATTCCTGTTTGTAACTATGAGTCATTTGTAAATCAGATGTTTGTAACTCAGACATTCCAAGCTATAGACTCAGAGAATTCACCACAAATTGGTATGAATAACTGACTGAGTGAACGAAACAATGAATTAATAAAGGAACCAGAAAAGTTATACACAACATATGTATGAAACAAAAAACATAATATTGCATTCTTAAATTTACATTCCCCTGCAAACAAAAGGCAATTAAATGTACTGGAGTAGAGAAATGTATGAGGTCACATCATAAGTACATTAAATACTACAAAAGGGGAAGGATGAGAAAATAAATGGAATTAGTCTCAGAAGTGGATATATAACCTAGAATGTTGGATTATGTATCCAGTATAATTTTTTCAGGAAAAAAATGGAATTTTTTGAATAGATATTCATATCCTTGAAAATCTTATCAATTTTTTCCAAGAGTATCAAACAGAGGGTAAATTTACCTGGTTAAATTTGGGTTATAACAATATATTGAAATGGACTTCTACCAGAACCTCAAATAACAGCCACTGAAATTCTAACAAGCATTGTTGTGCAATTTATGATGCATTAACTATAAGAAGAAACCAGCTCAAAAGCAGCTGAGGTCTGACTAAAACAGGCCTTCATTTCTCGTTGGAATAGTATCTGCCTGGTCTATAGATTCACTTCAAAGTCTCTGGAGTTCAATTAAAACTGGATTAGGTGAAAGCAGACCTTCTGTGGGACTTTCTGTTCTTGGAAACTCCACACATACTGACAGCACCCTAGACAGAGGTCTAGCCCTCCAATGAACCAGTTGCTATGGAAACTGCATCATTACCACTGCTCCACCGTTATCACACCAGTCGTATTAGCTGGAGCGATACAGAACACACACATATCCTCCTCCAGTATATACTACATAAGGTATACCGTGAGACGCCTGTGCCTTCGTTCACTCCTTTACTTAATCAAAGTTATACCTTTTCAGTTTACCATTTAACATAAAGGATTCAAGATGAAATCAGTTCTGGTATTGATTAATTTTTATGAAAATCTGAGATGTTTATCTACAGGCTTACAGTAGAATTCTATACATATCGACACTAGAACTTATTATTGTATAATTTTTAAGGCTATATGGCCATGTTCTAGAAGCATTCTCTCCTGAGGTTGTGATGCTTTCCATAAATGCAGGCGAAACGTCAGGAGAGAATGCTTCTAGAACATGGCCATAAGCCGGAAAAACCTACAACAACCCAGTGATTCCAGCCATGAAAGCCTTCAACAATACAAAGCTGTATAAGATCGCAACTGCAGATTACAATTAGCACCCCAAACCTACTCTTATAACATCCTGCATGGAAGATGTATGCTACTGTTGTGCGCCTTCAAGTAGTTCCCAACTTAACGCAAAACTATCATGGAGTTTTCTTGGTAAGATTTGTACAGAGGGAGGTTGCTTAGCTTTTCTCTGAAGCAGAGAGTATGTGACTTCCCAAGTGGATTTCTATTGAAATCCTGGTCTCCCATTGTCGCACTCCAACATGCAAACCACTACACCACACTGCTGTGTAGGTGTATAGTTTCCCTTTGTTTCCAAACATCCTTCATCTCAGTGAACCTATTTCTATGGCTGATGAAGGGTGATGTGAGTAAATTAACTTTATCTCTTCAAATAGTGGAAATTCACCTCCAAGCACCAGTTTGACAAGAGGTGGTACCAGGTTGGCTTATACTATGCAAATCCAGGGCATTTAAAGGAGATACGTGAACTTCAACACAACACTACACTAATGCTATTTATGCTGGTATATGTATAATTATCTAGAACTTCATATGAACTGAAATTCCCACAGAACTTCACAGAAAGTACACCTTCAACATTCTAGTAATGGTCATGAACACAGTAGCATTTCCGCACCATTTGTTTAGGATCACAAGCCAAATCCCTTGTTTGGGCCCATCCTGAGTCCCGGTTCAAGGGGAAAAGACTGATATAAAGATAAAAGAGTACTACAGTACACACAGAGAGAGAGAGAGAGAGAGAGAGAGAGAGAGAGAGAGAGAGAGAGAGAGAGAATTTTTCCTGTTTAGCTTAAGCACCCCAATCAGCCAACATATTAGTGACTGTGGCCATGTGTGGAGTCTAGACATAATTAAATCTCTAAGTACTTTACCGAGCTAAACAGTAATTGAATAATTACATCATTTTTATCAGTTCATGCAATACCTGTCACTGGACTTGTGAGCCATAAACTGGGGTAATATAATCCTTTAAATTCCAAAGGCAAATTTTGCTGCTTTAGAGAATTAAAATGCTCAATACACAATATATTATACATCTCAGGAAGATCACAATAGTATGTTTTTTCTGTCCCAGTTTTATGTCAGTTTTGAAGAAGAAAGTAAATAAGCTAATATAGAAGTTTCTCTAAACTCTATTGAAACCACCACCAAACCTTTACTTCCAGGCACATATAAAGAAATGTCACATTCGAGTCTACTATGAATTCCCTTTTAATATTCCATACATAAGGAAAACACTTTGTGTTTTGTTCTTTCAAGCATTTAAAATATATACAGAGCACCATAATGGATTAACAAAAAAGAAAAGGTCTATCTCTAAAATCAGATGCATTTCAAGTAATGTTTCATCGTCAAATGCTTATTCATGTAGCTATTGAATTCAGCATCCTCAACACTCTTTCCCCTCCTTATCGCCCCGGTAGATTGATATACAATCTCATTCCTTTCTTTCATGGGTGAAAAACTCAATTAAACATATTCATTATTTTAATGTTTCCTCAGACATTTGGGTAAAGCACAGAGAATTTACAAAATAAGTAAATAAATAAAAAGCTATGTGACCTTTGCATCGATCAGACTAAAATGGCTCAGATCTGAATAAGGAGGCAAAGTGATTTGGGAGAAAAGCTCTTATGTTTTCTCTTCCAATTACTGCAGGAGATGATAAAACCACAGCAAATGATGTATCAGCTCATTTTATCTTATCGCTTTGGGGCTAGGTGACAATGAAGTTCATATTTCATTGGTTCCCATTGAAGATTGTGAAAATTACTTGCCCTCCTGACCTGAAATTTCACTAGAAGACAGAAATTTCTCTTCTGCAAAGTAATGCGATTTTTCATATGTCAACCTTTAGCCCAGCTTTAAAAATTAATTTCATTTATATTAACCAATGATATTGATATTTTCACAGAATGCTATTTCATACATGAAGCAGGGACTAACAAATTGATGTTGTCTTGAATGGGTAAAACTGTTTCATTTTAAAGTGCTGCAAAAGACAGATGTACAGAAAACTGAAATTCCTTTTTCATAATGCATTATTTGTGTCAACCTGATGGACCTGAAAAGCCCATGGCCGGTAAATTATTCATTGACTCTTTTGAACGGACTTTGCTTGTTTTCTAATCCTTTAAAAATTTATTTTCTGTTTAAACTTTTTATAAAGCTAGAAAATGTAGGCTTCTCTCCAATGCACAGATGTAGAATATCTTTGCAAGGACTAACTGGAGGAGTTGAGCTCGGATGCACTCATGCAATTCATCTGATCCCCCATAAAACACATGGCACCACTGAACAGTCTGCCTTGATGATGTTTGGCATCTCCCCATACCCAATTGTTACTTGCAGAATGGATGCCTCAGCATAAAAAGGGTAGTACTCCAGACTCCAGATAACATAGAAATAGCTCAGGTAATGGGTCTTGGCAAGCCAAACCTATAGGCTGATCCAAAATAGGAGGAATGGGAAATCAATTGAAAACCACAGACTAGGAAGAAATATCAAGGACACAACAAAAGCAGAAAGCAGCAAACAGAAAGGAACATACTCTTAAAAAACAATGTTCACCTGTCTCCCCCTCCCTTTGAGTATCAGTGGTGTGCTAGAAGTTAGTGAGTATAGAAAGAATATTCAGAATTATTCATTCCCCCTCCCAACTTTCAAACATTAAAAAAATCACTCAGGAAGAATAACACAGAAGTGAGGATTTTGTGGAATTCTCACCAGCTATTCACACATCTCTGTTTCCACAAAACCACATGATTTCTGTTTTAAAATCAGTGGAGTGTTTTCATGCAAAGAACATGTCCCCCAAAAGACATGGGATCTAGAAACAGTGCTTTGCACACTTTCTAAAAGTCCACATAGTTTTTGTGAAAAAATTGTTATATGTTTGTACTAAATCCCAGTAATGTTGCACAAAAAAACCTGGCTATCTTTTTTTGCTTTTAAAACAACATAATTTTCACGTAAAAAATGCATTCAGACAATAATTTCTTAAAACACTTGAACATGTATGAACACTAGGCAGGAAACTGCACAGGAATATTTATTTTGTTCCACAGTAGCGAGAAAGTTAGGGAAATTATTCCCCCTCACATGCAAGGATGAAGCACACAAAAATATATATTCTCAGAGCCTGACAGGTAGCATAACTGAGTTAAAATGTTATGACAACGTTCCAAGCAAGGACTGAACTGGCAGATCTGAAAGCAGCTTCCAATATAAGAACATGAAGGTTGATCTTGTATCTGACTAGGTAGCTAGCTGGTCTCTTTTTACAATGGACACTCCTCTTCTTCAAAATATCCTCAGTCTGGAGCATTTCTTGTTCTAAATACAACAGCCTTGAATTTGTCCATTGCCACTAAGAACCTGGACAGAATATGACTGAGCAGGCATACTGCAACTCTGGACACTGTCTTCCACACCAGTGTTTCCCAACCGGTGTGCCACAGCACACTAGTGTGCCCTGAGCGATCATCAGGTGTGCCGTGGAAAATTGGAACCTGCCCGCTGCCCACCTGTCCCAAGCCGGCGCCCCCCCCCCCCCACTCAGCCATAGCATGGCCCCACTGCCGCCTCCGCCTCCACCGCGCCACCGCCTCCTCCTGCCTCCTCCTCCAGCCGCGGGGCCTGCACTTCCCCACGCTCCAGCCGCCTCCAGCCCGGACTCAGCGGGGCGAGTGAGCCGGGAGGCTCTGGTGGGGGAGGCACGGGCAGCAGCAGCGATGCCGTTGCGCTGTGCTCATCCTCCCTCTCCTTCTCCTCCTCCGCCCAGGCCTCTGGGAGTCCTTCCTTCTTTCTTCTCTTTCCCTCAGCGCAGCCTCCTCTTTGTCCGCTCAGCCTCACTGCCCTGTCGGCTCCCTCCGGCGCATCCTGTAAGCACCTGGCCCCGCAATCTTCCCTCTCTCTTGCTCTGTCCCCTTCTCCTCAGGAAGGAAGGCAGGCAGGGAAAGGAAGGGAAACAGGGCCCCGCCTAGACCCACTCTCCTGGCCTCGGAACTGGAAGCAGGAGGAGGAGGAGGCGTTCTGAGGGGAACGCAAAGTGGCCTCCAAAACATACAGGCAGTCCCCAAGTTACGAACAAGAGGAGTCCTCAAAACTTACAGGCAGTCCCCAAGTTACTGTGTTAGAGTGTCATTTTGTGTCATTTTGGTTGGTGGTGTGCCCCAGGATTTTGTAAATGTAAAAAATGTGCCGCGGCTCAAAAAAGGTTGAAAATCACTGTTCCACACTAACGGGTGATACAATGCACTTCGATTTAGATTGTAAGTATTCCAAATTATATATTTATACATATATACTGTATTAGCAAAAGTAAATTACATGCAAACTTCTGGACTAAAATCCAACTTTCTGCTGCTAGAATTTCTTGTGAACAGGTTCTGCCTCAATGCAGCTCTCCCAAATGAGAAGAACACCTTACAATATTTTAAATCAAGAATGATATACTCTTTTGGTCCTGGTCTAGATTTCTCCCCAGGAACAAGCTGATGGATAACTGGTGGGGCATCTGTTGTTTCCAACCCCAAGCTCTCCTCTGATGCACATTTACACATCTACTGAATGTAGCTCTCATAGGATTTACATTTTTACTTAATTAGTTCTGTGATGTTTTTAAAGGCATAAGAAAATTCAGAACTTTTTTGTAATTTTTTGTGTGACCCCCCCCCCCTATATTATTTGACAATAATATTCTGTTCAACATCAGTGATGGTATTTGGACAAACAATGATGCAACCACCACCTACAAGGTACTTTCCACTTCAGTACATTAATATACCAGGATCTTCAAAGTGACATTGTTGAGGTATTAGGCATTCCTTAATTTCTGGATTTGGTTCTACTAGAGGGAGGGGCAAGAAATGCACAAATGAGAGATTTGCTGTCAACAAACTACTGTTGCCAGATTTTAATAACAAAAACCTTTAAAGACAGATAACTGTAATATTCTGTATTCTGAGCTATAGTACTTCAGAATTTTTTCTCTTTCCCTTACTCATAATTTGGGGAGGAAATGTTTCCTTTTTTGTTGTAAAATGGATAATGCATTCAATCTGGACCAGAGAAATCTGTGTTGAAATCCCTATGTAGACAAAGAGCAATCAATCTGACAGCTTACTTTTACACTAAGGAAAAATAGGCTATGTCCTGAATTCTGTGGAAGAGCAGTAATATAGACAGAAGATGTGATTACAATGTATTTTAAATCAAATTTTATTGTATTTTTTTTAAAGTAGACTCACAAAAAGAATGAAAGCAAGAATCTGACACACAGTGTGTTATTACATATTGGTTTTGGTGGTATTATTAAAGAATCCAGAGTACAGTTGGTTAAACAGTTAAAAAGCAGGGTCAGGTTTTAAAGTTCTACTCACATTGATGACGTCCACTTTTTTTAAAAAAAATGTTTTCTTACAGCTCCTATGTGCTGTCATCTCTTCTCAATGTTTGCGTTTGATTGATTACTCCTTTACCTTCTATTCATTAATCTCATTACCTTATCTTTTATACCACTTCATTTTAGCAGAAAGGCAATAATAAAACCCTCATCCATTATCCTTTTACTCATCTAGTCAAGCGGAAATGGTTAATAACATGGTACAAATTGAACTTCAATCACCCCATTTTCTTCTTTGTCGAATGGGCATTAAAGTATATTCCAAAACTGCAATTTGTTTTACATAGAATTTATGCTATATTGCTACGGACAACGAAAACTAAGTGTTTACTTGGTTTGGATATTAAATACATCTAACTGCTCATTTATATCTGATACTAAAACCTCATTTGTACCTGGTCACAATTATTTGTTTTACAGTATCTATCTCCCACAATGGAGTCACGCAGTTTCTTTAACTACTAAATTTACGAAGAGTCATTAAAATAGATATTGTTGGACTGAAATATTACTCTTCTCAATTTAAGTGGAAATTAATTTATTTGCATGAAATGCAAGCCCTTCAATAGACGTCAGAAGAGACTGATATTATGAAATAGGTGAATTTTATTACAAACATTATATGTATTAGATTCACAATGTTAGAGAAACTAACAATCAGTTTACAACCTCATAATAGCACAGAGGTAGGGCTGGTTTTTAAAAAAGAACATACAAAGAGCAATTTCAGCAAATTCCTACTGGGATACACTTATGGCAACTCCTCTTCTCTCACATGCTTTTTCTTCTTAACACAGAACAGACATTCACTGAGGTCTCCTGAGATGCCTAATCTCAACTAATGTCATTACTGTAACTCACAGTAAACCCCTACACACACAAAGTATACAATTGAAGGCCTCACAAATAAAGATACACCTGTTACATCCTATTTCGAAGCTACTTCAAGAAGCCTCCCAACTGCCCATTGCTCAAGTTATTGGCCTCCAATAGACTATTTTAACGTATACTTTAACAACCTGGTTTCCCTCTGGACTTAAAAGCCAAGATTAGATTGTTTGTTTTAAAGGTTAAATGACCAGCTAGGGAAAGTCCATTAAGGGATGGACTGAAGGGTGTAAAATGGCAGAACATGCACCAAATGGTTCCTTCGTATTGATACAAAATTGTTTACATACATGCAACTTTCAGATAGAAGAACTTCACTCCATACTAACTACTCGTGGACTAAACATCTAAATCAGAGTGCTCATAGTTTTTCAGCATGCGAGCAACTTATAAAACAACCAAGTCAAAATGATCTACCTACCCACTACTCAGCCATAAAAGCATAATATTTGGATATTTATTTCAGTGACTGAATTCAAGACTGAATTCAACTAAATGTGAGTATAATAAGCCCCTGAATTTATTCATAATAATAATGATGATAATATTCATTGCCTCTGCTAATATTATTATTATTAATAATAATAGTAACAACAACAGCAATAGGTTCCTAGAGTAGAAGGAGACCTCCAAGGGCCATCCAGTCCAACCACTTTCTGCCATAAGAATCAAAGCATTCCTCACAGATGGCCATTTAGCCTCTGATAACAACAACGGGTTCTTAGAATAGGAGGAGAACTCCAAGGGCCATCCAGTCCAACCTCCTTCTGCACCTGAGCGGACTCAGGAGCCTGCAGGGTGGGGCTGAGCCTTCCTCCCACCCTGCCTGCGATCTACCAAGACGCCCTACGCGATCTACCTAATGAGCAGCCCTGAATTCTAAATAAATCAGGGTGGAAGAGGAATTCAGAAGAAAAGTGCTGACAATTGTGCATCAAGAATACTTTGGCGACCCAACTTCAGAAGAAAATGATGAAATAAAACATAGCTCCATTTTCTGGGCAGAGCCCACAATAGGGCACTAGAGAGAGATGGATAGTACATTTAAAAGGGGTTAAGGAGGAAAACCATTTCTCCAGTTTTCACTTATTATTTTCCCTCCCCACTTCCTATTTCATAAAAAAGGTTGTTTTCTCGACGAGGACATGGTTGGGTAAAATAACAGGAAACAGGGGAATATTTATTTATTTACGTCATTTCTACCCTGCTCTTCTCATCTCCGCAGGGTTTTAATAATATGGTTTTATTCCTTCAACCCACCCTCCACCCCCATAAAATGGACTATCCTTGTCTCTCTCTAGCGCCCCCTTTTAGCCTCAGCCTGGATAATGGGACAGTACCAATGTTGAATGTGAAGAAGCATAAAAGTGTTTGCTGATTATACAGCCCAACAACAAACAAACAATTATTGGTATCTTGGGTTTTAGGCATGTTCCTGGGGCTATTTTGGGCTCTGGTTCAAAAAATTGCATTGGACTGACGGCATTAGCTCTAGTTTCTAAGATATGATTATCATTTTCTATGGGCGAGTAAATGGTGACTGATAGATGGCATCTGTATCTCAAAAACTAGAGGAAAACTGGTCCCATTTTTGGACTCAGCAGGTCAACATTTGAGGAATCAAAATGTGTGTTGGCCTGTGTTATCATTTAAAATGATACATAAATCATAGGCTAGATGTATTCAGAGGTGGCCCTAGGTAATTTCAAATGATAGGCAAGCATTATCCCACCCACCCACCCCCCTCCCGGTGCACCCAAATGCATGCGCGGAGGTGGAGTTTCCAGCATGCGTGGAGACTCCGCATGCTGTAAACTCAGCCTCCTTGCCGGCTGGTAACTCTGCCTCCCGGAGTTACCAGCCGGTGTGGATGCAGAGTTTACAGCCGATGGCGGTGCGCCCGTGTGGATCTGGCGCTCTTGGCGGGCACCTACCCTGCTGAGCGCGTTAATCCGCCTCTGGATGTATTCATTGCAAACTATTGAGAATAATGTTCAGTACACCAATATTGTAAGGAAGAATTTTAAAATATGGACAAACACAAGGTCATGTGGCCAGCATGACTGCAAGGAGCGCCGTTACATTTCCGCAGAAACGCTACCTATTGATCTACTCACATTTTCATGTTTTCGAACTGCTAAGTTGGCAGAGCTGGCCTAACAGCAGGAGTTCACCCTACTCCCTGGATTTGAACCGCCAACCTTTCGGTCAGCAAGTTCAGCAGCTCAGTGGTTTAACCTGCTGTGCCACCAGGGGGCCCTAACCAATAAAACCAATCATTAAAACCACACAGTCCAAAATCAAATCCAGGGCTATTTCATTCGTCATTGCACTATTTAGGAATCTACTGATCAAAGTTACTGGACAAAAGCTTGGTGCCATAACCACGTTTTTAATTTTTTCCTGAAGGTCAGGAGGGAGAGAGCACATCTAATTTCACTGGGGAAAGAGTTCCATAGATCGAACTCAGTGGGCCACCACTGAGAAGGCCATGTCTCTCATCCCCACCAGCCACATCTGCGAAGGAGTTGGGACTAAGAGCAGGCCCTGCCCAGATAATCTTTACCTCCGAGGTGGATCATAGAGGGAGATACATCCAGACTAAATGAGCATAAGAGACACAAAAAGTTGTATGAATTAATATTATTTATGTATTTATATATTTATTAACCATATTTATATACTGCCTTTCTCAGCCCGAGGGTGACTCAGGGCAGTTTACAAAAGGCACAATTCGATGCCTGCAATAACATAAAAGCAATGAAAACATTTAGCATAAATAACAATTGGATAAAATAAAATAAAACCGATAAAAGTATAAATTCTCAGTATCTAATTACTAAAATTGTTACCCAATCACATTGTCCAATCATTCCGAAGGTCAGAGTTTGTCTGGTACACTGCATTTGGGAAAGCTTGCTCAAAAAAACAGGTTTTAACTTTTTTGCAGAATGTTAGGGGGGTGGGGGCCAATCTGATATCCCTAGGGAGTGCGTTCCACAGTCAAGGGGCCACTGCTGAGAAGGCCCTGTCCCTCCCTCCCGCCAACCGAATCTGTGAAGAAGGCGGGACCAAGAGCAGGGCTTCCCCAGAAGATCTTAAAGTCCTAGAGATGGTTCATAAGGAGAGATACGTTCGGACAGGTAAGTATTAATACATAATACATTAAAATGCAATATAACACATTGTGTGGTTCAATTTTATTTTTCAAACAAGCCACAAGTGTAAAAAAGGTAAAGTTAGTATATCTTTCTTCCAAAGACATTCTCAATTGTATAGCTATTTTGTTATGGAAACCTCACCGGCATTATTTTTGAGACAATTTGAACAGTTAAAATTAAATGTGACAGTCAGAAATAGAAAAATCAGAAAAATATCATATAAATATTTTAAATCACCATTTAAAATGCACTGAAACCCACAGATATACAGTGCCATTTATTTCTGAAATACTTGTTTCAGTCCTATGGCCAATTTTATGCTTTAATAAAATCATACATGTGTTGTCTGAAATAACACTAATGTAGCAATATATAGCTGAAACACAAAAACAAGAAATAATAAACAAATTCAGGTAAGCATTCTCAACTCTGAGCATAACCCTGCATAATATAAGATGTCATTATCCATAGATAAATGAGTTCATCAAATTAGTGAAAATTCAAAGAAATTGTCTGCCTAATGAACACTCAAAGCAATGTGTCAAGGGTTCTGCACTACTGCTGACAAAATCAGTTTGATGAAACTATGACAAAAGCACTCTCATGCATCTCATTAGTGCTAAATGGTAGTGTTCCCAAACCATACAGTAAGACTTGGGTTCTTAACTCAGTTTTTCTGGCAACAGAAATACATTTCTCCAGCAATCTTTCTTTCTCTTCAAAGATAATTACATACATTACATACAGATTCTTTACTATGATGAATCAGAAAAAATGAAGGAAAGGAGGGAAATGCATCTTGGTAATGAACAAAGAGATGCAAATATAATCAGACGAAAATAAGAGGGAATAATGCCCATTATCAATACAGGTTAAAAAGAAATTACCATACTCTTAAAATGACTGTTTATTAATTTTGTTTAGGTAGAAATGGGGTAAGATAAAATACATACAGAATGTTGTCACTGCAACAGCAGCTTCTGCTCCTGCCAAATAATTTAAGTCTGATTTGCATAGCTTATTCACAAGTTACATGCAGGAAAATAAATGAAAGACAGGAAGAGATAATGTTGAAAGGCCCTCCATCTTTCCCAACTGCAACTATTATAGCCTCAAAGGAATGGAAGAAGTAGTACTATCCGCTGCACTTAATTCACTTTCTGGGGGAAAGTATGAGCCCTTTGTACTATAAGTAGATATCGGAAAGAGTTTTCTTCCAGCCTCACCATCCGTCAATGCATCAAACAGCTTGGGGGCAAGGATATCTGAAATATAGCTCGATCCATTTAAGCTTTCCCAAAATTGAGATCTTTACATCCCTGTCATATGGCCAAGCACCTTGAAGTGGGCCTCCAAGCCAGGACCTTTGACTGCCTCCCCCACCTTACCGGTAAGAGCCCTGGTGGCACAAAGGATTAAACCCTTGTGCCGGCAGGACCGCTGACCAAAAGGTTGGTGGTTTGAATCCAGGAAGCAGGGTGAGCTCCCTTCTGTCAGCTCTAGCTCCTCATGTGGGGACATGAGAGAAGCCTCCCACAGGATGGTAAAACATCTGGGCGTCCCCTGAGCAACATCCTTGCAGACGGCCAATTCTCTCACACCAAAAGTGACTTGCAGTTTTTCGAGTCACTGTGTCAGTGGTTCTCAACCTGTGGGTTCCCAGGTGTTTTGGCCTTCAACTCCCAAAAATCCCAACCAGTTTACCAGCTATTGGGATTTCTGGGAGTTGAAGGCCAAAACATCTGGGGACCAACAGGTTGAGAACCAGTGTTCTATGTACACATAATGGGGCAGCAACTCAACTATGGAAATCTATACCAAAGGAAATGTGGGCTTGCTCTGTATCTTTTGAGCATCCAGCACTATGTTCCACATAGTATTTAATGCTAAAAATCACCTTTAATGCTTGAAATTGTTCCCCCTAATTCTGCTCAGGCACACACAGTAGAAATTCATGTATTTTATTGCACATATGGCCTTCCTCTATAACTGCCCAGAAATTGAAGTATGTTGGACAGAAGCTGCTCTTTGTAGAACTGTTGGCAATACTATGCTATATGAAGCCATAAGAGACAGCCATCTCGGTGTCACCCAGGCTATGGAATACCTTTCCCTTAAATGACTAGTTGTGTCAATACTGGTGACATTCTTGTACCATGTCAAAATCCTTCAAGGCTTAATTTCACCCAGTGTGCACATGTGCTGTGGTTTGCATTATCTTAATTTGTCTTCCGTTTTTGCATTTGTCTTAAAGGAATGTTTTCATATACTTTAGTCTTTTGAATTATTGTTATTATCTTAAACTGATGTTATTGTATGGTGCCTCAGATTCTCAGATGGAGGGATAAATAAATAAATACAGTGCACTTTGAAGGTGATTTGGAAATCACAGATTTCGTCACAGGTGGGATTTTCCACATCTGTTGCAGGAAATTTAAATATGGATCCTTTACTTTAAGGTAAATACGAGACATTCAAAAATAGATCTGCAGATCTAATTTTTATAAGAAAACTACTCTACTATTCTCTAACAAAATGAAGACTTTATTTAACACTCTGACAAGGGTAGTTTTTTAAAAAAGCTATGGCATTTACTGTAATTAACAGCCACATTTTAATATAAATGACATAACACTGTTATCACTGTTTACACATTGAATTCCTGTATCTTCTTGCAAGCAGGCATCCCTTGCTGCCTTGGGAATATGATCATGAATTTCTTTCTTCAATGACCCAGACTAACATCTGGTACCAACAAGGGTCTTTGGCATCCTGTGTGTTTCCAATCAGAAATACGTTTGTCAGTCATTTTCTAGTTAGTTTAAATATGATAATCCTGCACTGAACTGCCAGATACCACTAAAGTTTCAATGCTCTGTTACAATGAAAATGATGGTCGTGCAATAAGCACATCTAAAAATGTGACAGTCATAAATCCTAAATGCCTCCGCTTCCTTCCACCCCATCACTCTACTTATCCATTCCAAGAGATTTTAAAGAAACCAATAGGTTATCCATCAGTTAAAACTACACAACTCTTCTTCCTGTGATTGCTGCAGATGCCGCACACTGCTTCATGTTTATTCTGCTGCCTTCATATTACAAACATTCATAATTCTTATGCTGTCCTTCATGAAACAGCAACAGACACAAGAGATAAGGGTTCTTGGAAGTAACAAGCGCAACTGTGCTCTCTTCAAGCATTATTTACCGAAATGACATAAAAGAAATCATAGAAATTTGTTTTTCTATAATAGGTCTTGTATTTTCCTTTAAAGACATTTATTTTTCTGTGACAGATTATGCAATTTTCTTTAACTAAATTTAATGTGAAAGTGGAATATTAATGTGGAATCGTTTTGAGTGGTTTATTGCAAATGGATTTGGACTGTACATATGCATCAAATATGTGGAAATTTACTAAAAACACCAGTAAGGAGATATTTATTTAGTTGATAATCATATCATCAACTAGGTATCCTTTATCTTGCTTGAGATCAGAAATATTTTGGAATTTGGATTTTTTTCAGGCCTGTATTTGCATATACATACATATACATACTTGCATCCTATCTTGGAGATAAGGCGCAAGTCTAAACATAAAATAAATGTATATTTCATATGCATATTTTATATATTTTGTTTCATACACAATTTTTAAGTAACAGAAGTTCATCCCAACTTGTATTAGGGGAAATGTAATGTCTTGGTCATGATAGTTTTGGCCTACTTTACTTCCTAAGAATGTGGAGAGCTTAAAGGTAAAGGTTTTCCCCTGGCATTAAGTCCTGTCATGTCCGACCCTGGGGAGTGGTGTTCATCTCCATTTCTAAGCAGAAGAGCCGGCATTGTCCATAGACACCTCCAAGGTCATGTGGCCAGCATGACGCGCAGTTACCTTCCCACTGGAGCGGTACCTATTGATCTACTCACATTTTCATGTTTTCAAACTGCTAGGTTGGCAGAAGCTGGGGCTGACAGCGGAAGCTCACGCCGCTCCCTGGATTCAAACCTGTGACCTTTCGGTCAGCAAACTCAGCAGCTCAATGGTCTATGAATTTTATGTGGAATAAGAAAATTCTAAAGGGGATCGTCAATATGACAGCCTAACCTAAACCAAAGGTGGGGAACGAAACACATGTGACCCTAAAAATACAAGCATTGTTGGAAGAGATATTAACTTTGCTTTAAAAGAGTAATTTGATCTTTCTTTTGTTTTGTTTTATTAAAGAATCTATATTGTGCTGAACAGATTAAAAGTCACACAAGATAGGAAGAACCTTTTTAAAAACTAGAGAAAACAAATTAACAAAATCTGCTGCAAGCAGATTGTTATTTTTCAGACATTTATTAAGAATCTTTCTTTCTGTGTTAAGAGAAGACTATATAGCCAGTTCTTCTAGAGCAGTGGTTCTCAGCCTGTGGGTCTCCAGATGTTTTGGCCTTCAACTCCCAGAAATCTGGTAAACTGGCTGGGATTTCTGAGAGTTGTAGGCCAAAACACTTGGGGACCCACAGGCTGAGAACCACTGTTCTAGAGTGAGTATTCTTCACCTGAAATGAACAGTGTATATAGAAAACGCAACCTGATGGAAGCATGGATAAATAACATGCTGATTGTCACTAGCAGGCACTTGCTGATCATACTCAGGCAACGTCTTTTTAGAGCATTCATAAATGTCACAAAAGTGTTATTGCACAAATTTGTCTTTGAGTTGAGCTATTTGTGGTCTGAGCTCTGGAAAGAGAGGGTTGTATACATAACTGAGAAGAAATCTGACTAACTGGATGCACCTCATTGACTATACTGCGCTCTAATTCACGGTCTTGTGCATGGACTGAGTAGACAGAAAGAAATCCAGATTTTGTCTTGAAATCCCATGTGAACAGGATGCAAATCCACTTTGATTGTGTGATACATTATTATCTGTAACGTTATTTCTGATTTAACAACAAACGTATTTCTAGATGCAGTCATGCAAACAACTATGCAGACATTTCTTCTGTAACTGCTTGATGCATTTCAAATTTATATTGAAGTGCTCATCTGGCCAGTTTCATGAATATTCAGCTATCTCAACACCCTGTGTTACTTTTAGCTTCTCTTAACTTCTTTATGTACAACAAACAGTATTCAATTGGTGAACAATTGCAATGTTTAGTATCATATTTAAAACCACCATTCAAAACTTTTCTTAATGCTATTATCACCTTTCCTTTTGCAACATTTTTCTGTATAAAAATAAAAGCACTGGATTTTTATTGGTGCTGCCCTCTTTGTTTTGTTCCACTTTGCAAAGCCCTTTTGGGACACTAAGCCTGCATTTACCATAATACGGATTAAACTCTCTTTGTCCCGCTGCATAGTGTTTGTTAGCAGGTTAGTCTTTTTACATTCTTCACAGCCTGCCTGCAGCTTACCCTTTAGGCCTCACAAAATACTTCTGTGGATTTACAAAAATGCCAGAGTGGTCTCGGGGTTAATTGGAAGAAAAGTGAAGCCTTTAACGCATTGACTCATTAAACATTTAGCCCACTAAAATCCACTATGCTAGGCAAAGAAAAGGGCTCTGTAGAGATCTTAACAATAATAAGGTAGCAAAGTAGCTGAAAATAATGACTACTGGTTGTTCTACAAAATGGAGAAGGCTTAATTTATCTGCCCCAAAAAAATGGTTTGACTGCACAAAGAAACATTCTCAGCTCAGCTACCTAGATAGGTTGAAGCAGAATGGGTTTAACACTTTGCAAACCAAGAGTACAAATCGAAATACCTCGAACGTTCATTTTAAAAGTCTGTGAATTTATAGATACTTCACCACAATGTGAAAATACAGCAACTGTTGACACAACCAATTGTGTGGAAAGATATGAAATGAGAGCTTAATATAAAATCCTAGAAGAAAGGAAGCAATTATTTGCAATTTTGTTGTATTCTGATTGTATAGAATGTAACTAATTTAAATTTTTATAATTAAGCAACTTTAAAATTCTATACTTGAGAATACAACCACTGGTGCATTTGTTTACTTGAGACTGAGATTTAGAGAGAAAGATGGAAATAATTGTGAAAAGATCCCATGAAACTACCGAAAAATAGAAATGGTGAGGTTTTCATTGAATTACCATTTTCGCCATCTAACCTCTTCTTGCAAAAAAAGAGAAAATGCCGCTCCCCTCCCAAAATCTTCACAGCCTTAGACTTGAAGTAAAGGATTAGACAGTATTTGTCCAAGATGCAGATAACAAAAGCAAGAGTGAAGAAAATTGAAGAGACAGCTAAACTCCAGCAACAAAATGGTTAAAGAATCTGAATCTTTGTCCCTTTTATTCTAAAGGTCCGCTATATTGTGAACAGCGCAAACATCAGACAAGGTAAGATTACTGACCATTATCTCCTTAATTTTCTCCGCTTTCCCTCACATTCCCTCTTGCTATCAACATACTATTTTTCCAAAGCTTCACTTCTGCTAAGAAGTAAACTTTCCATAATCCGTCTATTATTGAACCTTTAATTGGATTGGGAGCAGGGTGGTGTATAAAATAGCCCCTATTCAATCAAAAGGACTGTAGTTTTAGGGACTCAAAGGGAAAAGGCATTGTGAAAGAAAATCCACAGGGAATCAGGGATTAAAAGGTGGCTCTACTGAACTCATCAGCTCCACAACACATAATGAATTGTTTCCTTAAACAGGTAACTTTCTAAATAAATGGACTCTGCCTTGTAGTATAACTGGTATATCAAAACACAGAAAAGTAAATTGAAAATAAAATTGGCTTAGCATCCCACGTTCCTGCTTCTGATCACAACTTTCAACAAATAATGGAGGCTCTCTGCCTTTTAAATAAACATCCAGGCAACAGTTACCAGGACTTGGAGACCCAAGTGTAAATGATATATTCGGCTAAGCTACCACATTTATACACAAATGCCTTTCTGAAGGAAATTTAAAGCTTCCATCCAAAGTGGAGGTTTTGTGCTAAACATTCACAGCCCCACATTCCTGAAAAGTATAACAGAAGAACATAACTTTGTAATTTGTTATACAGACAATGTCATGAAGAATTCACCATGTAGTGGCATGTAGAAATATATCTTTGCAATACTCATCCTTAATGTGTTTGCTTAATATTTATGTAGTTTCTTTTCATTTTGGAAAATTGAACAATATTTTATTGTGAGATCATCAGAATAACCTCAGCCTTGCTAAACAACGGCACGCCATTGCTAATGCACATGTGATTAACAACGAAAACTAACACGAAACACACTAATATGTATAAAGAAGTAGAAGTTTACTAACTATCAAACTTGGTTCCTATTTTTCAGGTCTACGCCTTAGCCGAATACTCTTCCACCTAATAATTACACATCTATGCCAGTGACACCATTTCTCATTATTCTGAAAGCAATCCCTATTCAATATACAAAAAATACTTCAAATTCCAAGGATCTCTCAGATACTAAAATGCGTAGAAATGGGAAAACAAAGGTCACTGGTTGTAGCCATCATTAGAGAACAGCTAGGTCAGTTATTCTGGCTTGTAACTGATAAGATTTTTTTTTTAAGTTTCTGTACATTTGTCAGTGCTAGTACTACAACATGCAACTCACATTTCATTAACATATACGTATGAGTATGAAGATAACATAACTTCAATGCCAGGTGTGTTTGGGAATATTCACCAAAATCTCAAAATAGTATTCAGTTGGTTAGTGGAAATCATTATATGTATAATATTGCACTCTGTGGTGTCAGTGTTGTAAACAAAGTAATCCTATTCCTGTTAAAACATCTGATTATCTTAATAGTTAAATACTCAAATTAAAGCATCAAAATCTTAAGCAGATCCAACCAGAAACTGAATATATATCGCAACAGATGAAAAGGTCATGGCAGAATCTCTTTCTTCTCATGCCAATATCCACTATTCATTCTTCTTTAATTGATCATAATGAGCCATCTTCATGAACGTTGGCAAGACAAAGGTGTGTGCAAAGGATTCTTTTGAAGAAAAGTTCTGTTTTTGTTTGGGGTTTCTTCTTCTTCTTCTTCAAAGATTGGTCTCTAATACAATCATTTTAGATTAAAGGATTTTGTGATTGAAAGATTACAGGAAGTTTGGAAATAATTTCATTTTCAGGCTTTATGAATTACAAAATTTGAGTCTCAGCCAAAATTGTATGGCATGTCATTTACGACCTGCCACTCAGATGCCCCGTAAGAGAAGTGTTCCACCAGGGAGAGAATTTCAAGATCCTGGTAGAGAAAAATACTTTTTTCCTCCCTGCTTCCACCCAGAGGTGGTTTTTTTATCCTTTTGTGCTGCACATCAGAAAGGAGCTACCGTCTCAAATCTTGGCTGGGATCTAGATATATGGCAAGAACATACAGTTCTGGAGACCAGGAAAAGATACAGGTGGCCCCTTTCTTTCTCTTCATTGGAAATATCCCTAATACAAAGCAAGTTTCCCCCCCAAAAAAACAAACAAACAAACCATAGCATACTTTAAGATGGTAGTGAATGTGCTGGTAACTTCAAGTTTAGACTTCTGCAAAGCGCTTTACATTGAGCTACCTTTGTACCAAAGTTTGGAAACTCCAGTTGGTTTAAGATTGGTTACAGGAACATCCAGGAGTGAACATATATCACCCATCCTAAAGTCAATTAGTTTCCGTACAAAGTACGACACGATCGCGAGCCTTCTTTGTGGCAGCACCATCCGCATGGAATTCCATGCCGGAGGAGGCCCGCGCTATCAGGGAGCTGGGCCCATTTCGGAGAGCTTGCAAAACAGCGTTGTTTAGGCAAGCCTTCAACTTTGCTGGCCCTTGAGTTAGTGCTCATGGAATATAGTTGAAACTGTTATGTAGATTCCTGGCTAGATGTAGTATGCTTTTAGATTCTTAGTTTTTGCTGCTGTATTAAACTGTATTGTACTCTGTGTTTTTATGTAAACTGCGCCGAGCCCGCCGGAAGGAGCGGTATACAAGAGTGAATAATAAATAAATAAATAAATAAATAAAGGTGTTGGTATTGACCTTTAAAGCCCTGCATGGTTTAGGTCCAGATTACCTACAGCAGAGGTTCTCAAACTTTTTATGCCATCGAGCTTTTTTTAAAAAGTAAACGTTTCTCTTGGAGCGCTGAGAAATGTTTTATATAATAATAATAATAATAATAACTTTATTTTATACTCTGCATCCATCTCTCCAAAGGGATTTGAGAAGGCTTACAAGGGGCCAAGTCTAATCAACAAGGTTAAAACGTAACATATTTAAAACGCAATATCTGAAGCTATCAGTCTAAATGCACAAACTCTTTATGCACAAGACTGTAACTGAACTGAAAGGATCTTGCACATTATTTCTCAAAAAAGAGGAGGAAGGAGACCAGTGGAAAAGCCTTACTATATTATATGTTATATTATATATAATGTATTTATCAAGCATAGGCCAGATCAGTAGCAAATAGATGAAAAGTTTTTGTGTGAACTAATCCATACACAAAAAAGGGAAAGAAAGAATAATACATTGTTTTAAATGAACAATTTTAACCAACATAAACTTAACAGTATTTCAGTGGAAGACCCTCGGGGCCATGCAGTCCAACACAATTCTGCTATGCATGAAAAGCACAATCAAAGCACTCCCAACAGATGCCCACCCAATAATAATAATAATAATAGCAGAAACCCCAGAGGCCATTTAGTCCAATCTCCTTCTACCATGCAAGAAAAACACAATCAAAACATCCCTAACAGATGGCCATCTAGCCTTTGTAATAATAATAACAACAACAACATAATTGAAGTACCCCTTGAACAGTGAGAGGGAAACAGGGTTTTGGACGCAAAGAAAGCAGGGAGAAAGAGGATCAAGGTGGCAAGGAAAAGGGTCTGGGCAGTGAGTGAGGCAGGTGGAATGGGTCATCCCCTTGGATGGTGCTGTGGAGCCCCTCACTATCATCTGTGGAGCCCCAAGAGCTCCACAGAGCACAGTTTGAGAACCTCTGACCTACAGGGTAGCCTTCTCTCTTACAATCCAGTTAGTCTAACCTCAGTTCCAGGCAAAGTGATGGAAACCATTATTAAAGAAAAAAATACTAAGCACATAGAAGAACAGGCATTGCTGAAGGAAAATCAACATGGTTTCTGCAAAGGCAAATCATGTCTTACTAACTTGATAGAATTCTTTGAGGGTGTAAATAAACACATAGATAAAGGGGACCCAGTCGATATTGTTTACCTTGACTTTCAAAAGGCTTTTGACAAAGTCCCTCACCAAAGGCTCCTAAATAAGCTCTTCAGCCATGGAATCAGAGGACAGGTCTTGTCCTGGATTGGAACCTGGCTAAACTGTAGGAAACAAAGGGTGGTAATAAACGGACATTTCTCTGGGTGGAAAGAGGTGAGAAGTGGCGTACCCCAAGGTTCAGTTTTGGGTCCGTTACTTTTTAATTTATTCATTAATGATCTGGATGTAGGAGTGAATTCTGAGGTAGCAAAGTTTGCAGACGACACTAAATTGTTCAGGGTAGTTAAAAATGAAACTGATTGTAAAGAGCTCCAGAAAGATCTCTCGAAATTGAGTGAATGGGCAACAAAGTGGCAAATGCATTTTAACCTAAACAAGTGTAAAGTCATGCACATCGGGGCAAAGAACCCCAACTACACCTACCAATTGATGGGGTCAAAGCTTTCCGAGACAAACCAGGAAAGGGATCTTGGGGTTTTGGTGGACAGCTCAATGAAGATGTCAACCCAGTGCGCAGCAGCAGCGAAAAAAGCAAATTCTATGCTTGGCATGATCAGGAAGGGAATCGAAAATAGGTCGTCAAATGTTGTATTGCCTCTCTACAAATCTATGGTAAGGCCACATTTGGAGTACTGTGTACAATTCTGGTCTCCGCACCTTAAGAAGGATATAACGGAACTGGAAAAGGTACAAAGAAGGGCAACAAAAATGATCCAAGGGATGGAGCAGCTCCCTTATGAAATCAGGTTGCAACGCCTTGGTCTTTTCAGCCTTGAAAGACGGCGTTTAAGAGGTGACTTGATCGAAGTGTATAAAATCATGCATGGGATAGAAAAGGTGAATAAAGAAAAAATATTTTCTCTGTCACCCAACACTAGGACTAGGGGGCACTCCCTGAAGCTCCAAGGTAGGAAAGTTAGGAGTAATAAAGGGAAATATTTCTTCACCCAGAGGGTCATTGGGTTATGGAACTCGCTTCCAGAGGAGGTTGTGACAGCTGTCAGCCTGGACAGCTTCAAGGCAGGATTAGACAGATTCATGGATACCAAGGGAATCAGTAGTTACTGAAATGGACATCCAAGTGCCACCTCTGTGTTGATGGAGGCAGGCAGGATGTTTCCCCGGGTACTGGTTGTGGGGGGTCGGGAGCAGGCAGAGGCGGCCCCAGCGATTCCGCCATGTAAGCGGCCGCGTAGAGCGCCACCGGCTGGGCGGGGCGTCAACAGCTGGGAGGGGCACCGCGGCACTACCTCGCTTCCGCGCCCCCGCCCTGCCGCCGCCGGGTGCCGCCGCACAGCCGGCCCCACGAAGCACAGACATTTTCTGCACATGCCCAGAAGCAACTACAGGCGCTACTGCGCCTGTAGTTGCTTCTGGGCATGCGTGAATGTCTGCGCATGGGCACTGAGTCCCGAGCGCGCAGGTGCGCTCGGGCCCCAGTGCACATGCGCGGACATTCGCGCATGCGCAGAAACGTAGTGCTTCGGGAGGCTGCAGCACGCCTCGAAGCACAGACATTTCTGCGCATGCCCAGAAGCAACTACAGGCGCTACAGCGCCTGTAGTTGCTTCTGGGCATCGTGAAATGTCGCGCTTCGGGTGGTGTGGTGCAGCCGGCCCACGGGCCGGCTGTGCAGAAGCGGCGGCGCGGCGGCGGCGGGGCGGCGGAAATGGCGGCGGCGAAAGCGCAGCGGCGGAAATGGCGGCGGCGAAAGCGGCGGCGGCGGAAATGGCGGCGGCGAAAGCGGCGGCGGTGGCATGATGCGGCGGCCGGGGGGGGCGCCAAAATTTACTTGGCGTACTCCCCCGGAAAAGGTCAGGCCGGCCCTGGGAGCAGGTGAGGGTTTTGCCCTCCTTTCTGCTAGAGATCCCTGTGTACAACTAGTGGGCCACTGTGTGACACAGAATGCTGGACTAGATGGGCTGAGGCCCGATTCAGCATGGCTCTTCTTATGTTCTTATGTTCTTATGAACACTGCAATCCTCTGGCGGGGGGTCCAGAACCTGACTGGGAACCAGCACCAAAAGGACCTTTTTTCAGCCGCCCCACAACTGTGGAATGACCTCCCAGTAGAGCTCCAAAAATCTAAATCAAATTTTAAGACACAAGTGAAGACTTCGCTCTTCTGACAGCCTACCCAGTTTTAATGACAAATTTTAAAGTTTCACGTTATGTCTAAATTTTGTTTCATGTATTATAAAATGTATTTTATGGAAATATGTATTAATTTGTTATTCTGTGGAGTGTTTTTAAATGTTTAAGTGTTTTGACTACATGTTTTAGCAACGTAGTAACCCATCGTGAGCTATGAGGAGAGGCGGGTAAGAAATATTGTTGTTGTTGTTACTATTATCTCTTTTATCCCTGACTGGTAACTCACCAAGATATATACTATAGACTGTTCGAGCTGGTCAGTTCCCCTCCACCCTACTTTCCATTTCTCTTCCAACCAATACCCCAAAATCTTCAATTGTCCCAAATGTAGTTCCCCAGACGAGTCTTACTATCAGTGGTGCAATCAAACCAAGACTATGGGGCAAAATATAGAGCCCTGCTTAGAAGAAATTGCAGAAGGAGTTCATACGGCTTACCATCGTTTTTCATTAGATGTAAAATGGCTCAAAATACCACCTATTTTAAAGACCCTTTTAAACACAGAAATAGATTGTCTGATGACCAGGAAAAGGATTGAATGGTGTACATCAGATTGTATTATTGTAAACAAACATTAGCTATCCAGTGCTTCCAAATTAGACTTTATTGTACGACTATCTTGATTCATTCACAGAATTTTATAAAATGCCCAAATTCCACCATCTTCCATTTGTAAATCTCTTTCTTCCTTCTTTAACACAGGAAATCCATTAAAGAAAAAAGTTAGAATAGTTGCACAATGTCTTTTAATTCATAATGAGTTATATATCTGTAAGGATCTTTAGTCAAAACTACTGTAAGTGCTACTATGGAATATTGAGAAGACATCAAATATTTTTGTCAGCATAATCCAGACTTTCACTAAAACAGGAGAGAAGTATATAGAACAATTGGAAGTGTGAGTAACTGTTGGAAATGTGAGCTGCATGAATTAATAATTTTCTAAGTATAGCTAAAAGAATGCTTGTCCAAAAGCATTTGAATGCATCTCTTCATTGCCAGACATACACACACACACTGCTAAATTGCAATTAGACATTTCTTAAAAGCAATATTATGCTTTCTAAGGAGCAATATAAAAGAGGTCTCAATGAGTTTTCTTAATGACAGTGCACTTCACCAGTTTCACAAAACATTGATTGTAGTATGTTTAAGATCTGCAGAGATAAGGAAGAACGTTTCCCTCTAACAGGTTCCGAGAGAAGAAGGTGAAGTTGTGCATTCTTATTTTGAATGTATTCCTAAATTGCACATTGCCAGAAATAGCTGTTGAAATGAATGGAATATTTCAAATTGGGTTTTTTCTACAGCTTATAAAAGCATCTTGAACAGACCAGGTCAAACAGAAATGGGATGACTGGGCATACTATTCTAATTCTGAAATATGACTGGTCTTATATTGAGAGAAGCCTCCCACAAGGATGGCAAAACATCAAAACATCTGGGCATCCCCTGGCCAACGTCCTTGCAGATGGCCATTTCTCTCACACCAGAAGCGACTTGAAGTTTCTCAAGCTGCTCCTGACACAGAAAAAAAAACACTGTTGAATTTTGCATTAACTTTTAATTTCCTTTCATTCAGTCCTTGTTTACTCTGATAATCACTTGACCATATTACAATTTATGTTAAAATACAGGTACATTTTAAAATAATATTGTGAGCTGCCTTGAGTCCCAGTTCTGTGAGAAAGATGAGATATTGAATAATTAAATAGTGCTATTCTCAGGAAGACACAGCGAGGTTTAGATGGCAGACAAAAAAAAATCTTGCCCCTCCTATAAACTTAACCTTACCTGGAATTTTATTTCATGGAATTATTCCACAGCAATCACTGAGAGCGGCTACCTAACAACTTGAGCAGTCTCACTATCAAACATCTCTCCATTTGCACAACTATGCCAATTTGCTGGTCCATGGTGAACTTCACCTTACTGGTCATTTGACTCTTATTTAGTGCTTGACTTATGTTGGTTTTACATTTGTGGTGGTCTCATTTTATTGTTTTTCAATCGTTCATTTTGTATAGTTAGCAACCATGGGTGATATACAGATAAGATGGAGAAAATCGTTTCAAGTCAGTCAGTGAAATTATTAGGTAACATGCTAAAAAGACAACAACAATGCGATTTATCCTTTTGGGTAACTTCTTTACAAACACATGTCAGATTAGAATAAATGTTCAAGACCTACCCTCCCATTTCTTCCTCATCTTGCTTCACTCTGCAGCAGGGAATAAATTTTCCCTCTAAATATAGTGCACTGCAGTAAACACTGCTTGTGAATAAAAGATTTACAACACATTAATAGAACCATATAGGCCCAACTGGTCTTAAATATATCTAGACACACAGTTTAAAGTTTTCATGACTATCTAAAGGAAGATCTGCAGATAGCGATGCCTCATGTTTAAATCTATCTAATGTTTATACCAATATATCAACTCACTCTGCCCTTCTACCAGTCTCCAATGATTTATTTCTACTAATGTAGCAGAAAGTCCTGAACAGAAAATTTCTCTATATTCTACTATTTTATTTGTCTCTTCTACCATCTTGTAACAATTCACTCTACAGTAATCCTTACTAGCAAATAATTTTTTTTAAAAAAAAAATAGCAACTGTGGGAGGAAAGGTTTCCCTTCTATCTATAAAACTGAAATAAGCAGTGTTAAGCGTGACATTTATACTGCACAGGAATCAGGAAACGGAAGAGAGACACTGACTGAATACAGCTCATGATGCTTCAAACAGATTTTTGGAATCTCACAGAATTGAGAAACAAAGAAAGGGTTTTAAATTGTTCAGTTATTTATCTTCTGTCAAAAATGATGTACAAGAGAAGCAGAGTTACATGTTTTATTTATATGAGTAGCATTGCAGCAACAAAGATAATTTTGATTTAAGGAATACAGGAGACCTAAGGAACACTTCACATTTCACACAGCACTGCAGGCACACCTGTTTTTGCGACACCCAAGGTGTGAATGAGAGTTTCCAAACGGTGGACATGTGCAGGGGAATCATAGCCAATTATGACTCCCCAGTGTTTGCAGTTGTTTGGAAACTCTTAAACATTAGATATTTCTCGCAGCAAGCATTAGTGTACTCATAGGCCTAAATAGTGATGTAAAATTTACAGAAAGGTTGAGGCCAATCGGAAAGAAAAACAAATCCCCCCCCCCCCCAAGAATGGAGGGAAATACAGATTGAAAATCACTTTGTTACTTTGGGAACATAAACCACAGCATGTATAACTTGGCTTGTATAACATAAAAGTATCATGTTGGATGCATAGAAGATCCAATTTATTTAGAAAATAATTACAAACTGAATTTAGTTTTTTCACATAGTATTGTTACACATTGAGCTACAAGATCCTGGACCATAAAATAAAGAAAATCCTCTTCAATAATGCCAAGCAGATATAAATCCCATAAAAAAACGAGAAAGGGAAACAAAGTCTAGATATTACAATTATGTGAGAAACTGAATCTTATATAAGCACTTAATTGCTATATAGCTTTTTAGAAATAATGTGGGGCCATGAGGAATAAAGGTTTGAACATCTTGTACTAAATATTGTATTAATAATCTATCTATATATCTATCTATGCTTCCGGAAGAAATGGGAGCCAAGAGCCTACATTATCAGATGTACTATGATGGAGTTCCATTGTTATAGATACATCTGACTATGGACCTCCTCCCCAAAGTCCCACTTTTCAAGTAGGCTGGCACCTCAGCTGAAAACTCTCTGAGAAAATGTCAACCAGAGCACTGAGAAATGACATCTGCATCACTTTCCCATTCACTAAGAACAAGCATCTGGAGAGACCCCTAGGGTCCTGTTACAACTGCTAGGCTCACATGTGATCTGCATCCAGGAAAAAGTAGCAGATATCATTCCCCAGTCTTCAATGCCTTCAAAACTCTTCAGCGGAGGCACTGCCACACTGAAAAGATACATTTGGGGATCGGGTATGATTTTTTCACCAACATAAGCATGAATCCTCAGCAGTTATGGGATCAACTACTGAACAGGATGTCAACTGGGAGAATACTTCTTTCCAGACTTCACTTCTTTATGCTTAAATCTATTTTTTATCCCAAACAATAGTTACTCCGCTAACTAAATGTGAAGTGAATAAATCAATGTTTGTATTGTTGAAATTGATAGAATGTATCATAGTGGTGAAATGTGAATTTGTGTATGTATATATCTGGTGCTGTCTCAGAGCAAAGATGCAATGTACACTGCTGGAGCAGAAAGGGTTAACCAGTAGGTTATGTAGATTGGGAAGTGACGAAGGACGTCTGTACCAGCGTCCCTCAGCGTTTTGTATAAAAGCCATGCTATCTGTCCTTGTCGCGAGTTCGAAGAGATTGTGCTGTAGAGTGAGATGGATTATTGTGTGTGAGTAAAATAATTGTTTTTTGTACTGAAGACTCAGCGTTCCATGTTATCCGAGAAGCTTCATAACAAACTCGGTTTATCACCAAGCCTACGCTTCAAGAAATAATAACATTATTTGTTCATTTGATTTGATATACTAGCAATTGTTGGGAGTAGCAATTGGATTTAGATTATAATTAATATAGCAGGATTCAGGAAAATGTAGAGTACAATTTAAGTTCCACTTGTCATCTCATTTTTCAGTGCACCACTACAACCGGGAGCCCCACAGCCTCCCAATTGCTATTTTTTAAAAATTCAGGAAGGTTCTACTTGAACATTCCTGCCCGAAAACTAATTCATATCCTGCCACCTCGATACTCCTTACCAGTTGCAAATAAGCCCTAGCAAAACTTCAAGTGACATGTTGCTTCCATGTTGTACAAGATGAAGCCCTCTGCTCCAGTAAAGCAACCAAGTCCTGGTTTAAAGTACCAAAATTCACTATTAAGGCCAATATGGGCTCAAGTTTTCAGCTCATTTAAAAAGCATTAAGTCTAGGCATCTAAAGAAAGCAGCAGCCTGATCTAAACATGTATGTTTGGTTTGTTCCAGTTCTGATGAAGCTCATGGATAGAGGCAAGCTGACACATTTCTACCTTCCTTCAATGGAGGTTGAAGTTAAGGGGTGAGGAGAGACAGGCTTATATCAATTCCGTCTTACTAAGCATGCACAACTGAATAGGGTTGATGCTGCTTGATAAGGGCTTCTTTTTATCTATTGTACGAGACAATGAGGATATTCACATGGTTAGCAATACTGACTGTGTATTATGTTTTAAAATATTTTACTGAAAAAGTAGCAGTTATTCCCAGCACTAGGGCATGAGAAGCATATTCCATTTTATTCCTGTAACCATGATGGTCCTATAATTTAAGTGAATTTAAAATATAAAATTGCACATGCCTGACATATTTCTTTATATATATATCAGAGTAGACTGACTTCTTTCCCTCTGATTTGTGTAAAACAAAACATATGACAAAGCAGTTTTATACATGGGAATTGAAGTATGAAGGAAGAAGATAAATTTTAGCTATTATAATAAATAGCACGACTGAACGTATTCTATAATTTTCTCTAATTCCTTTATAAAGACAAAATACAAATTTGGAGCATTTCACAGAAGAAGTCATTTACTTGTCTTACCCAGAATTATTCTTTTCTAATAAGGTTAACAGATCTTTAACAGATCTTTAACAATTAATTTCATCTAGCAACTATTAATTTTGGTTAATAAGCACTCTTGAGAGGTAAATTCTATGGAATACAAAGGAACTTTTTCCCTATTAACTACATTTATATTAAGATGAAACTCGCATTTTTAAAATCACTTCTTATCTTGATTATTTTTAATAATTACTAAAGGTTAGCTTAAGCTTTGCTAACTTTTTGTTGTAAGTAATCTGAATATACTTTTTCAAGTGTTATATGTTAGTTAAGAACTGCACCAGTGGAACAATAGAGTTAATAGGAGGGAAAAACATGAGAATCAATATCGGAAAGAACTGTTTTCTGGGTTTTTCCATTGCTCTCGTCTTCAAAGGGCCAATTACTAGCAAACATATTTACTTTTGCATGCTCAGTATCCAATAATATCTACAATACATTCCCGTTAGCACATGCATTCATATATTAAAAATACTTTTCAAAATATGTAACTTACATAACAAAGAGATATTTAGGAAACCTCTGCTTACCTTGAATGCTTACCAGTATAAATAAAGAAGAATTGGCTGTGTCCTCTTGCTTAAAACAGCAATGAAATTATATTTCCCAAATTGTCATACATACACAGACACACATCACATGCCTACTGTCTTCCTAATAGCTTGGATGGTTTGTAGCAAGTTAGATACATCTTCTCTCTATGATCCATCAAATACTCCAAGTTCAAACCAAATTGTATTAAGAGGATAACCTTACTCAGGGGAATGGGAGCAGACACACACAGAGGGAAATAAAATTCAGAAGGCATAAATCAGACAGACACTGAAAAATTGATGGGACAGAATAATGGCAAATCTAAACAGTGAAGGGGTATATAGAAGAATGAACAGTATAGAGATCCCGGGGGGGGGGGGGGGCCATACTATAAACCAGTTTGTAGTTGCTATAAATAGCACTAAAACCACTTGATAATTTTCAGGTAGCACCTCTTTAAACCACAATTTGCAGAAATGATGGTAAAAGGAAAAAAGATCATCTGATTCTCAGAGAAGTACAATGTGAGAGACTATAATTTCCCTTTTATTTTCTATTTATTCATCTGATTTAATAATTTTAAATGTAGTAAATATTTTAAGAGGCCTAACCATTGCACACCCTAACACACTAACCCAGGATTCCTCTAACCTTTTAAGCAGAGGGCTGGTATCCAGTTCCTCAGACCATTGGGGGTCGAGACTATAGTGTGAAAAAATGAACAAATTCCTACGCACACTGCACATATCTGATTTGTAGTGCAAAAAAATGAAAGAACAATATTTTAAATGATGACCAATTTTAACCAACATAAACTTACCAGTATTTCAATGGGAAATGTGGGTCTGCTATTGGCTGATGATAGAGTAAAGTCAATTAGGATTGTTGCTGTTTTTGTTGTGTGCCGTCAAGTTGTTTCAAACTTGGGGAGACCATAAGTCTAAAGATTAGGGTAGGGTCAGGTAAATGACCTTGGAGGGCTGCATTTAGCCCACAGGCCTTCGTTTGGGGACCCATGCTCTAACCAGGTAAAAATTGAAGGCCTCTTTAATTATACATAGGTTGCTGCATGTTGGCAAAACAAGATAGCAGAGAGGACCCACTGAACCTCACTTGGGAAGGTGTTTGTTGTTTAGATGCAGATACTAAGTTCACTTTCTCCCATATTATCACTAGATGAGACTGTGAGGGTAGTGGGTCAGAAATGAAGCCTTAGCACAAAAAAAGTAATACTTGTATACAAAAATAGAGACTTTTAAATAGTCTGGACCCAAACTGTTTATAACCACAACCTTGGATTATGCCCACTGAAGCTGTTTCAGCAAGAGATTTATTTGAGCGTAACCTACTCTAGTGATTCCCTTCATGATAGCTAATTTTCCCTATACATTACAAGAAGGCATGTAACTTTGTTGTTGTACTCTTGGCTATTCCTAGTTTCTTTCAAAGGTAACCAAAAGGTGACATTAATGCATAAATGTTCCTAACAAACAAACGGAGACAACCTAATCTTATGATAGTGTAGTTGTTTTTCCTCTATGTAGTGCATGAGACAAGTCATATTACTCATGCAAGACTGATTATACAAATATCTCCTATTGGAATGACATGGCAGTAACATAGTATGCACACACTCCATTAAAGGAAGAATGGCAACTAAATGTACATTTTTTCCTAAACTTGCTCTAAGTGTATGCACATCTGTCAATATTATATTTGTAAATTTAAATTACCGCAAAAAACTGAAACGATTAACATAGTATCTTTTATAACATTACAATATTGAATTTAGCCTACCAGTGTTTTCTACAGCTTGCATAAGTCACAACTGATTGGACACAGTCCCTACGGATGTGCCATTTCATCCAGACTGGACGGTTCATTAGTCATAATTACTATAACTGTACAGCAGAGACTGCAGTTTTATCTCATCATACATCTTTGATAAAGCTGCTTCCATTTCTGCATCATCAGCATGTAAAGTTACATTATTGGCCCTTTTATTTTTTCCAATATGTGATTAAACAAGGCTGTACATCTTTGGAAATGCACAGAACGTTAGCATAAGCTTTTTTCATTCCCATTTTATAGTGTGTGCGCACACACACCCCACTAATGTCATTCATGCTGTGACCACCATTTGAACTTTTTGTTAGAATCAGCTGCTTTACACACTATGAACAGCAACAGAACAAAGAGATTCTGGAGGGTTGGAATACTGCAAAAAGAAAACACTCAATACAGACGCAAACACTAGCTCTGTGCTTCACAACCCTTGGTTCAAGTTTTTATGTTGTAAATCTGACATCTGATCCAAATTAGCACAATATTTTTGATACGACATGAAAGAGGGGTCATTTTTCAAGGAACCAAATCAATGCTAATAGTGATCCTAGCAGCTTTAACTCCTGCTAGCACAGAAGGGGTTGGGAGGAAGAGAGATGTACACTTTCCTAAAATAGCTGTACCTTTGGGAGAATATAAGCAAGTACTGATGCTGGAAAGATGGGAAAACGAGGGCTTATATGTTTGAAAGAAACATGCATACTTATCAAAGTATGGGTTGGAAGAACAGTAGGCATTCACAACACAAAAGACTGACTTTACCCCCTTTCGGTGCCCTTCCTTCTTGCTTTCTAGAATGTTTAGAAAAGCCCATTGTTTAATAATAGGAAACAAAAATGCCAGTGGCAGCATATGAGCACGCAGAGAATACCTATGATATGCCACATAAACACACATAATCGACAGCTGCATACAGCTACTGAGGCTTCGAAAATCCCAGAGTAATTAGTGTTGTCTGAATGCAATGACATCTGTGTTCTCATGGTCCTCTAGACCTGTCAAGCCAATCAGAGGGACATGAAAAAAAATATGACAAGCATTACAAATGCCCTTCTGAAAGGTCTCACTTTGGGAAAGCTAAAGAAATGACACATGCCACCTCGCTTTTTGCCAATATATTTAAGCAGTTAAAGCTACAATGCTTGAAAAAGTCTTGAGAGTCACTTTGCTTTAAGTATGAAGGCCTTATATAGAAAAATAGGTGGGTACTACTCCACTTAAATTGAGCAGAATTTAATAAATTTATTGACAGAAAATCAGGTTCATAAACATGTTATTACAGTATAGAGTCTAGACAATAAATTCAGGTTATATTTTTCAAATACTTCTTAGTTCCATATCTTTATGGCTCAAGACAGGATCTTAAACCATTTCTGCCATTGTATCTCACAATAGAAGTGGGAAAAGATTTGCATTCTAAGCCATTCCATCGAATGCATGAACCTTTGTTTTAAAATTCGAGTTCCAATCCTTCAGTCCAATTCCTAGGCTGCTGTGGCACAGTGTATGAGCATGTGTTTGCAGCAAGAAAGACATTAGTCATCATTAACAGAAGCACTGACACCAAACCTAAGTGCCTTTCTTCAGTGACCAAGTGGCAATCATCTTTCTCTTACACTGTCACTGCTGATTAGGGTTTCTTTTCATGAAAATTTAATTTGTTGCCTTTCTGCATTTCCTTTAAATAATTTTGCAGGAATAACAAAATAGGCCAAGATAATACTGCAGATGTAAAACAATGCTCTAATTGAGAACCATTGCCATATAAACTCTCTGAAGAAAGAATAGTGAACATATACATAGGTTTAAAATCTCTGAATTCTGTAATACGACTGTGGGGAGTATGAATTGAATTATATAGCCTATATTTTCTAGTTTTTCCTTATATATTTATCTTAAATAAATGTTTAAAAGCTTATTTGCAAATATTGACTTAAACTGTTTTTCTAAGTCAGTGGTATTTTATGGGCACCTAAAACAAACCAATTGTTTCTTCATATTATACTACACATAAAATTTGTAGCCAAAAATTACAAATCAAACATCAGCAATTTAAATAATTTCAACTAATGAGAAGACATGAAAAGAATTCATGAAAAGAATGCAAGATCATGAAAATATTCAGTCCCTGCTTCTTATTTGACATTGTAAAGATTTGCAGAACATGATAACTTGCTGTTGTGCCGTTTTAAAGAAATTTATCTTATTGGTTTTTTTCAGGCTTATTTTAATGTGTTTAAAGGTTTATTTTAACTATAAGTATATGCAACATCTGTACAAAGAACAAAACATGGGAGGATCCTTAAAAGTAAATGCCATACTTAGCATCCCTTAAAGCAGTGGTTCTCAACCTATGGGTCCCCAGATCTTTTGGCCTTCAACTCCCAGAAATCCTAACAGCTGGTAAACTGGCTGGGATTTCTGGGAGTTTGTAGGCCAAAACACCTGGGGAACCAGAGTTTGAGAATCACTGCCTTAAAGAATAGCATAGTTTTTGGAGATTACAAATTCAACCTTTCCAAAAAGAAGTAGATGCCAGATGTTGATGTCTGCAAGTAAGCTATTGAAAACTAAGTACCCTATTGCAACCTTCTCTTCTTCTCAGTATAAGCTACACAGAGGATCACAGGAGATAAGAGCTCCATAAAAGAGGGCAGGGATACCCGCAGCTCACAGAAAACATTTCTATTTTTCCTCTGGGGGACCCCACCACAATTTCCCTCCATGTTGTAGGTTGCCCACCCAGCAATATGCCTTAACTCTCTGCAGTGCATTTCCAACTAAATGGAGAGGTAGATGTGGAAGTTGGTGACAGGGAGTTCTATTTTCAGCAGTCCAAATGTACTTGACTAAATCTGAAAACAATCTCATGTAATTAAACATCAACTTAAGTGCTGGATAACAAGATATACTGGAATTGTCTTAATGTAAAATCCAGGAACCTTAGTTATAACTACAGCAATTTCTTCTCTTGTACAGCATGTTCTTTTAAGAGTAGTACTGATTAACCAAGAGAGGGAATCGCTGTATGATACTTCATGTAGTTGTAACTAAGGTTCCTGGGTTTTACAGAAGAAAGATTATTTAGCAGATTGTATGCTCCAGGATTATATTTTTGAAAGGATGAAGAAATACACAACAGCCTGTTGTAAGAAAAATTGAGACTCAAAATGGGGAATTCTGAGAGCTAGAGTAAAAGTAAAAATAAAATATAAAGAACTGAATCATGTCAAAAAATAATCAAGCTGAAGACACAACTACTGGACACAAGTGGTTGATAAGTGGGGAATTGGGATTTGTAAGGTTAAAAAAATAAGACACATTATACTGAGTGAAAAAGTAAGTGGAATTTCATTATCGAGATAATCGAGAACAGACAAGCATCCCGAGCTCTGAGGATTACCTGGGAAGTAATCCCACTGGAGCATTGCAGCACACCTAAATACCTGGGAGTTACCTTGCTCTGACCTACAAGAAGCACTGCCTGAATATCAAGCAAAAATTGGGTGCAAAAACAATATCATATGAAAGCTGACTGGCACAACCTGGGGATCACAACCAGATACAGTGAAAACATCTGCCCTTGTGCTATTCTACTTTGCTGCTAAAACAGTGGATGTGGGTCTTAATGAGATATGCCACACTATCACGAGGTGTCTGCGCCCTACACCACTGGAGAAATTACACTGTTTAGCTGGCATTGCATCACCTGACATTTGCCAGGAAGTAGCAACCAATAGTGAAAGGACCAAGGCAGTGACATCTCCAGCACATTCCCTGTTTGGGTATCAGCCAGCACGCCAACGACTTAAATCAAGAAATGGTTTTCTAACATCTACAGAGACACTCGCTGGAACAAGGTGTAATCAACGGCATGCAAGTGTGGAGAAGAGCAAACCACAGACCACCTACTACAATGCAACCTGAGCCCTGCCACATGCACAATGGAGAAGCTTCTTATGGCAACACCAGAGGCACTCCAAGTGGCCAGCTACTGGTCAAAGGACATTTAATAGAATACCAATTCTGCAAACTTTGTGTTTTGTTTGTTTGTTTGTTTTTAATGCAATACAACTGTTTGGTTCACTCCTGACACGATAAATAAATATTATCGCTATTTGTTGTATTACACTACTTGTGTTTACAATAATATTTGTTAAAGAGTAGTACCACTTATGATGTAGTGCCGTGCACTGTGCTACTCTCCTAAACATGTGACTAGCTACTCCTGAAGTAGTCATGTGTTTAAAAGGTCTCGTTTACTAGTAAATGTTTTTAGGGTTGAAGTGTCAATATCCAAATACTTTATATGTTAGTAACTCTCACAGTAACTACAATGAATTTAAGGATATAAAGCCATGTATTTTAAACCCTGTATATGTATGTGAAATGATCCAACAGCAAGCCAATAATAATAATAAAAATAATAATCTTTATTTATAACCCACCACCATCTCCCCAAAGGGGACTTGGGGCTGCTAACATGAGGCCAAGCCCAAAAACAATACAACACAACTGAACACAAAACAGCAAGGAAAAAACCCATCAAAACAAAATATACAAAATAACAAATAAAATAAAATAGTATAACATCACATAGTATAATCAACACAACGGACGGGCCAGATGTATGGGATAAAATGTTAAAAGGTTAAAACCCTGGGTGTGATAGGAGCACAAATTGTATTTGTAAGAAAGGAGCAATTGGGTTTAACCTTTATAAAGGGGGAGCTGCTTTATCATGAGGGTGAATTGTAGGTTTGAACAAACAGATGCAAACAGATACATACTGTGTGACTGACAAAATAAATAAAAGGATCACATACATTTAACCAATATAATATTAGTATATCTGACTTTTAAAAAACAGTATGGCCTAACAGCTTCCTATTATTCTTTAAAGTACAACATGACACGGCAATTTAATTTCAGCCACAAAGAGAGAGTGAAATTTACACTCGGTATTATGATGTCTCTTCCACAATTAATTTAGTCTTATAAACTGAAAGTGCAGACACTAAATTCCCTTCTGCCTCTTTCCCTTCCTTCTCTAACCCCCACCCAAGGGTCTTCGCATCAAGTTCAAGAGAAGTTTAGCTGTTTGGTTCCCCCCACCTTCCTAAGTCACTTGTCAGGAAAAGGTTGGGCAATTTATTGACCACTTCTGGCCGCATACTGTCAGTGTTGAAGGAAATATGAGGGAAGGTTGTCGCTACTGTTCTGGAGCTCATTGATAATGACATACCTGCCTCTGTCACCCATTACCCATACTACAAACTACTTAGACCTAACTGAAAAATCAATAGCATACTTGCACTGGTTCCTGTGGCTGCCTCCTTTGATTGTCAGCTCCTGTCTAGGGTCAGCACTTACATGAAAGGGGCTGTGACTGCCTGATGCTTTCAGGACAACCTAACGATATGAAACTAGCCAACAGAACAGTAAATTCTGTCTTCCTGCCCTCCTCATCAATTAGGCTCTGACTAGGCTTGCCTGCAGAAATCTGACCTTTTAAGTTTAGGGGAATATGGACTAGCTGAACACACCATTGCCTTCCGCACTGAGTCAGGAAATGCAGTGACAGGTTAAACAAAACAGAAGGTTGTAACTGTCATAATTTGCATTGCACTTTCACGCCAACAAGGGTGTTATCAGTGGGGGCAAGCCCTGGAACACACAACTTAAGCACCCCTAAGTTGCCCTCCTCATAAATTTTCAAGTGAAGTGAGATAAAACATAAATTCTTTTCTTCCAAGCTTGAATTTTGGAAGTACACAAACTAGTGAAATTAGTTTCCAGAACCCCCCAAAAAAAACTTTGTGTAATGCCATGAATGACAAATGTCCCTCTTTTAAACTTAACTAACTGCTACTTGTAAATGTTCTAAAGGGGTTTTGGGAGCCCCCCCCCCCTAAATTCTAAATATCCACACTCCAACATAATTCTGCATATATTTCTGATTTACATGTAATTAGAAATAAAACAATTAAATATTTGGTTATATAAATGGTATGTGATAAGAATTTTAATCTGCTCTCCAAGGTCATGTTTGCTAACAACACCTATATAAATAAAAATGTAATGTTCGTTTGTGGGATTAACATAACTCAAAAACCACTTGACAAATTGCTGCCAAATCTGGCCACAGGACACTTACTAAACCAAGGAGTGCCCATCACTAAAAAAATTGATTTTGTCATCTGGGAGTTGTAGTTGCTGGGATTTATAGTTCAAATATAATCAAAGAGCATTCTGAACTCCACCAATTATGGAGCTGGACCAAACTTGGCACAAATATTCCATATTTCCAAATATGAACACAGATGGAATTTGGGAGAAATAGACCTTGACATTTGGGAGTTGTAGTTACTGGGATTTATAGTTCACCTACAATCAAAGAGCATTCTAAACCCCACAAACAACAGAATGGGGGCAAACTTCCCACACAGAACCCACATGACCAACATAAAATATTTAAGGCCATCCAGTCCAACTCCCTTCACTAGGGCAAGAAAACGTAATCAAAGCCCTCCTGACAAAGAGCCATCCAGCCAGAGATATAGATATATATGACTCACACACAGAGATAGTATTGTAGAATTGAAAGGGACCCCTAAAGAAGAACAATTATATGTTGCATGTTCCAGAGTAGTCAAACCAGGCAATCTCTATAAACAGAGGCTGGATGGCCATCTGTCAGAAGTAGGGTTGCCACATGAATAAGGGACAGGTACCTAAAAATAGGGTTTTTTTCACAAAAATAAGGGACACTTCATAAAAACTTGAAAATCATCAACTGATTTTCAAGTTTTTATGAAGTGCCCCTTATTTTTGTGAAAAATTCTCTATTTTTAGGTACCTGTCCCTTATTCTTATACCAAAAAGTGGCAACCCTAGGTGCTTTGAATGTGATTTTCCTGCTTCTTGGCAGAGAGTTGGACTGGATGGCCCACGAGGTCTCTTCCAATTCAAGCATTCTATGATTCTATGCATCCATTGTCTCTATTCATATTTTGTCTATGGCTTGGAAAGAAAAATTCAATTATTTTTCTTTCCAATCCTCCCCCTCTAAATATATTTTTGTCGCTTTTGTTCAAGTAAAAAGGCACAAAATGCATTATGCTAACTTTCAAAGCACAGTGATTTTTTCCATCAGGTAAAGAAAGTAAATATCATTGGGGGGGGGGGAGTGATGATGCTAATGTCACAGGCCTATCTTGCCTTGGAGGCTTTCTTAAATATTGCTCTTGAGGGAGAGTCAATATAGATATAGTGGTTTTGCCAGTTCCTCCCTCTGAAATGGAATCTATAGCACATGATATTCAATGGCAATCTCCCATCCAAGTATTAAACAGGGTTGACCCTACTTAAGAGTCTGTGATTGGATAAATGCCACACCCCTTATTGTCTTTCAGAGCACTTAAAGCAGTAAAAGAAATGCAATAAAATTTTCATTTCTATCAGCAGTACTGAAGTAATTCCCTTTGAGATCTTGTTCTTTATTTATGCCATTTGTTGTCCTGTATATTTTTCTCCCATCTTTGCCTGATAAAGAAGCTTGGTGAATGGTCTAACAAAGATATCCATGTGATAATGAATTTCTGTGTTGTTGTATGACCAACATGGCCACCCCATCATTTTAGTTTTGTTACTTAACTACTACTTATGATTTAGAAATTGGACTACAACGCCAAGACTTAACAGGAAGATGCTATGCTTACACACAGATTCCCACACATGCTATGAGAGCTTAGAAAAGTTTGTGGACTAGACTTATCTCCTGTATGATCCACTTCAGAGGTTAAGATCATCGAGGAAGGCCCTGCTTTTGATTCCACCTTCCTTCCAAGTGCGACTGGTGGGAACGAAAGACAGGCCCTTCTCAGTGGTGGCCCCTTCTCTACGGAACGCCCTCCCCAGCAAAATTAGATCAGCCCCCTCTCTCCTAACCTTCAGGAAAAACTTAAAACATGGCTTTGGGACCAAGCCTTTGATCAGTAATTTGAGCAGCTCAACAACCGATATGAATTAATATGATTGACAAATGGAATGGCCCTGGATTATTATCTGGATTGTGTGATTTTAATGGATGTTTTAATAACTGATGTTTTAAACTGCTTGAGTTTCAATGTATTTGTTTATTTTATGGACATGTATATGTATGGCACTAAATTGTTGCCTGTTGTAAGGCTGCTCTGAGTCCCCTTCAGGGTAAGAAGGGTGGGGTACAAATGTGGTAAATAAATAAATAAATAGACGTCCCCTCCACACAACTTGGAGATTCTGGGATTTTTAGTTTAAAGGGGTAACTTTTCAGAGTTCTGTCTGTTGTTTGCTTCTACAAACTAGAATGCAGAATTCACCCACTCAGAAAATGAAAGTTCCATTATTAGTTTCTGTGTCTAAGAACCCTTTTGACTTAAAATTATTCAATAGTGAATCTTTTTATTAAGACACAATAAGCATATGTAGTAGTTACTTTGTGATACACCATATTTCACTTCAATATATTAATTATGCAAACATAAAGTATGAACAGTGTTCATTGACATTATCTTCTGTATCTTCCATAAGCAAATAGGAAAATCATAGCTAGCTAGCTACTGAAACCTGAAGGTGAAAATAATATTTGCGAACTTGTTCATCTACGGAGTAATCCTGTGCATGCTTATTCAGACATAAATATCATTGTTCCCAATGCTGAAGGATATTTGAATTATAAGCCTGTGCAAGTTTACTTAGAAACAAATTTTACTGCATTGAATTTGCAACCAGGTTAGTTTTTGTTTATTTATTTATTAGATTAATATATATACTTTCCCCAAAGAATTGCACTCAAAGTGACTAATATTTGTTTTAAAAAATGAAATGAAAAAAATGAAAAATTACATGAGTTTGGGATTTTAATCCCACTATGTCCAGCAAAACTTTGGCATTCTTAGAAGCAGCAGATCTGTCCCATCTTGCCCTTTCCCCTACAATGTTAAATTACTGGAAATGTATATTTTAAAAATTACTCTATTTCATAATATAAAATAAGATCAACTTTTTGGCATTTTAATTCTGAAATTGGTTCAGTTCTAAAGTACAACATACGGAGGTGGAAGGATGGGGGCAGGATCTGAAATGTTTCCGCCAATCATTGACAGTAACAACTAACATCTTGTTTTGCACAACAAGCAAAATGTAAGGTTGACCTGCTGATGGATGCCTCAAAATACTTCAAAAGCCCAGCAATCAAGAAGGAAAGGGGACACCAGAGAAGGGCTGAGTAACATCAGCATGTATTACAATAAGCTTTAATTTAAAGCACAGTGGTTTCCTGTGAATCTCAACATGTTTCTGGTTTAATCAGATGATAGTGCATGACCCAACCCTAACCTCTATAAACTACCAAGCCCACCACACCTTGATCAAGAGTGATCTTAAACGTCTACCTATGCTAAGTCTACAAAGCCAGCCCAGATACTGAGCAGCCTGGTTTCTGCATGGAATCGAAACAAAACAAAGAGGTATAGACTTTAAAACAAATGATAGACAGTGACCTGCAGAGTGAGGGCAAATCTTGAGCTTGTGTTGGAGATAACATCCCAAGGAAATGGAATGTGAACTATGATGGCTGCATCTGGCAACTGGGAAGGCGTAAAGAAAGGCTAGCAAGATCAAACTAATAAGGCTTTGCTGGAGCCTCCCCATCCAAACACTCAAAAATGGCCATAATCCATGCTAAAGGTTATGGGTTACCCTTCTATCACAGACTGCAAGACGCAATGGAAAAGCCAAAGAAAATACAGTTAGGCAGTTGTGTATGATGAGGGGGAAAAATCCAGTTAAACGGTAGGAAGAACTTCCTAACAGTCAGAGCTGTTCAGAAGTGGAACATGCTACCTTCTCTGGGGTTTTTAAAGCAAAGGCTGGATGGCCATCTGTCAGGAGATCTTCAATTGTGCATGGCACAAATAAACACTGCATATACACTTATTAGCTGCAGTCCCATTCACAACATGTAGGTTCTGATTTCACTACAGTTCAGGCATGTAGGTTCTCAGGGTGGTCAGCGAAAAGGCCTTACTGGTACATTATTTAAACTGTTATGTTTATTCATAACATGATCTGATCACCACATTATATCCCACATTAAATTGGGATAACAATGTTTGAGGGTAGACCCTTTCCACCCAGTCTCAGCCCCCGAACCAAACTCAGCCCCCCTGAATCAAAATCCTGGCTACGGCCCTGCTACAGTTAGAACTTATAAAGTCCTGTTGATTTTAAGCTTATGCTTATTGCTCATTACTCATAATCAAATAAAAAGGATTTAGCACTGGCTGGATAATGTGCCTCCCACCCCCAAATCCCACTAACATTTAAATAAATATATTTGGTGGCAACAGATGTCATGAATTCTAGTGCTGAATAAATACAATAATAGCAGGATGCATTGAGTCTAGATGCGTCTTTTAAAAATATATACAAGCCTAAAGTGTTGACTATGCATCTACAAGCTACTAGATTACTATGCATCTAGTAGCACCACACGTCCTTTGTGTATGCCTATCAGTTAGTGAAGAGAAAGGTTATGGACAGTGTCCAGCCCCAGCAAGCAAACCATTTGGAAACACTCATCGTCATAGATCAAAAGATCTTTCACTTTATCCACAGTAGATTTGAACACACTATTCCAGCCTTTTACTGCAGACAAATCAATTAAGAAAACAAGAGAGACTCATTAGAATCCAAAAATAACAAAAGATTTGGAGGTAGGGCAAGGAATGAGAGACAGAAAAAAGAAACAGATAGGTATAACCACTGCATATATAGCCAAAGACAGCTGTTTTTACACCCTAGATTGGGATTATTGAGAGTTTAGAAAAATGGCTAGCAATCTTTTGCTCACCGTATTATTCCAACCAGATTGAAATGTGGCTTTTGTATTTTATTTTTGTGATCAGATAGTTCTCTTTCATCATTCTCTATGGACCCTCAATGCTCAGGAACCCAATCACACTCCTCAAAATAAGTAACAACATTTACCTGGATCAAATATATACTATATAGAAGAAGAAAAAAGAAGGAAATTAAGAATTAGCATTATATTATGGAGTCACTAACTCAGTTGGCTCTCAGAACTGTTTTATTGAACCTTAAAAGAGTCCTCTCATTTAGAACACAGGTTTATAAGCTTGGAATTACTGGTGATGGTTGGGTGTCCCAAGGGGTAGCCTATAAAGCTGGGGAAACATATTTGCGATCTCTCCTGCGCAACTGAATTGATCCCCTAGAGAATATTAAATCAAAGCATAGCAAGTCTGATGTAGAAGATAACAGAATATTAGGACGGATCCATAGTCTGCTGCTGAAACACATCAGCTCAAAAAACATTGATTTCAAACAGCAATCAGAAGATGATATCTGATGTTTAATTGGCATCTTATCATAAAGACTGCTTCTTACAGCTATATGTGCCTGAAACAGGTTGCTCATACAGTGTTGTTGGAAAATGTCAAATGGAGGACATGAGTATTTTAAAAAAATATTAAGATATTTAAATAACTCTAACCAACTATATTTGCTCCTGTCTAAAATTAGTAGAAAGCCTAAGTTCTATGGTCCCTATATTCATGCACACAATTGAATCACAAGAGGCAAATTTATAACAAGGAAACAATGCCCTAGTGCCAAATTTGATTTAAATGCACTAGAAGGCGTGAAGTCAGGTATTGTTGATTCACAGATTTGCAAATCACCATAATGAATGAGACCACTATCTTATACCATTGAGCTGGATTCACCTCGGAGTAGACATATAGTTATGCAATGTATTTTAGTTTATAACCAGAAATCATCTATGTTTAACACTGAATCATAACCAAGAAAATCAAGATGCTATAAAAGCAAAATAATCATACTTATTTGCCTTTAAGAAATGCTATAATAATCCAGGATTTAATCTTACCCATTAAAAATTAAATAGAAAATTGGGTTGTTGTGAGGTTTTCGAGCTGCATGGCCATGTTCCAGAAGCATTCTTCAGAACATGAAAAAGGAGGAGAAAGAGATAATGCTTCTGGAACATGGCCATACAACCTAGAAAACTCACAGCAACCCAGTGATTCCAGCCATGAAAACCTTCAACAACATATTAAATCAAAAATTGTTCTGCTCAAAGCATAGATTTAGTCCCACATGTTCCTACTGAGGTATATTCATTTATTTATTTGCATCATTTATATTCCGCCCTTCACACCCCGCAGGGGACTCAGGGCGGATCACAATGCACATATACAGGCAAACATTCAATGCCATTGACATACAACATATATAGACAGACATAGAGGCAATTTAACATTCCAGAAATCAGTTAAATTTAGCCTCCCCACAAAGTGGTACCTAAATTTCCTACTTGACAGATGGAACTATTTTTTGGGTTGCAAAGGTCGACAACAAGCTACACAAATTGGTCGAGAGCTCACCCCGACCCAGGCAGGCTTCGAACTCATGACCTTCTGGTCAGTAGAGATCTTATGCAGCTAACACCCAGCCAGCTGTGCACATTCCCGGTGCATTCAGCTAAAATATACATGATCCAACCATCACAATATAAACAGAAAGAGTAATCCCAGAATCAAGTCACACTTCTATAGAAGTAAGACTGGTCAACTGAGCAGAACTGACTACCAAGTAAAGCACTTCAGAATACAGAGTGATTAATACTTTGGAAACATTACAGTGATATTGCCCTAAATATACCAAATAATCACATACATTTTTCTGTTTCACTCCTGCAGACATCTTTTATCTTACATCCAAAACATGATACAACTGAAAAGAGCAGTATTTTTAATATTTTGCAGAGAAAATAGTTGGGTGGAGAGAAAAAACTTACCCAGAAAATATAATCCCTTGTTGTAAAACTCTGGATACTGTATATATTAGTTAAATATTGTGTCATCTCACTTTTTCAAAATTTAAACATAATCATAGCTCTTTAAAATGTGTACATTCAGTAGGAATTTAATGAAGGGGGAGAGGGAGAGTAGGCTTTCTTCCCAGACATAAAAGAAGTACACATCATAGGACAATTTATTAAGCTAAGCCACAAACAGAAGAACAAGTGGAGAAAAAATCCATGTACACACATTTATTTTTTTAAAAAAGATCCTGGATATGTAAACAGGATTATAGCTGTCACTCCTCCAGATGCATTTACTTTACCCATTGACTTAGTTTTTTGCTGTTGATGAACACAACATGCACTCTCCAATCATTTCTTTTCAGATTCATACGTTCCCTGCAGCGGTTCAGGCTCCATCAGTAGAGCTTGGAATGCATGAAAATGACAGGCAAGGGGCATTAGTTCCTTTCCCAGAGTGTTCTTCTATAAATGGAAGCTCAAAATTCTTCCACAGAGAATGCTAAACTGAGATGGTTGAGAGATCTCTCAATAAATAAATAAATAAATATGAAGAGGGATTTGGGGGAAAACAATAAAAGTAAAATGACTAGAAGGTACATACTTCTGTTTTATTTTTCAAAGCATAAATAAGCCATAAGCATCGCTGCAAGATTAACATTTAGCAGCATGTATTGTCGAAGGCTTTCATGGCCGGAATCATTAGGTTGTGGTGAGTTTTATGGCCATGCTCCAGAAGCATTCTCTCCTGAAGTTTCGCCTGCATCTATGGCAGGCATCCTCAGAGGTTGAAGGGTCTGTTAGCAGCATGCAGATCCTAACAACAGACCATTGCTTTTTTTTATCTTAAAAATAGATTTTTATTGAAGTTTTGCAAAACAAGATAAAAAAAAACATAAACATCCAACATCTAACAGTAGCACTTACTTGACAAAACAATACACAAAGACCACATACTCCATCAACACACAACCTACTCTGAACTTCCTTCTCTAGTTCCCACCCTCATTGACCTTTGCAAAAGACCATTGCTTTTGCATCTACAAAGTTCAGGCACACAATAAGAAAGTTTTTGCAACAAAAAAAAAGTCTTGAAAATATAAAAGCAAGACAAAGAATATGTCAAAACAGATCCATATTCCCAAATGAGTCCCTCTTGAAAGTTGTTAGAAATCTGCTTGAAATCTTGCAACACAGCAGAAAAAGTGTTAGAATGAAACAAAAACCCAATAAAAAGTTGAATAGTCTCTTAAAATTGATCTCTTAACCTTCTTATGGCAACAAAAAGACCTTTTTTCAGCTACCTTTCCCTTGAACTCCAGTTGTGTAAAAAAAAAAATCAAGAAAAACAAAGCCACTGTTAACTGTGTCCTTCTTTCTCCTCCATGTCCCCAAAATGTCCCTGCACTTCTTCGCCCTCTCCAGAGCTCTTTAGCAGTTCATTCAATGCCAATGAAATGCCAGGGATGACACCTAGCCATACTTAAGCTGCCTCTCCAGCAATGCCAAACATTAAAAGGCGGGAGGGAGGGAGGGAGGGAGAAAGAAAGGATTCCCTGGGAGAAGCCAAGAAAAGAGCAAGGCAGGCAGAGAGAGGCAGCCCTCCTTCTTCCTCAGGCACGCAGAGCCTCCTTGGGAGAAGAGCAGCTCTGGCTCAGGCAACCCACTCTTGCTCCAGGCAGCGGCATGCTGATGTTGGCACTGCCTAAACCAAACAAACACGATGTTTAACAGTCAAATAAAATGTCCCGCAGCCTCCCTAATGAATTTGTCAAGGCCCATCAGATCAGCCCCCCTCTCCTCTTCTCTTCTCTTCTCTCCTCTCCTTCCTTCCTGCGTCCCCTCCCTTGCCTCATTAACTCAAGTATGATGAGACGGATTATAACGGGGGAATACAGATCAATCGGGGCTGAAGCCCTCAAGTGGCTTTTAGCCTTGAGAGCTTAGCTTCCCCTCCCTGGCAAGCAGAGAAGAGAAGAGCAGAGGAGGCGCGCACTTTCCCTTCTCTCTGGATCCTTTTCATACAACACCACTACAGTCTAGTCTAGTCGTATCTCTCTCCCCTTTCCTGGGGGGGCTGCCACTTCGCTTTAATGCGCCATCAAGGAGCTGCTGATGGGCTCCTTTCACTCCCAGATAGGGAAGGAGGGGGCAAGGAAGGGTTTCTCTGCCTCAATCCCAAAAGGAAAAAAAAGAAGAAGAGGAGGAGAGCCTCTTTCAATTATTCACAGCCCTCCATGTATATAGGTAAAATGAGGTTGCTTTCAGTTTCCTCGCCTGTGAGGGAATTTCCTTTCGCCAGGAAGAGGAGGAGGGGAAACACAGGAGAGAGAGAGAGAGAGAGAGAGAGAGAGAGAGAGAGAGAGAGAGAGAGAGAGAGAGTGCGTGTGCGTGTTTTCCTCCTGGCAAAAGGAAATTCCCTCACAGGCGAGGAAACTGAAAGCAACCTCATTTTACCTATATACATAGAGGACTGTGAATAATTGAAAGAGGCTCTCCTCTTCTTCTTTTTTTCCTTTTGGGATTGAGGCAGAGAAACCCTTCCTCGTCCCCTCCTTCCCTATCTGGGAGTGAAAAGGAGCCCATCAGCAGCTCCTTGGAAGCAACTGAAAGCAACCTCATAAGGAGGAGAAGCCAGGGCTCTTTTTTTTTTCCCCTCCACTTCTCAGGCATTATTTGCTAGAAAGTGTTTAAGTTTATTGCTCAAATGATGTTTCTAATTAGCGCTCCGGGCCATAAATCCGAGGCGGCTTTTGTTTCAAGCTGATTTATTATTTACTGGCGGGATGGTGTCGCGAGAGGGAGGAGAGGGCGCAGGGGACAGGAATGGCTAATGAATGGCTGGGCAAATTCACACCGAAGCCTTGGCCACAGTCGGACCCTTTCCTTAGCCATTTCTTCCCCTTGCCTCAGCTCCAAAAGAGGGAGCGGGGGAGAGGAATGGTTCAAGGAATGGCTGGGCAAAATTCACACCGAAGCATTAGCCACAGTCGGACCCCTTCATTGGCCATTTCTTCCCCTTGCCTCAGCTCCAAAAGAGGGAGCAAGGGACAGGAGTGGCTCAAGGAATGGCTGGGCAAAATTCACACCGAAGCAATAGCCACCGTCGAAGCCTTCCTAAGCTTCTCCTTCCTCTTCCCTCAGCTCGGAAAAGACTGAAATTCGCCCTCAGGATCCCGTGTTTGCGGAAGAAAGAGAGGGGGGGGGGGAGGTGGTGTGTGTGAGTGTGTGTGTGTGTGTGTGTGTGTGAGAGAGAGAGAGAGAGAGAGAGAGAGAGAGAGAGAGAGAGAGAGAGAGAGAGACTGGCGCGCTGATGCACCGTTTTCCCTCCAAAAGGAAACAAGGAGCACCCGTCGGCTCCTCTTGCTAACGCTATAATGTGGCATTACAAGGAAAACTATGCCTCCTTCATGGCATCTCTTTGGGTGCGGCTGCCACAAAACAATGAACGCCATTGGGCGCCACTTGAGTCGCTCTGGAATCCGGAGAGGTTGTGCAAAATCTTCTCAGTCAAAGACTGCTGGTTCTTGACCAAACTACGCATTCCACAATTCCATGGCAGTTCAATTGGCGTCAAGATGCACTATAAACCCAATTTCCGACAGACCCCAGAATCTCTGAGGAGATGCCTGCCATGGATGCAGGTGAAACGTCAGGAGAGAATGCTTCTGGAACATGGCCATACAGCCCGGAAAACTCGCAGCAACCCGAACTGCACTATGTTTATAGTCTAAATGCACTTGTTTTGGTCTCCCCTGCACCCGCTTTCCAGCTCTTTTCTGGACACACACACACACACGTAAATACACACACAGAGACACTTCTCAGTGTGGCCACATCCATGGAGATTGACAGGATGGGATGGGTGTTCACACCACTTTTCCTTTCCTGTCCACATACCGAGATCCTAAATGCTTTGACGTGCAAACTGGCGCACTGTCAGGTCGGAAGAGTCTATATATCTTAAATCAGAGAGAGAGAGAGGAAATTTCCTATTGGGCTCTCTCTGTGTCTGTCTGTCTGTGTCTGTGTGTGTGTGTGTGTGTGTGTGTGTGTGTGTGTGTGAGAGAGAGAGAGAGAGAGAGAGAGAGAGAGAGAGAGAGAGAGAGTTTTAACTTTCCTTGTTTTAGAGCACAGCCCAAGAGGAAATGTCCTTGTGCCAGGCAGCCTTTGCAGCCGAGTAACAGGACTGCAGTCTGACAAAAGGAGTCCTTACACACCTTCTGTCGAATTACGCCCAATATATACATGGAAGGAAATCATGGGGTAGGCTTTTTAAAAAATCGCACACACACATACACGTGTATATAGGCTATTCTCTCTCTCTCTCTCTCTCTCTCTCTTTATATATATATTCCTTTCTCTTCCCCTCCCCCTTTTTTTTCCTTTTGGAGGAGGCAAATATGACGCCTTGATATGATTTCTTCACAAGCTCACAACTCAAGGTTTGTTTGTTTTTAAGCTGAGGAGAAAAATCGGGAGGGAGAAAAAGAAAGAGAAGGAGGAGGTGACACCTGTTCGAAGCAACTGGTGTATCTATTTCGCTACGGTTTGAAAACGCTTCCCCGCCCTCAAGGAAAAAGGAGACGTTCTCCTTGGGATGCCATCAAACCCGCGTGGGTTTCGGTCCCTTGCTTCAGGACAATCCCGCCTTTTTTCCTCGAGGCACGGGGACCTTCCACGCAGCCATATAACCCAGAATATCAAGGGAGAAAATCCCACAAGATCCGCTTTGAGTATCTGGGTTCACACTTCCCTATATTCCAGTTCAAAGCAGATTTTATTCAGCTGTGTGGAAGGGACCCCAGAAAACCAAAAACACCTTCAAACGCCTGGTTTTTTCTCTCTCTTCAAAACAGTGAGACACTGCCATCTGCCTAAGCAAAGGAGAGGGGGAAAACCCACAAATTCACTGCAAATAACACCTCGAATTTATTTATCCGAGGCGTTTGGAAAGAATATCCCAGAAAGGACATAATTTTTGTGTGTGTTGTCAAAGGCTTTCATGGCCACTGTGTTGCTGAGTTTTCCAGGCTGTATGGCTATGTTCCAGAAGCATTTTCTCCTGACGTTTCGCCCACATCTATGGCAGACATTCTCGGGAACCCAGACATAGGCCTATATATTTTTTTGTTACCAGTTTTGAAGCAGGACCCTTATCGTACCTTATTTCCTTTTCAAAAACCCGCCAAAGGGGGGGGGGGGACACCTTGCCCCTAGGTACCTATTTACCAATTAAAAGATAAGCTATTTTCCCCCGGGGAGAAGAGTGTATAATTTATTTATACCCACATAATAGAAATAGACGCGCGGAAGGGGGTTGGAGATAATAATAATATCCCCGTATTTTGGAGGAATTTTGGAGGAGGCAGGGACAAACAATGGCGAGAAATACTGGGATGAGTCACCTTCAGGGGATGGAAATATTAGCCCCCTTTTCTCAGTCTGATAAAGCAACATACACTAAAAATAACATAGCCTAGGTCCGGTCTTTAATTCAAAGTCATGTACCGCACCATATAGGCTGGGTCTACACTGACACATACAGACTGCATTACATGGTCTGGTGTTTTGGACTCCACCTCCCACCATTCCGAACAGCCTCAGGCCCTTTCCTTTCCCCCTCCCGCCGCTTAAGAACGTTAGAATGTTGAGACTGGCCAATCAGAACCATATGCAAATTAGCAGGTCGTGATAGCTCATGCATGGGGCAACTTGGGCACTCCGGGTGTTTTGGACTCCGACTCCCACCATTCCTAACAGCCTCAGGCCCTTTCCTTTTCCCCCTCACCCGCTTTCATGGCCGGAATCACTGGGTTGATGTGATTTTTCCGGGCTGTTTCAGCTGCTGAGGGGGAAAAGGGACCTGAAGATATTAGGAATGGTGGGAGTTGAAGTCCAAGACACCTGGAGAACCCAAGCTTGCCCATGCCTGGTGCAGAACCATATCATGTCCTTCAAACTGTAGATCCAGTCATAAAAAGTCCCTGTTTCCCCCAAAAATATACGGTGAGCCTGGGCGGGTGCATCCACAATCTGGTAAAGTAGTAACAAGAAAGCGCTGCCTTCCCTTCCAAGAAGGTTACTTTTACGAACGGATGGTGTGAGCATTCACACGTGCCGCAAGCAGACACGGGTTCATTCTCCCACCCTGGACATTCCACAGCTATATAAACCCCGCTTGCCTCGTTTCCAACAGACCTCTCAACCTCCGGGGATGTCTGCCATAGAAGTGGGTGAAACGACAGAAGAGAATGCTTCTGGAGCATGGCCATACAGCCCGAAAAACTCGCAGCAACTCAGCTTTTATAGTTACCAAACCTTAAATGTGTATACACATATACAGGAGAGCTCCTTCGTGATGACTCCCTAGCCCTTGCAGTGGCCGAGAAAGGACTTCCCTAGCTCCCAGCCCTTGATCTTGACCCTCCCTGCAAAGATGTGCGACTGCGAGCCTGTGAAGAGTGAGATCCAACCCGCAGTCACCCAATCTTCGTAGAGTTTATTGTGGAAGGCTTTCATGGCCGGAATCACTGGGTTGTTGTGAGTTTTCCGGGCTGTATGGCCATGTTCCAGAAGCATTCCGGACAAGAAACAACAAGGACCAGCTAATCACCTCCCGACAAAGGATTCCGATCAGCCATTGAAACTGTAGTAGGCCTTGAAATGCTAATCAAGGTGGCCAATTTGAAACATTCACGCTTACCTGAAACAGGCAAGAGTTCTTTCTCCCACCCTGGACATTATTCCACAGATATATATATAAAAAAACCCACTCGCCAAGTTTCAAACAGACCTCAAAACCTCTGAGGATGCCTGGCATAGATACAGGCGAAACGTCAGGAGAGAATGCTTCTGGAACATAGCCAGAAAACTCACAGCAACCCACTTCTGACATTTTTTATGTTCAGGATAGTCCTGGCAGTGGCAGAGAAAGGACCCTCCAAGTCCCCGGGCCCGTGATCTTGAACCCCCCTGCAAATATGAGGGACTGGGAGTATAAAGAAGGAGATCCAACCCAATTCCTGTTGGGGACAGTATCTCTTTCCCGTGGACTTGGGGAAGGGGGGGGGGGGGAGAGGAGGAGGAGAGAGAGAGGAGAGAGAGGAGAGAGGAGAGAGGGAGAGAGAGAGAGAGAGAGAGAGAGAGAGAGTTTTCTTTTGTGCGATGTGCGTGTTTCTTCCCCCAGATGTGCTCGCAGAAGCCTTGCAAGTGAGTGCCTCCCTGAGGAGCACCCCTCTCCTCTCTCTCCCTCCCTCCTTTTCCTCCTCGAAGGGGGCTCCCGCGCCCAGGGAAACGTGGAATCAGCCCGGGAAGCGCGGCCACTCATTGGCTGCCGCTCTGACAGCTCGGCCCGCGATTGTAGGAGGCCGGAGCTCCGCCCCGCTTCCCCGGGGCCCTGGGACCATTCATAAAGTAAACCAGGCGCAAAGAGAGAGAGAGAGACTGAGAAAGAGAGAGAGAGAGATAGACCTCCGGACAGACGAGGAGGCCGGGAAGCAGCGAGAAAAGCGGGAGGGGGAAAGAAAGAAGGAAGCGGAAGGCAGGAAGAGAGGAGGAGGAGGAGGGAGGAGTGACTGACTGACTCCTAGGAAGCGGAAAACTGCAGGAAAGGAGGCGCGCTCCTCCCTCAGCCACCCTCCACACTTTCAGGACGAGGAGGGATGCTGTTTTGTTTACCTAAGTTTGAAACAAAAGGAAGGATGGATCAATGAGGGAGAGGAGGGAGAGGAGGCGAGAACAGCGCCAAGGGCAGGAGTTGTCCAAGCCAGGCCTTTAAGAAAGCGGGAAGGGGGGCCGCATCTTGTCTCCACCTCTTGTCCTGGGCGAGGAGAAGGCTCTGAAGGTCTTCCAAGCCAGGCCTCCAAGAAGGAAAGGCTTCCCCAGAGCGAGAAGGGGAGCCGCATCGCCTGCTTGTCTCCTCATCTGATCCTGAGCGAGGAGAAGGCTCTGAAGATCTTCCCTCGCAGGTTTCTTTGGCCGTGGGACACCCACGCAGGGTTTCCCCACGCAGGACTGAACGGCTGAGGAAAGAGGAAGGAGGGAAGGCGATAACAGCTCCAAAGGTTGGAGTTGTCCAAAGCCAGGCCTCCAAGAAGGAAAGCAAGACAGACTTCATCCAGCCGCATCGCCTATTTGTCTCCCCATCTTCTCCTTTGAGCGAGAAGGCTCTGAAGGTCCTCCCTCGCAAGTGCCGAGAAGGGAAGCGAGATTTCTCCATGAAGGACTGAACGTGAACCCATGTGAGAAGGGGAGCCGCACCTGAAGATCTTCCCTCGCAGGCTCCTTTCGCCGCGGGACACGAAGTTCCCCCAGGGCGAAGGGGGAGAGCGAGGCTTCCCCACGCAGCGGGGCTGACCGCGAGCCCATGTGAGATCTCACCCGGGGGAGCAGAAGAGCTCGCCTCGTCCCGTCTTGCCCTCGGCGGGGTCTCGGGCTGCCGGGGGCGGGTCCCGGCCGGGGGTCCCGCTCCTCACCGCCGGCTCGGCCTTGGCGTTGGCGTTGGCGTCGGCCTTGTCCTTGGCGTCGGCCTTGGATCCGTCGGCCTACTGCGAGAGCGCGGCCTTCAGCCCGGACGTGTGCCCCAACATGATCGCGGCGCAGGCCAAGCTGGTCTACCAGCTGAACAAGTACTACACGGAGCGGTGCCAGGCGCGCAAGGCGGCCATCGCCAAGACCATCCGCGAGGTCTGCAAGGTGGTGTCGGACGTGCTGAAGGAGGTGGAAGTGCAGGAGCCGCGCTTCATCAGCTCCCTGAGCGAGATCGACGCGCGCTACGAGGGCCTGGAGGTGGTCTCGCCCACCGAGTTCGAGGTGGTGCTCTACCTCAACCAGATGGGCGTCTTCAACTTCGTGGACGACGGCTCGCTGCCCGGCTGCGCGGTGCTGAAGCTGAGCGACGGGAGGAAGCGCAGCATGTCGCTCTGGGTGGAGTTCATCACGGCCTCCGGGTACCTGTCCGCCAGGAAGATCCGCTCGCGCTTCCAGACGCTCGTGGCGCAGGCGGTGGACAAGTGCAGCTACCGCGACGTGGTCAAGATGATCGCGGACACCAGCGAGGTGCGGCTGCGCATCCGCGAGCGCTTCGTGGTGCAGATCACGCCGGCCTTCAAGTGCACCGGCATCTGGCCCCGCAGCGCTGCGCAGTGGCCCCTGCCCCACATCCCTTGGCCGGGCCCCAACCGCGTGGCCGAAGTCAAAGCCGAAGGCTTCAACCTCCTCTCCAAGGAGTGCTACTCCCTCACCGGGAAGCAGAGCTCGGCCGAGAGCGACGCCTGGGTCCTGCAGTTCGGGGAAGCCGAGAACAGGCTCCTCTTGGGCGGCTGCCGCAACAAGTGCCTCTCGGTGCTCAAGACGCTCCGCGACCGCCACCTCGAGCTGCCCGGCCAGCCCCTCCACAACTACCACATGAAGACGCTGCTGCTCTACGAGTGCGAGAAGCACCCGCGAGAGACCGACTGGGACGAGGCCTGCCTGGGCGACCGGCTCAACGGCATCCTGCTCCAGCTCATCTCCTGCCTCCAGTGCCGGCGCTGCCCGCACTACTTCCTGCCCAACCTCGACCTCTTCCAAGGGAAGCCCCACTCCGCCCTCGAGAGCGCCGCCAAGCAGACCTGGAGGCTGGCCAGGGAGATCCTCACCAACCCCAAGAGCCTTGACAAGCTATAGGCCCGAGGAGAGTCGGAGTTGCAGCGCTCCAACTGGATCCATGGGTCAACTTGGGCCCTCCAGATGCTTTGGGCTTCAGCTCCCACCATTCCTAACAGCCTCAGGCCCCTTCCTTTTCCCCCTCAGCCGCTTAAGCCTGAGGCTGTTAGGAATGGTGGGAGCTGAAGCCCAAAGCACTTGAAGGGTCCAAGTACGACCATGCCTCTTGTTCCAGTGTTGATGCACCCAAAAGAGGAAGAGGAGTGGTTCCCAGAGCCAACAAACCCCCTCCCCCCTTGCAGAGGACTTTAAAGACTGCAGAGAACTATAAACTCTTATTTAAAACCTCAAACCTATTGATGGAGAGGGAGGGGCGGCGGAAAGAAAGACCCTCGACGCCAACTCAAAGGCTCCAAGCCCAGCAGCGACTCTCTCTCTCTCCCCCTTCTCCTTTTTTCTTAAAACACAAACAGCGACGGGACTTTGCGGTAGCCCGGCGGAAAAACCCGAGGTACATTTCGTTGTTTCCTTCCCTTCCTTCCCCAAAAGCCTTTCTCCCCAATTATTCAATGTATATTGTCACCCGGTCCCTGCTTTCCTTCCTTCTCTCTCGTTTCTCTCTCTCTCTTTCTTTCTTGCCTGAATGTTGTCACCAAGTGAAACAAAAACAAAACAATTATTTAACTATATGTAGTCTTCTTCAAACCTCTTCCCCCCCTGTCTCCAAACAAAAAGAAAAAAAGTAATAATAATAATGGAAAAGTAAGATAAAACTTTTTTAAAAAAAAAAAACCACAGCTAGAGAAAGTTTTGCCGATTGTGAAATGTATTTCAGTGCCAAGGACTTTCCCAACCTTTCCCCCTTACATCGACTTGTTGAAAACAGTGATAATAATTATTATTATTATTATAAATAAATAAAAAAAACATGGTTTTAACTTTATATTGCCTCCTCGTGTGGATTATTTCCCCTTTTAAAAAAAATCAAGCAATCTAGATTGTAAAAGAGAACAACATGCTACTGTTTTGAAGGGGATTGCATTCAGGATGTTTACATTTGTGAACAGAAAGTATACAAACTGGAAGATTAGGAGCATTTGGTGATAATTTAAAGCAATACCAAAGCCTTAAATATTAATCCATTCAGAAGGAGACATTTAGGGCCATTCCACACAGCCCTATATCTCAGAATATCAAGTCAGAAAATCCCACATTATCTGAGTCCACACTCAGATAATGTGGGATTTTCTTCCTTGATATTCTGAGATATAGGGCTGTGTGGAAGGGCCCTAGAACATGTCTCATTATCTGAGTGTGGACTCAGATAACCCAGTTCAAAAAAGATATTGTGGGATTTTCTGCCTTGGTATTCTGGGATAAGAGCTGTGTGGAGAGATAAAAAATGCATGATTTCAACTTTATATTGCCACCTCCTGTGGATTACTTCTCTTTTAAAAATCAGGCAATTATATACAGAGGTTTTTTTTTTTCAAAAACCAGTATTCTACTGTTTTCAAGGGGGTTGCATTCTTAGTATTTACATCTGTGAACAGAAAGTATACATGCTGGAAAATTAGGAGCATTTGGTGATCACTTAAAGCAATACCAAAGCCTTAAATATTAATCCATTCAGAAGGAGACATTTAGGGCCCTTCCACACAGCCCTATATCTCAGAATATCAAATCAGAAAATCCCGCATTATCTGAGTGTGGACTCAGATAACCCAGTTCAAAGAAGATATTGTGGGATTTTCTGCCTTGGTAGAAGAGCCCTAAGAGAGATAAAAAAAATACAGGATTTCTACTTTATATTGCCACCTCCTGTAGATACATCCCTTTTAAAAATCAGGCAATATATACAGAGTATTTTCCCCCCAAAAACCAGTATTCCACGGTTTTCAAGGGGGTTACATTCTTAATGTTTACATCTGTGAATAGAAAGTATACAAGCTGGAAAATTAGGAGCATTTGGCGATAATTTAAAGCAATACCAAAGCCTTAAATATTAATCCATGCAAAAAAAGACATTAAGAGAGATTTTTTTTAAAAATACATGGTTTTAACTTTATATTGCCTCCTTCTGTGGATTATTTCCCCTAAAAAAAATAAATCAGGCAATCTAGGCATTTTAAAAGAGAACAACATGCCACTGTTTTGAAGGAGATTGCGTTTGGAATGTTTACATTTGTGAGCAGAAAGTACACAAATTAGAACATTAGGAGCATTGCTGATTTTAAAGCCTAAAACCTTTAATAAATTCAGAAGAAGACATTAAGAGAGATTTTGGACCAAATTACTTATCGGTGGATTTTGGACTACATTACTTATCTGTATCACTTCACTTTTAAACTGGGAAGTCATGTTTTTCTCTTGTGTAGATTTCTCATTTAGCACAGCTTGAGTAAAGTACCCAAGTCCTCTTTGACTTTGAATTTCAAGGCCTGTATGGATTGACTCTGAATAATTAATGCCCTACAAGCAGCCAATTTCTCTTCTGAAAACATTAGGTTTATCTGGTTTTTAAACACAGCCTGCCCGAGGCACAGAGGATGGCAAACCAGGGAAACAGATCGAAAAGGGACATTTTTCTTCCTTGTGGGCTGAGAGCCACTGAGCTTCACATTCAAATGATCTATTTTTAGAAATCCTGATTACTCCCCTTGTAAAAACTTAAAATGTTTTTCAAAAGCTATTTTCAAAACAGTTCATCGGAGTAAGAAAAATTAAGTACTATTCACTCCGGGACACTTTTAGTGCCCTTCTATACAGCCCTATATCCCAGAATTTCAAGGCAGAAAATCACACATTATTTTAGTGTGGACTCAGATAACCCAGTTCAAAGGAGATATTGTGGCATTTTCTGCCTTGATATCTGGGATAGAGGGCTGTGTGGAAGGGTCCTTAATGAGTTTTAAACTAATGCCCAGTCCAAGCCTAAGCATGTTTGTGTTCACTAAGGCCCCTTCCATACAGCTGAATAAAATCCCACATTGTCTGCTTTGAACTGGAATATATGGCAGTGTGGACTCAGATAACCCAATTCAAAGCAGACATTGTGGGATTTTCTGCCTTGATATTCTGGGTTATATGGCTAGGTGGAAGGGCCTTAATATAAGTAGTATCAATTATACTGTGGCTTAACTCCATGTGTGTCCAGATAGCATGACAGCTTTGTTCTAAAAATAATAATTTAATTTTTATTTTGGCTAATCTTTGAAAATTTTAGACATTTTCATTTAAAAACAAATTAAACTACTGTTGACTGGAAAAAGCAAACTGCTAATACATGTTTTAGATTATATCCCATAGCACAAGCATATTGAAAATAATAATAATAATAATTTATTTCTAACCGCCCTCTCTCCTCGAGAGGACTCAGGGCGGTTTTACATACATATACAAAGGCAAGCATTTATTTATTTATTTCCTATATTTCTACCCTGCCCTTCTCCCCCCGAAGAAGCATTCAATTCCATAATTAAAATCACAAAACATCAAAAATGTGAAATAGATATTAATAAACTTGTTACCAAAAGAAAATTAAAGTTAAAGTAATAAAATACACAGACACTTAAATAAAGCCCAATTACACTAATAAAACATAATTGCACAAAAAAAAACCAAGCAGGGAGTATTTTGCCAATAGATGTACATATATAAAGAATACTTACTTATGTTTACATTTTAGCTGTCTAATTGTCTAGGATATATAAATATTCTTTAAATATTTGCATCCATTAGCACAATACTCCCTGCTTAGTTTTTCCAAAGCAGTATTGAGAGAGTTTAATTCTAGAAATATCAAATTTATTAAAAACGGCCCCGAAATGAACAGAAGGTCTCATTTCTTTCCCCACTTTGAAAAGCAAGTCTAAGTTTATAAGACTACCTCTTCCCTGTTAAAAACCATCTTGCAGTAGGAATATAAACTTTGATGTTATCAGCAAGAATGCTGTGCCCCATACAGGTTTTACTTCAAAATCTTGTCACAATGTTTTCTTTCCCAGGAGTTTAGAAAAACACACAGGACTCTGAATTTATCAAACTGAGTGCCTTGTTAATTAAACCAGAATCTGAGCAAAGGCAGGATTGGTACTGAAAGGAGAGATGTTTCTCCCTAAGCTCTACCTACCCATATCTTATGGGAAGAGGGGGAGAGACATGGGAAAATGCCAGTGTTCCTAAGAGGATGGTATGGCATTGCTACATGACTTCATAACCAAAACAGCAACAGTTTCAAAAGTTTTCACAAAGGGAAATTGATAAGTTTGAAGAGGAACACACCCTCTCTCAAAACATTTCCCACATTACAGATTGAGTCAAAAGGCTAGGCTAGTTTTCTAGACTTATTTCAAAATTTACATCAACATCTTTACTGTCTTCAACACAGAATTCAATAAAGAAGCCTGTTCAAGTTAGAAAGCAAAGAAAGAAATATAGGACAACCTCACCTTACATTATTCCTTGAATATGAATAAACAGTCAACGGGCATTAAGGTTAATACCACTGAGATGCATAATTCTGCCAGGGGTCAAATCTATCACCATTTTACTGATATTTTAAATTGCAATTAGCACCAAAGTAAAATCTAATATGCAAATTATGCAGAGAACATCACATTAAAACTTGCTTATTAATTGTTCAAATTATTTTTATATATTTAATTACCTATTGTTATATCAAAGTGTCAAGTTTATTTTCAAATGTTGCCTATATGCTGAGAAAGGCGGTATACAAATATACTAAATAAATAAATAACAGATAAATAAATGTTAAGTGGGCAATCTCTGTTTCTTTAAGAGGTAATCTATTCACCTTTTAAAATTAATTCAAGATACAAAGCAATATCAATTAATTACATGTGGTGCTGGTCATCAACTAATATAATATAATATAATATATTTACATGTCTCTAGAAATATAATACACTCACGAGATGAGATTCTTCACTTTTATTACACTTCATCTCCACAAAACACTGCATTTTAGCAACTCGTATACTAAAATTCAAAAGCAAACCAAAATGGAGATTCATTCATCACTTTTTTAGTATTATGGTGAATGCCCAAGTGCAATGTTTATAGTAGTCAATTTACCCTTTGTGCGTGTGAGTGCAATTTACTGCCCTTGCATTCAAAGATCACTGTCATTCAAAAAATATATTTAGCCCGGGAACACAAATGCAGCGCAAATGAATCTATTAATATATATCTTATCAAATGGGAACTATGTTTTCTGAATGATCATATATATGTTGCGTCAGATTCAATCTGCTGCAGTATTGCAACAAAGCAAATGTGAGAAATCAATGCAATATACCAGTGTTCAATAGTACCACTGCAAAGGGGAGACAAATTAAAATCCTGTTCTATACATAGTTTTCAAAAGGCAGCACCAGTAAACTTTCTATTACTCATCCATTCTCTTGTTGTGAAGCAACTTTATTTAAGGTGCTTCCCTAGAGTTTTCTATCCTACCATTTATTCACCGAATGAGGATGAATTGTTATTTTTCATACCTACAGCGGAGTCATTTGCATGAAAGCTCCACAAATTACTAACCCACAAATACAGAAATGGATCTGGCAGAATTATAAGGGACTGGATGAAAAAAAAGGACTTCTTGTAATTTATCATGAGCCTTAATGCTTTGGGAGGGAGAGAGGTCAAAGATCTCTTACCTTGGGGTCAATTTTCTTAAAACTGGACTCTTCTTCATCTACCTCAAAATACAATTCAGAGGCAGTGATGGAAATGGTGCCCTTCACCACGACACAGGGGGCCACAAGCTGAGCTGGTGTAGACAGACTAACAGGGCCTACCAAAAGAAACACACAAATACCTTGTTACCAATGCTTTGAGCAGCAAATGCAAAAATCTTGCACAAATATATTTTATGAGTTTCCTATAATCCACTGCATGGCTCACAAAAATAACTGGATGTATAAATGAAGCTTTTATATACCACCACCACGCCAAGTCCATATGCAATGCTGTTTGTTACACTTGGGTGTTGCCAAATGTTTGAACAACTACATCGGAAAGCAATGCAGATGTGCCCAACTCAGGGCCGTAGCCAGGATTGTGATTTGGGAGGGGCTGAGATTGATTGGGGGGGGGGCTGAATCTGAGTGAGGGACGATCTACCCTAGCAAATCTTTTATATTGTTATCCCAATACCTCCATGCATATGGGTTATATTGAGCATGATGATCAGATCATGATATGAATACACATAGCAGTTTAAATGATGTACCAGTAATGTACACAGACCACCCTGAGAATTTCAGGGGGGGGGCTGAAGCCCCCCAAAGGCCCCCCACCCGGCTACATGCCTGGCCCAACTAGTTGGCTGTCAATTTATCTAGCTTTCTTCATCTGAAAGTTGGAAAATGCTTCAGAGCTGGACAACAATACAATAAAGTAAACGGGGGAGCGGGGGGGGGGATACTTGGAGGAGGGATATGTTTCAGATGTGCATGTTGAGATCAAATCTGACTTCTTGGTGGACTATTTTATTTAGAAAGATCTCCAATAATTTCATACACAGGTTTTTATTTTTATGCATGACTCGGATGTATTGTTTGAATTATTACCCGCTGCTTAAAAAAAAAATCAAGAAGTATAGCGTTTGAATTCAACTCGCCTGTTCAATTTTTTCTCTCCAAGGGATCCACAGAGCGCTAGTGCAGCTCAGGGACTGTGGGAGTCAACAGCTGGAGAACAAGTTTCCAAATGAATGAATTTATATTGGAATAATCACATCTCCACAGGGCTTATCGCAGAGACAGATCAGTGTACTACTCAAAACAATAGGCCGGGCACAGATCTAGCAGCAATATGCAGACCATTACATAAAGCGAAGGAAAGTGGGTTATATCTGTCATTCCACTGATTTTTTTTAAAAAAAGCAACCACTCCATAGGGAGACCAACAAAGGGTGTGTTTATTAGATGTAGGCCTTTTGTTTAAAAATATTGTTAAAACTGCACACATGACACATCGCCGTTTCGCATTAATAAAGTATGTATAAATGAGGTGCGCGCACATAGGTAATCAATGGGTGAATAACTGCCAAAAAAATTCTGACGGATTGTCATTTCTGTCAATTGCGAGGAGGTGTGATGGTCTTTAATCTTGCATCAATCTCAATGTGTGCCAGTAGGACAATAGAAGAGATGCTCTGCGGAGATCAGAGCAGCTTTGCCCTCTATTCCCAGCGTACAAGCACATTGTGTTTGCAGATGGGCATCCGATCGCTGCAGGACTGCCGTGATTTCCCAAAGCTCATTCCCACAAATGGATGAAATAAGCAGCTATGTGTTCTTTTGCTGTCTCCCTTTGCCCTATGTGCATTAGCATGTAATCCAGGGAAGAAATAACATTTTTTCAATCACTTTCAGACATTCAATTACAGGGCAAGCAGACAGCGGCAGGAACCAGGGCAGCTCAGGTCCCCTTGAAAACCCCTGACAATTTCAACTTCATTTCTAACCCACAGTACTTTATTAGCAGGGATTACTTCTTAATCCTATTGCCATTGTCAAGATTATATAATTAAACTCCCCTTTCACCTCTATTACAGTACGAATGTATTAACAGAAGCAACGAATGTAGCAGGAGGGGGTGGGCAGGGAGTGGAGGAAAGGCCAAGGATGGAGGCTCTCCCAGGCTCTGCTTCAATAAGAGCCTCCCTAAATAATGCTGCTGTTTCACTGACTGGTTGGGGATTTGACATTATAATATATTTTCATGTTTGGTTTTTATTACGAATTGCCATGCCAGGCAGATGGTGAAACACATAATGAACTTCTAGAAAATAAGACTGTTTTGTGTGTAAATCAGAGGCCCTTCCTCTCATCCAGTTTCTTTCAGCAAAACTAAATTTCAACAAGAAGTATTCAAAGTCCCTGGTAGTACAGTGGGCTAAACCGCTGAGCTGCTGCATTTGCTGACTGAAAGGTCGGCTGTTCAATCCAGGGAGCAGGATGAGCTCCCACTGTTAGCCCCAGCCTCTGCCAACCTAGCAGTTCAAAAACATGCAAATGTGAATAGATCTAATAGATCTAATAGATCTGGTGGGAAAGTAATGACACTCCATGCAATCATGCTGGCCACATGAACTAGGAGGCGTCTAAGGACAATGATGGCGGAAAGGTAACGATGGCGCTCCATGCAGTCATGCTGGCCACATGACCTAGGAGGTGTATGAGGACAATGCCAGCTTATCAGCTGAGAAATGGAGATGAGAACCACCCCTCAGAGTTGGACACAGCTAGACTTAATGTCAAGGGAAAACCTTTTTTTATTCTTGTTTTCAAGAAGAGTAGAAATTTATAAAACATTTGAGTAGATCTACAATCCTAGCCCTTAGACATATCGTTGATTTTAATTTTAATCTAATTATTTTAATTGTATATTGTTGCTAAGGCACTGCATTATTGCCTATCTGTAAGCCACCTTGAGTTCCTTTCAGGGTAGAGAAAGGTGGGATATAATAATAATAATAATAATAATAATAATAATAATATAATAGTTGGGGTTCTAAGATAACACTTTGGGATTGGAAGGGCAGCCATTTTAATGTATATTTTGTTTTATGCTGATATGTGTAATATGGTTAAGGTTCTTAATTTATATGTAATGATTTTTACATGGTTTTTATAGTTGTGCGTTAAATGTTTTTAATTGTATTTTAAACCATTGTGGCATTGAATTGTGCCAATTGTAAAAGTCATCTTGAGTCACCTCTGGGCTGAGAAAGGCAGCATAGAAATACCATAAATAAATAAACAAACAAACAAATAAATAAATAAATAAATTTATAGTATATGTTACTGTCTAGAAATTAGATTTTGATTTTCTCATGTACTGTATGTACAACATCGAATTTTGCCACGATTATGTTGGAAACCACTTTGAGTCCCTCAGGGGGTGAGAAAAGCAGTACGTAAATGAAGTAAATAAGTAAATAAATAAATAAATAAATTCTATTATTATTTTTATATATATAGTAAATTATAGTTAAAAAAAACACCCTAGTTTACTTCCAGCAAAAATAAACAGGGAAATAATGCAAGATCACATTGCTACAGAAAGAGTTCCCTTAAATTCAGAGCACTGATGCTTTTGTAGAAATGACGCCCCTTTTATTGTGTTTTGCTTTTTAACACATTTACAAGAGACGCCTGTGCTTCCCTGAACCTGCTTTTCCACACTTAAGAGCAATGGAGGTATGGGCTTCTGCTAAATGTGTATATAGGCTTTTGTTTTCTGTGTCAGGGGCAACTTGAGAAAAACTGCAAGTCACTTCTGGTGTGAGAGGACGTTGCCCAGGGGATTCCTGGATGATTTACCATCCTATGGGAGGTTTCTCTCATGTCCCAGCAGGAGAAGCTAGAGCTGACAGATGGGAGCTCACCCCACTCCCTGGATTTGAACTGCCAGGCCTTTCGGTCAGCAGTCCTGTCGGCCGAAGGCACAGGACGTTGCCCAGGGGATGCCCGGATGTTTTACCATCTTGCGGGGAGGCTTCTCTCATGTGCCAGCATGAGAAGCTGGAGCTGACAGGTAGGAGCTCACCCCACTCCCTGGATCAGAACTGCCAGGCCTTTCGGACAGCAGTCCTGTCGGCCGGAGGAACAGAACATTACCCAGGGGACGCCCGGATGTTTTACCATCCTGTGCGAGGCTTCTCTCATGTCCCAGCTTGAGAAGCTAGAGCTGACAGATGGGAGCTCACCCCACTCCCTGGATTTGAACTGCCAGGCCTTTTGGACAGCAGTCCTGTCGGCTGGAAGCTCAGGACATTGCCCAGGGGACGCCTGGATGTTTTACCATTCTGTGGGAGGCTTCTCTCATGTCCCAGCAGGAGAAGCTAGAGCTGACAGGTAGGAGTTCACCCCACTCCCTGGATTTGAACTGCCAGGCCTTTCGGTCAGCAGTCCTGTCGGCCCAAAGCACAGGACATTGCCCAGGGGACGTCCATCCTGCGGGAGGTTTCTCTCATGTCCCAGCATGAGAAGCTGGAGCTGACAGGAGGGAGCTCACCCTAGTCCCCGGATTTGAACCGCCAGGCCTTTTGGTCAGCAATCAAGGCATAAGGATTAAGCCCAGGCTTGGGCAAACTTGGGCCCTCCAGGTGTTTTGGACTTCAACTCCCACAATTCCTAACAGCCGGTAGGCTGTTAGGAATTGTGGGAGTTAAAGTCTAAAACACCTGGAGGGCCCAAGTTTGCCCAAGCCTGGGTTTAACCCATTGCACTACCTGGGGCTCCTGTGTGTGACTACAATGTGATTGACATCCTTTCTCTTTCTGCCAGTGAAAGGGAAAGAAGACCCGCTCCCTACTTTCTTTCTTATTCCTATGGCACACAAAGGGAACTGGGGGGTGGGGGGTGGATGGACCAATCTGGAGACCCCCATCAGGTAATAGACAGCTGCATTTATTTACCCGTTAAGTTCTCCAGTTCCTTCTCCTCGATGGATGACAAGGTATCATCGTCGCCTTCCAAAAGAATCTCACTCTCCGAGTTCTGATTTCCTAAAGCCTGGCTCCTGATAGACTGATTTCCTTTCACAAGTACATCTTCATCTGGAGCTGGAATGAAAGAGAAACGCGACTGTCAATCAACGCTGGGAGGCAACAGGAGGGAGAAAATCGCCTTCCAGGGAGGGACACTCGAGGCAGCAGAGGCGGCGGCAGAGGGGAGACCTCAGCTGGGAAGGAAGGGCCGGCTTGAATCATAGTGTGGTTTCACATTCAGCCAAGTCCTTGGCTTGATCCCTGCATCCAACCACCCCTTTCCGTCTCCCCAAAATGACCCGTTGAGAGCAGTTATACCGGGCTGTATGGCTATTGTTCCAGAAGCATTCTCTCCTGACGTTTCGCCTGCATCTATGGCAGTGGTTGTGAGGTCTGTTGGAAACTAGGAAAAATATGGTTTATATCTGTGGAATGTCCAGGGTGGGAGAAAGGTGTCTCTTTGAGGGTAGGTGTGAATGTTGCCATTGGCCACCTTGATGGCTTTGCAGCTCCAAAGCCTGGCTGGGTCCTGCTTGAGGGAATCCTTTGTTGGGAAACTAGGCAAGTGAGGTTTATATATCTGGAATGTCCAGGGTGGGAGAAAAAAAACACCTCTTGTCTGTTTGAGGTAGCTGTGAATGTTGCCATTGGCCACCTTGATTAGCATTGAATGGCTTTGCAGCTCCAAAGCCTGGCTGGGTGCTGCTTGAGGGAATCCTTTGTTGGGAAACTAGGCAAGTGAGGTTTATATATCTGTGGAATGTCCAGGGTGGGAGAAAGAACTCTTCTCTGCCTAAGGTAGCTGTGAATGTTGACATTGGCCACCTTGGTTAGCATTGAATGGCTTTGCAGCTCCAAAGCTTGGCTGGGTCCTGCTTGAGGGAATCCTTTGTTGGGAAACTAGGCAAGTGAAGTGTATATATCTGTGGAATGTCCAGGGTGGGAGAAAGAACTCTTGTCTGCCTAAAGTAGCTGTGAATGTTGCCATTGGCCACCTTGGTTAGCACTGAATGGCATAGTAGTTTCAAGGTGTGGCTTCCTACTGCCTGGGGAATCCTTTGCTGGGAGGTAATTAGCTGATCCTGATTGTTTCTTGTCTGGAATGCTTCTGGAACATGACCATACAGCCCGGAAAACTCACCACAATCCAGTATTTCGCTTTCCTTGCCGCCAAAGTGCCTCACCAAGTTACAAACCCCAGGATTTCAGAACCTTGATCCTTAGCAGTCAATGCGATGTCAAACTGCATTAATTCCACAGTGTAGATGCATGTCACCAAGGGGGGAAAGGGGGCTGATCTCCAAACGGGTCAAGCAAGGATCATGTCATCCGCCCACTGAAAAGCACAACACTGACATCATATTAAATGGGAGTTTGGGGTCTCAGTGAGGCCACAGGCTGCAAAAGATGGAAATCCAGTCTTTCTAAAGAGGCCCCAGACCCAAACTTGGGCAGCACAATAGTAACGCAGTTCTGGATGAGTCTCTACACTGAGCATATAATGCGGCATATGATGGGTAGAGCGCTTCCTGCATTTGAGTCAACAGACAAGCCTTTTATGCACAGGGAGACTTTTACTTGTGGGGTGAATTTGGAGCATGGCAGCTCTTGGTACTATGAATCCCATCCAGGAGGCGGGATTCTGGGACTTGTAGCGTATAGACGATGCTGATTCAAGTCATGGGCTGGGAGGAGAAACGTGGGGTTTACTTCTGAGTGGACAGGCTTTACTTTCAACACCGAATGGGGCACCGGAGGAATTGGTTTCAGGTATAGAATGAACGCAGCTTGACACCACTTTCACTGCCAGGGATCAACACACAGCAACAAAGCTTCAGGCTGGGCTCAGCTTGATGCGATGCTGAACCCGGGTGTTTCTACGCTGTAGAATTAGTGCAATTTGACACCACTTTAACTGCCTTGGCTCAATGTTATGCCACCCCAGGAGCTGTAGGCCTCGCCAACCTAAACAGCCCAGGATTCCATAATATTGACGGTTAAAGTGGGATCAAACTGCATTAATTCTACAATGCAGAGCATTGAAGAGCATTGAAGGGCTCAAAGGGAAATGGGGCTTGTTTAGAGGGGGATTAAGCTTGGGTTCCCTCTGAGGCTGAGGGCCCTTCCACACTGCCCTATTATATCCCAGAATATCAAGGCAGAAAATCCCACATTATCTGCTTTGAACTGGAATATATGGCAGTGTGGGCTCAAATAAGCCAGTACCAAGCAGATATTGTGAGATTTTCTGCTTTGAACTGGAATATATGACAATGTGGGCTCAGCTAAACCAGTTCCAAGCAGATATTATGGGATTTTCTGCCTTGATATTCTGGGATAGAGGGCTGTGTCGAAGGGCCATGAGAGAGTGTGATTTGCCCAAGGTCACCAGTAGGTTTCCATGGCTGTATAGAGAATGTAGGTGCAGGCGCATCTACTCTGTAGACTAGATGCAGTTTGACACCACTTTAATTAACCTGGATCAATGCTGTGGAATTCTGGGATTTGTAGTTTAGTAAGGAACTGGCCTCCTTTGATGGAGAAAGCTAAAGGCCTTGTCCACCATTCCACAGCATGGAGCTAAGGCAGTTAAAGTGGTGTCAGAGTGAAAGTGATGTCAAACCACATTAATGCTACAATGTAGACACAGCCTACAAAAACTATTGTTTTTTTCTGCCTCCAATAGCTCTAGTAATAACCCTTCTTGAACATGAATAAATATGATAAATGTGATATACTGTGTGTGTGTATATATATATATATATATATATATATATATACACACACACAGTATATATATATCTTCTCTATTGGGACATAATACATATACATGACATATAGAGAGAGAGGGGGGAGAGAGAGAGGAAGACATATATAGAGACAGACAGACATATATAGAGACAGACACACACACACATATAGAGAGAGAGACACATATAGAGAGACAGACATATATATTGCGAGACAGACATACATGGAGCCATACACACACACACACACACACACACACACACATATATATATACACACATACACACATACAATATAGAGAGATAGAAATATATATATAGAAAAAGGGGAAGTGAGCTTGATATATATGTAGCAAGATGTACACACATGCACACCTGGCTACTGCACACTTCAATGCCTTTCAGCAGATACACAGTTATTTTCTTTTCTAGAGGCACTGCCAGTATTCCTTCCCCAGCACAGGAAGTCACTTTCGCCTCACACAGAAGCTGGCAGGATGTGAACTGAAAGGTTATCAGCAGGAACAGATCTCTGCATTTTTAAAAAGCTACAGGGATTTCAGATTGCAGCCTTGGCAAGCAACCTTACAATGTAGGGACACTTAATGTAGAGCAAACCCCCCGTGAACTGGGTATTTACTTCCAAGCAGCCCTCAGTGAGGAGTATGTGTACCTGAATGTGCCAGGATGGTGTAGTGATTTGACTAAAGGGCTATGACTCTGCAGACCAGGGTTCAAATCCCTGTTCAGACAATGGAAGCCAACTGGGTGGCCTTGGGGAAGTCACACTCTCTCAGCCTCAGTGAAAGGCAAAGAGCAAGTCTGAAATGACTTGAAAGCACATAACAACACTGCTCAATTGACCTGAAGGGGAATGCCTCTACACTAGAATTAATGCAATCTGACACCATTTTAACCGCCATGTCTCAATGTCATGGAATTACTGGAGTGATAGTTTTAAAGGTAAAGGTTTCCCTTGATATTAAGTCTAGTCGAGTCCAACTCTGGGGGGGTGAGGGTTGCTCATCTCCATTTCTAAGCCAAAGAGCCAGTGTTGTCCATAGACACCTCCAAGGTCATGTGGCCAGCATGATGGCATGCAACACCGTTACCTTGCCACAGAAGCGGTACCTATTGATCTGCTCACATTTGCATGGTTTTGAACTGCTAGGTTGGCAGAAGCTGGGCTGAACAGCAGTAGCTCACCCCGCTCCCTGGATTCGAACTGCAAGTTCAGCAGCTCAGCGGTTTAACCCGCTGTGCCACCAGGGGGCCTTTAGTTCTACAAGGCCTTTAGTCTTTGGCTCAAATACTACTGATGCCTCACCAAACTACAAATCCCAGAATTTCATGGCATTGAAAAATGCCATGGCAGTTCAAGTGGTGTCAAGCTGCATTTATTCTATGTGTAGGCAATCCCCCATGCAAATGTGAAAAAAAAATCTGGGGTGCATTTACAGCAAGCGAACACTCCTTTTACGCAATTAAGTGGAATCCCAATTTTTGGAGCCAAAATACCATATCTGTTAAGGCAAAATACACATTTTAGCCATAACGTTCTCCACAAGGATTCCTGTGTGACCTTAGTGTCACTTTGTTGTGATGGTGCCTTCAAGCAACTCCAACTCAAGAGGTTTTTTATCGGTAAGATTTATCCAGAGCAGGTTTGCCACTGCTTTGCTCCAAAAAGCCTTATCAAAATAACTCTGGTTTCAAACATATGTGCCCATTCCACATCTAATGGAGCAATTGCGTAGCTTTTTCAAGGCGTCTCAAACTTTGCACTCCTTTTTTTATGTTGAAGTGCACTCTCTTTGCATTTTAAGCTGACAACAGGAAACAGATAGGAGGCAGCAATTCCCTACTTATCTCGCTATTACTTCCCATGTTGCAGCTGCAGAGTACAGAAAACCTATTCAGCTTCCTAGCACTGAGAAGAGTTGAACACTTATACACAAATTTTGGTAGCATTACAAGGGGGCAATACGCTAGACCAGGTCTCATTTTGCAAACATATGCCAAACACATCCTGGTCCACCAGCTTCAACACATTGCTCATTACTTTTTGATTACTGCCATACATGGCTTGAGGTTCCCGGGGCTTATTTTTAAAAACCTTTAATCTGCAAACATTTACAGAGGAAGGCAATCCCTAGTGGCCCTACATAAAGCTTAATTGTCTCCGTAAACATGCGAACATAAATTTTCAAGTAAAACTATGGACGTTAAAAACACTTGACAAAACATCGGTTCGGATTCCACTTCTTCTGATTTTAAAACACCAAAATGCACTTTGCAATAAAACTCAACATTTTAAAATCTCTGTTTCCCATGTGGATTTAGAAATGTTTGTTTACTAGATTGCTGGACAAAAAAAAAAGGGGGGGGGAGAAAGTTTTCTTTTCTTTTCTCCCCCTTTTTCAAAATGTACCAGCGGCTGTAACTAAACAAAACTCTGGTTCTGGAATTGTTCAATGAGAGTTGAAAAACCTCTTGTCATGGAAAATATGCAGCTGATATTTAGAAAGGTTTTCCTGTAATTAACTCCCTCTTGAGGATTGGAAGTTAGCAGCAGTAAAATTACCTACAGTATTGTAACACACAACATATGCACTACCATTCAATTCTCAATGGCCTAATAGCTTTCTGGAGAAGAGTTTTATTTTTTAATTAGAACAAGACAACTAGTGGGATAAAAATAAAACAAAGCAAACGTATTTATAAATTCTGACAACCTACGCTGGCAGTTAGGTACAGAATTCAACTTTAAAATCAGCACTTCCTTGGAGCTGTCGGACAACTCTATCCTATTCCGTACCTTGATGAACGGACCGTCTGTTTTAGATTAATAGCCTGATATACGTTTACAAGTCAAAATGTATGGAGAAGGCCAGCAGGAATATGTCTTGAAAAATCTAGCTGTGCTTATAATTTTTTTAACTTCCCTTTTGCCAATAAATGAAGAAAGGATACCATAACGACAGTTTACAATGATATTATGGTGTAAAATATCACAGAAAACATCTGTGCAGAAATTCACACATTTTCTATGCCTACGGGCTCAAAGGAGCTAACACCACATGCTATGTAGCAACAGACGGCATAAGCATATATGAATGAGTAATACTGCCTACTTCAAATCCACGGACACATTCTCATTTACATCTGATTATAAACATCTCGCTTGTAAGACCACGTTCTCGTCTACATCTGGCTGAAGTATAACTTCTCAATTCAATTCAAGAACAAGAAAGGGCCCAATATGGCACACCGTCTTCTTATATTACTGTACTATGTATATTTACACAGCAATGCAGGGATCCAACGTGGTCTAGTGGTTTAAATGTAGGACGAGGACTTTGGGAGAACAGAGTTCTAATCCCCACTCAGTTAAAGAAAGCCAATGGGTGACTTTGGGCAAGACATAATCTTTCATCTTTTGAGAAAGTAAGTGGCAAACCTTCTATGAATGAACCTTGCTGTGGCTTTCTTAACTGAGTTCTATCCTCTTTCCCTACAGCCTTATTTATTTATTTATTTCAGGATTTTACCCCGCTCTTCTCAACCCCCGAGGGGGGACTCAGAGCGGCTTACAGTACGGCACAATTCGATGCCCACATCACAACAGCATAAAACCCCAAAACCCCACAACAATTAAAATACATTAAGATATATTAAAATACAGTTTCAACAGCATCATACACAGTCATTCCAAGTTAAAACAATATTCAATCCATAAAAACATTGACCCCCTTCATCCATTCCATTAAAATCCCCATCTAACATGCTGCCTAGTGCTGGTGTGCAAACGCCTGGTCCCAAAGCCAGGATTTTACCTTTTTCCTGAATGCCAGGAAGGATGAGGTGGACCGTACCTCAATAGGGAGCGCATTCCACAGGCGGGGAGCCACCACCGAGAAGGCCCTGTCCCTCGTCCCCACCAGCCACATTTGAGAAGTCGGCGGGAGTGAGAGCAGGGCCTCCCCGGATGATCTTAGATTGCGAGGTGGGACGTTGCGGCTGATGCGTTTGGACAAGTAAGCTGGGCCAGAACCGTATAGAGCTTTAAAGGTCAAAACCAGCACTTTGAATTGAGCTCAGAATTGGACAGGCAGCCAGTGGAGCTGGCACAACAGGGGGTGGTGTGCTCCCTGTATGTAGCTCCCGTTAGTAATCTGTCTGCCGCCCGCTGGACTAATTGCAATTTCCGAACTGTCTTCAAAGGCAGCCCAAACGTAGAGTGCGTTGCAGTCACCTACTCGGGCTGTGACCAGCGCGTGGAGGACCGTAGCCAGAACAGACTTCCCAAGGTACGGGCGCAGCTGGCGCACGAGTCTCAACTGTGCAAAAGCTCCCCTGGCCACCACCGAGACCTAGGGTTCCAGGCTCAGCGATGAGTCCAGGATCATTCCCAAGCTGCGAACCTGCGTCTTCAGGGGGAGTGTAACCCCATCCAACACAGGCTGTAACCCTATGCCCTGTTCGGCCTTACGACTGACCAGGAGGACCTCTGTCTTGTCTGGATTAAGTTTCAATTTGCTAGCCCTCATCCAGTCCGACACAGCAGCCAAGCACCGGTTCAAAGTCTGGACAGCCTCCTTGGTGACAGGTGGGAAGGAGTGACAGATCTGGACGTCATCTGCATACAGATAACACCTTACTCCGAAACTCCAAATGATCTCTCCCAGCGGTTTCATGTAGATGTTAAACAACATCGGGGACAGTACTGAACCCTGAGGAACTCCACAGGACAACGGCTGTGGAGCCGAACAGGTGTCACCCAATGACACCTTCTGGGTACGACCTTCCAGGAAGGATTAGAGCCACTGCAAAGCAGTACCCCCAAGCCCAATATCTGCAAGGCGACCCAGAAGGATACCATGGTCAACGGTATCGAAAGCCGCTGAGAGGTCCAGCAGAACCAACAGGGACACCCCCCCCCCTGTCAAGTTCTCGGCGTAGATCATCTACCAAGGCGACCAAGGCTGTTTCAGTCCCATGTCCCGGCCTAAAGCCAGACTGTGCCGGATCAAGATAATCAGTGTCTACCAAGAACCCCTGGAGTTGCGAAGCCACCACACGTTCCATGACTTTGCCCAAATAGGGAGATTGGAAACTGGCAGATAGTTCACTAATTGAGTGGGGTCCAGTGATGGTTTCTTCAACAGCGGTTTTATAACAGCTTGCTTTAAGCTGGCTGGAATGATGCCTTCCCGAACGGAGGCATTAACCACCATCTTCACCCACTCTGCCAAACCCCTCTGGCTTCCTTGATCAGCCAGGATGGGCAGGGGTCTAGGATGCATGTGGTGGGTCTCGCTTCTGACAAGGATCTTGTCCACATCCTCGAGCTGAACCAATTGAAATGAATCCATTAAAACCTGACAAGCAGGTGCTCGTGTCACATCCTCAGAGACTGCCGTTAAAGTGGTATCGAAATCGGAACGGATCAGCGCCACTTTATCCGCGAAGACCTTGGCAAATTCTTCACAGCGTACCGCCGAGCCATCAGGGATCTCGCACTGCGGCGGATTTAAAAGACCCCTGACGACTTGGAACAGTTCCGCTGACGGTTCTTCGCGGAACAGCCACCTTGGCCACCTTGGCCGCAATAGAAGTTTTTTGTGCTGCTTTTGTTGCTGCGTCATAGGTCCTCAAAAGGAGACCAGGCGCGCATGAGCTGATCTGCTCTGCTTCCGACGCCACACGCACTCTAGCCTCCTCTTTTTTCGCTTCATTGCTGCCAACTCAGTAAACCAAGGAGCTGGTTTACCTCAGTTACTCAAGAGGGGGCGTTCTGGAGCGATCGTGTCAATAGCCCTTGTCATCTCCCTATCCCAGAGAGACACAAGAGCCTCAACAGGGTCGCTTACCGAGGAGGCGGGGAAATCCCCAAGAGCCGTCAGGAATCCATCTGGATCCATAAGTCTCCTGGGGCGGACCATTCTAATGGGTCCACCACCCCTGCGGAGGAGGAAAGGCACAGTAAGTCTAAACCTGATCAGGTGGTGGTCGGTCCATGGCAAAGGAATGATGGTCGGTTCCTCCACTCCGCCGCCTTCCTCCCATCCCTGGCAGAATACCAGATCTAACGTGTGTCCTGCGCTATGGGTGGAACCCGATATTAGCTGGGACAGGCCCATGGTTGCCATGGCGGCCATGAAGTCCTGGGCCGCTCCTGATAGAGTGGTCTCGGCATGGACGTTGAAGTCTCCCAGCACAATGAGCCGTTGAGACTCCACGGCCAGGCCAGAGACCACTCCGGCTAGCTCAGGTAAGGAGACTGTAGTGCAGCGGAGTGGTCGGTACACTTACCAAGCATTATTGAGTAGTTTTAATAATTGGTTTTAATAATGAGATGTTTTTAACTTCTTGGTTTTTAATGTCTATGTTTATTTTATTCTATGTATGTTTGTGCGGCATCAAGTTGTTGCCTACTGTAAGCTGCTCTGAGTCTCCTTTGAGGTGAGAAGGGGACTCAGGGTATAAATATAGTAAATAAATAAATAGTCATGGGCCTGGTAACCGTTTCAGCCATTTAATTCATTTTTTCGTACTGTTTGTTTCATTCGGATGGCACGAAACCGTATACCCTCCTCCAGTACGGAAATGTCAGTGAAACAAAAGGAAAGTGGGAACAGCAACCTTTAGTCACCTGATTTTTGGCGCTCGGCTGCAGGCACTGGCAGGCACTGGCGCTTTGGGCCTGCACACCACACATGCACTTTCTTTCCAAGGAGTGTGTGTGTGTGTGTGGCTTGCAGGCCCAATGCATGGCCACAACTGCCAGGGCCTGAGCTCCTCTTACTCAGTGCTCGGCTGCAGGCCCTGCCAGGCATGGGCGCTTTGAGCCTACAAGTCACACACATGCTCTCCTTAGAAATTCTGTGTGTGTGTGTGTGTGTGCGCGTGTGTGACATTCAGGCCCAGAAAACACCCATGCCTCCCAGTGCTTCAGGAGTGGTGCAAGGTAGGTTTCCCAATTGAACGGGGAAATTGCCGTCCTGAGTCCCACTTCGGGGGTTGAGAAGTGACGAGATATAAATACAATAAATAAATAAATACATACATACATACATACATACATAAGTAATGGCAGGGAGGAATGGCGACAGAACTGGTTAGTTTCACCCCTCTAACTCTAAAGCTGAGAGGAAGGGGAGTGTGGGAAGTCTGTCCATTGCCTCCAGTGGGATGAAAATATTTGTTTTTTCGGACCTGGGAGAAAAAAAGCTCATTTGGAAAAGTGCGCGTTTTCGGGAGAGGCACTCGAAAACAAAAATGGAGCACTACAAATGAAAAAAAAAACAGAAATGGATAGTGATTCTATACAAATACAAAAGACTATTTTCTAGTGAGTCATATATTCTCATGAATAGAGCAACAACAATTCCAGGTGAGTTATCTTTGCTTCTAGGGAAATTTTAAACTTGATTTGTTTTTTCAGAAAAGCAGGCCACAGTATACGCAGATCTCTTCTCTGACACCCCATTTCAAACCAACTCATTTGAAATGTGGTGCTGTAGAATAATTCTTTGGATATCACAAACTTGAAAAAAAGGATCCTGGAGCAAAACAAGCTTGAACTCTTAATATTGGTATTCTTCATAGTCTGCCTTTCATAACTATACATTGAAACAGGAAATACAGCCAGTCCCCAAGTCACAAACGTCCAACTTACAAAGAACTCATAGTTAAAAACAGGGATGAGATAACAAGAAGTGAGAGAAATCTACCCCCGGGCACCAGGAATGTGGCGCAGCTGGTTGGGTGTCAGCTGCATAAGATTTCTACTGACCAGAAGGTAATGAGTTCGAGGCCTGCCTGGGTCAAGGTGGGCTCTCGACCTATTGTGTAGCCTGTTGTCGACCTTTGCAACCCGAACGACAGTTGCATCTGTCAAGTAGGAAATTAAGGTACCACTTAGTGGGGAGGCTAAATTTAACTGATTTACGAGGCCATAAAAAAGATCTCCAGAAAACATGCTGAAGGAGTGCGACAGCTCCCCCTGGCGGCTTGATGTTAAATTGCCTCTGTCTTGTGTGTTTGTGTGTCTAAATGTAATGTGTACATTGTAATCCACCCTGAGTCCCCTGCGGGGTGAGAAGGGCGGAATGTACAGTAAATGAAGTAAATAAATACATAATAAATAAATAAATATCCCTCGGAAGGGAAATTCACTACTGAAAGAGTTATCATAGGGAAAAGGGGTCTCTACTTCAGCATCTTGTCTAGTTTCTCCATACATCTCCATAAGTGAACATAAATCCTTAGGATTGAAGCCATTATAATTTCCATTTGACATTTTAGAGCACCATGGCCCTGGCTGATTCCTCCACAATTCTGGTATCTTATTCTGGAGACCTAAACATAAAGCCACAAGTCCCGTATAGCAGTGATCTTTGAATGCACATATATACTTAAGGAATCTGATCTCCCTTTCAGAGGGCACAGAATGATGTAACACAACAGTATTGTTGGTCAGCAACATGTCTGCCCCTTTATTTGAAAGTTTTACTGGCAGCATCATGAGATCAATGAACAAAGAGGGCTGGAGACACTGAATAGATGTGTGGTAGGAAAAGAAACTTTGGGGCATCACTGGAATTAACGCAGTTCAATTGCACTTTAACGGCCATGTCTTAATGCTATGGAAGCATAGGAGTTGTGGCCGGTGTCTCTCCAAATTAAAACTCCCATGATTCTACAGCATTGAGCCACGGCAATGAAAGTGGTGTCAAGCCGCATTAATTCTACAGTGCAGATGCAGCCAAAGTTTCAAGATGCAGTAAAAAAAAGTATGATTTATTCTTCAAAACAGCCAAACATGATTTGACCTGAAAATGGGATTACAACTTAAAATCTTCCTGCAAGGATTCTAAAAAGACTATTTCCAAAGTCTATGCCTGAGATATTTTGTCACATATTCATCTGTGGGTATATATTAAGAGAAATGGAAAGCTGGAACAATTCTATTCAAGTCATCTCAAGATATGTTTCTTTAGACCCTACAAATGTTGGTGAACAAGTTAGCCCAAGAGAACAGAGCGGTGACTTGGTGATTTATATAGGTCAGAACAGACTCTGAATGACAGCTCCTTCACCTGCTAACATAATTGTGGAAATTAATGCTGGCAGTTAAGATATGAAAGTACTGACAGATGAGCACATGACTGACACCTGGTGTTTAGATAGGAATTGAGATAGGACTATGTACCATGTTGCTGAACAAAGCTCACTGCAGAACTATATTGTAGAAACATACGTTTACAGAGTTTATCAGAAAATCGTAATTATAAGAATGGAGTTGTTGTTTATGTCCGTCATGAATATAGTCTAACAAATAATCAAGCAAAAGATAAAAGGAAATCAGCCAGATGTGAAATATGCAGAGATACTGTTGGCCTTGATTCTCTTTCCCCTAAGGCCATTAGATTCACTCATGTACAATTATTGCCCTCTATATAAGCTATTTTTTATGCTGAATGAAGAACACATGGATTATAAAACATGCAACACTTTGATTTGGCCTCCAGCATGTATAATCTTGCTAATGTAATATATTATTATCTGTAGTATCATTTACTATTATAAAACAACCAGGAAGAATTAAATATTGCACTAGTTCTTCATTGTTGATACTTTCTAAATCTAACAAAAACTAACTTTAAAAAAAATAAAATTATTAGATACTCTGCCCTCCAAATAAGCAAATACTCTATGAGTGTTGTTTTCAGGAGCATGGGAAGTGGCAATGTTAAAAAGTTAAGCTTTAAATGTAGTCTGTTGATTTATTTCTAAAGTTTTATTACATGTATGAACTGTCCGAATTGAAAACACAACTGAAGATCCATCTCTTCCAGCAGGCCTACCCAGTCAACTTTGAACCACGAGTTTGGGATTTGCATTCTATTGCTACCGTATTTTTATCTTTGTACCATGCCTTTTGGTGTATTTTATACTGGAATGTTTTGATACATGTATTTTGTTGTGTGTATTTTACGTTGATGTGTTTGACTGTGTTGTTACCCACCTCGAGCCATTTGGAGAGGGGGGTAACAAATAAAATTTTATCATCATCATTAATACTATCTTTTATTACTTTTATTCTTATATGATAAAACCCTCAATGCACTTGACATTGCAGCGATCTAACAGAGCATATGGAAACACAACAGAAAAGACAGATAGTTAGGAACTGAGTGCAAACTTATACTTGTGTATAAGTTAATGAGTTGAGGCAAAATTGTGGATTTGTATATGACTCATGGATAAGTTGAGGATTTTTCTGCAGAGAGGGGGAAGTACCAACATTGTTTCAGTGGGCCAACCACTTTGGGCCACCACCATCATTTCCCCACTCAGGAATTCAAAAATACCCAAAAAAGGCATCACGACCGAGAGAGTGGAGGGGGTCAGTTCCTACTGGATAAACTATGCTCTTACCTTTTATCACTCTACTCAGTGGAGGAAATGTTTTCTTGTTTGATCAGACTTTAAGATACTCATTTTGATCCCTTGCACAAGTCAACACAGATTTTTTTAAACTGAAATTTCTAGACTTATATGTGAGCAATGCATATAAGGTATGTAACCAAAACTCTAGGTATCAACAATTTTGGGGAACTGTAATTGTTTTTAGAATACTTCCATAAATAATTATAATGAGTTGACCCCTAAAAGCCAGTGAGGACTGAATATGCAGGGAAGAGAAAAACAGATGAAGTCTAAGCGGTTACGCTGTCAGCTTAGCTCCTAATGCTGTTTTATCCCAGAGAAGGGCATGGCCAACTGGGTACCCTGAACAGAGGCCTTCCATATTGCATCATATTTTGTTGTAGATGTAACTAGTTAAACTTAGTTGTGTGGTCTGACTAGTTGTGTGGTCTGTCTCTTCTACTTTATCCTATTAGACATCAATGGAAATACATGTACTGTATCTGAGCACCAGGTCCTTCATGGAGGATCTGGTTCTCTATTTGTGGTGCAGGACAAAGGGTACTGCTGGGTCAATCTCATAAAATGAAGGAATAGGTCATGGTGTCTGAGGAATGGGATGAATAATCAGGAAACCAATTCTAGTGAACTATCAGAGAAAAATAGTTAACCGTGATCATGGGCCAATGATCAGGGAAATGTCAAAGGAGCCTTGGAAGTGAGACAGGAGCAGGCAAGATATTGCATTTATGTTGTACATAATCTATGGAACAGAGAAGGGAAGCAGCATGTTATGGAGTTGTTATATGTACTGGGACCCAGCGAATTTACCACTTTTTAAGAAAGAGGACGAGTCTTGGTTGGACCAAAAAGCAAATGGTGGACCCATATTTACTTAAATCAGGGTATATGCCAGTTAAGTAATTTTGACCCATGGGATAGAAAACACTTTGACCTCCTTCAGCATGAAATATACAGTTTAAAAACCCTATTAAACAACTAACAAGTTGCGTTCAAGATCATATCCATATGATCTGTTGCCTATTAATTCAATTCCCATTACATGTCCAGATGCAGTTCCCATATTCTTCATAACAATTACAGACATGCATGAAAGTAATATGCTTCCAAATATGTGGAAATCTGTTGTGGGGGGTTATATTCATAATAATATTTTACCTTACTACCCCTTGTACAAAAATTACAAATTTTGGGAAATGTAAGCAGCAATTCTTAATATTAGGTGAAGTGTTGCAGTTTGTTACCAATTTTATCAGCAAACTGCATGTTAATACAATTGTGAATGTTCACAGATATTTGAATAGGAAACCAAATCCTATCTTTATGAGAAAGCTTCCATGCTGTAGTGTCTACTTATCCTTTACAATTGTATGCTTTTAGACATTTCCAAGGGGTAAAACTGTGAGGTATCATGAACAAAATGCTTCTTTTTGAATGATGATGCCAGTTTCTACAAAGCATATGGAATTTAAAATGAATTCCATGGGAGGCAAGCCTTATTCAGTAACTGAAGCACACATGAAACCCAGGGCAGACACATTTCCAGACTGACTTTTACAAATAACCATTCTGGATGCTCTCTTTTTTCTCTTTCTCTTTGAAAAATCTTCTACGGTCCTTTTTCCCAAGCAATTTAATGTGTGCTTGGGAAGGGCAATTAAATTGTCAGTATTCTAAAAAAATTGTTTTTAACTAGAAGATAGCCCAGAGAATAGGCATGGGGCCAATATTGATTGTATGAACAGAGAACATTAGTCTTCAGGTATTTACACTGCCACCTCTGCACCACAGGCTCTCCTTCAAATCAGATCAATTCCTTGAAGAGAAGCCTAGTGAAATACATAAATGAGACTGCAACAGAGCTGATATTTGATCTCTAGGCATTACTTTGTTATATCTCGATTTCTGATCGGTTTTGGATCCCTTCTACTTCTTTAAATTGTAAGCTGGAAAGGGCTGAATATTCTTTGTAGGAACAGTCCTTTTCCTAACTGAGGCTCATCCTACCCTTGATATACAATTGCCTGGGCCGCTCAGACAATTCTACACCACCCTGTTGCTTTCAGATACCAATTCAGTTATAACCCGTGATGTTGCCAAGTTCTGTGCAGTAGCACTTAAAATCTACCATGTGATGACTGGCTCCAAAAGTTAGCAATGTAACCATCAGCTAATTCAAATATAAAGTAGTCTCCCCACCCCTCACTCCCCTAGACTAGCCCTGAATGCTCATATCCCTCATCAATTTTCCTCCCTCTCCAACCACTGCTAGTTCCTTCCCCTTTTCTAAATAGTTTTGTGTCTTAGCTTTCAACATACCTCTGTTTTCTAGCCTTTTAGTCTTCAATGTACAATGCTTTTATGAGACTGTAACCCTCTCTCCTTATGCTGGTCTATGACAATAAAGTTTTTTTAAAACTGAGGCTCATTGCATTCAGTTGAATGTGAGCTGAAATTATTTATTTATTTATTTATTTACTTTGTTTTATATCCTGCCCTCTCTCCCTCATTGGGGGACTCAGAACAGCTAACCTATGGCACAATTCGATGCCATTCAACAATCTACCTCACATTAAAACACATAAAGTCTATACATATTAAATCTATAATACTCCTCTAACAACAACACTAATGTAAAACATTACAAAACTAACTATAATTAAAAATTACATCTTCTTTAGTTTGAAATGCCCCTTTTTTCAATATGGATGTTATAATCCAGAATGACAACCGTGTGTACTAAGGCCTATGTCAACTGCGATAGCACACGGTTGACAATCTTTACAGTGCTCTCTTACTGTGATTCACATTTTCATTTTGGATTTCAAAATGAGATTGATTTTAAACAATAAAGCAAGTTAAACAGAATTTGTTAGGTTCAAACAAATCATCCGTTTTTCAGATGATTACATTCCCAAAAGGAAGTCCATCCATATCCCGGGTGATCTGAAAGACTTGGGAGTTAAACCAATGCAGTTTCCCATTGAACAAAATGGATCAGAATTGGCTTGAATCCAATTGCCTTGATGTAATGAATTACAGAACGGAGTGTATATAATTGAAATAAAATGCTCTACAATTAATTATTAAAAAGAAACCACAGGACAGAAGAAAAATTCCACAGAGAATTCTAGTGATGTCCTTAAGCACAGAAACACATATTCAAAGGCTAACTACATATCTAGTTCAGATCATGTCTGTATGAGAAGTTATACTTTTTATTTGCTGTTTACATAGTTAATTCTGTATTACTCTATAGCAGTGGTTCTCAACCTGTGGGTGCCCAGATGTTTTGGCCTACAACTCCCAGAAATCCCAGTTTACCAGCTGTTGGGATTTCTGGGAGTTGAAGGCCAAAACACCTGGGGAACCACAGGCTGAGAACCACTGCTCTATAGTGTACTAGTGCCCTACTCCACAAAGTGTCCCTCACCTAACTATCCTCTTGAAGATGTCCTCCATGCACCTCCATGGTTGAACTTCGAAAGCAAAACTGTCCTAGCTTCATGAGTCTTCTTACAGCAGATGTCCTAATGCTGCGACTTCAGTTTCAAATATCAAATACTTTCCAGAGTTACATCTAATCTATTCCTATATATGCAGTATTATAACGAAAACAGCTCCTGAACAACACAGCCATGAAAATAGCTGCAAAAATCCGTCTGCTTACTCCTCATTCACATGTTATCTTTTCCATGCTCTTGCAGGTACTTCAAAAAGGAATGGCTTTGCTCACCAGAACATTATCTTTTAATTTCAGACATGTATATATGTTAAGTATGCACACATGTTCGAAGGGGCAAGAATGTCAATTAGTGAAGTGGCAACCATCCTGTCAGGATGATAATGATCATAAGGAAACAAATGTTTAATTTTAAAATTAAGCAGTGCAAAGGGTGACCTGAACTCTGATATATATATATATATATATATATATATATATATATATATATATGCATACAGTATATAGTATATAGATAGATAGATATACCCAGTACTTATGAAATCTGCAGTTTAAAAATATCAAATATCCTATAAAATGTATACCCCTTTCTTTTATAGGAGAGTGAATGAATCATCAATGCAAATCTTTTATGAGCCATTGTTTCAAAGGTCTAATCTACTAGTCAGCAAAAAATAAAAACATAACAAAACAAAAACTTGCAAATAATTGAGTAAGTTTTCTTAAACTGCGTAACAGCTCTACTATCTAAATTTGCTGTCTGACATCCAGAGATACAAATAGATATCTATGCCTAAGGGCCATTTCAATCCTTGCTTCCAAAATGCGCCATGTGGTAAATTAGGGTTGAAACTACATTCCAAGGACAGTTTGGGATGCAGTATAATAATTTTTCTGAGTAAAACAGGGTGCTTTCTTTTGTAAAAACAGAACAATAATCCTATTGAATGTATGCAACCCCAGCTAGACAATTGTACTATTTGTTGTTCTAAAGTTATAAAAACATTCACTAGTTTTTACTTAAGGTCAACTGATAAGGTAGGATCAAGCGCAGATAAATATTTGGTATCAATTATTTCTTTTCAAAATAGAGTGTCCTTTATTTTCTTTGTTAAAAATTATGAGAAATTAGGTAGAAATGCAACATTGTTAGTCTTCCAAATAAGTATGGTTCGCCATCGCTTCCTAGCATACAATACATTCTTGAATATATTTTAATTGGTCTTGCTTGACATTATTTTTGTCACCTGCATGACTCTATGTCATTGGGAAATGGATACCTAATAAAAATGACAAGGTGAGAGTGTTTTGGAAAACGTTTGTCACATGCCATTATAGCAATTGGCAGTTATATTTTAGTCTTAATGAATTAATGTATACTATAGTACTGTGCACTACTATAGTACTGTGCACAGCAATTCCATTTAGCAAGAGAGAGACAGAGAGAGAGAGAGAGAGAGAGAGAGAGAGAGCCAAATACTACAACTTGCTAAAACCATGAAGAGTTACCATTCTCAGAGATAAATATTAACTTATTCCATAAAACCTGCATCAAATTCATACCAGAAGATTCAAACTATAAACTGAAGACACTACTACTATACTTTAGTGTTACATACATATTAAGGTAAAGGATTCCCCTGACATTAAGTGTCCGACTCTGGGGGGTGTCGCTCATCTTCATTTCTAAGCCGAAGTCCCGGTATTGTCCGTAGACACCTCCAAGGTCATGTGGCCAGCATGACTGCATGGAACGCTGTTACCTTTCTGCAGAAGTAGTATCTATTGATCTACTCACACTTGCATGTTTTCAAACTGCTAGGTTGGCAGAAGCTGGGGCTAACAACGGGAGCTCACCCTACTCTCTGGATTTGAACTGGCAATCTTTCAGTCAGCAAGTTCAGAAGCTCAGTGATTTAACCTGCTGTGCCACTAGGGGGCCCTGCATATATATTAATTACTCTAAATATAAGAAAAAAATATAAATGACAGTGTCAGCTTATTACAGTTAATACAGTGGGCCCTATATTGGTTTACACATTTGAAATCCTTAGTGAAAAAAGGTAACACAAAAATCTAAAAGTAGTTCCAAAGAAGGAGAAGCCAAACTAACACTTTATCCCATCACCTCCCCTTCCCTTTAGCAAATGATGACCTCATTATGCTAAGATTTGGCCTTTCCTTCGTCATTTATTTTAAAGGATTTCTGCTACATCTACCAAGATAGCTAATGACCTCCTGGAGACATTTTTCTTCAGGAATGGCTATTTTAAAATGGTGCAAAAGGTTAAGATATTAGGCCCCGGACAAACATTTCAAATTACAATATTATGTTTTCCTGCAGATGGACGATACTGAGATAGTTTCAAATAGAAATTACTTATTTGACATTAGCAGCAGAAAAAAAAGAAAGTGAATGAAAACGACAGAAACCAATTCAATGAAACTTTAGTGACTGGCACTGAGCAAATCGAATTTTAGCTTTTATCTAATTTTCACCAACATTCATTTGATTTATTTGAGAAAGCATACTAGAAAGGAAAACATATAAGATAAATGGATTTTAGAAGCATCATAGATATGTAAGGATGCTTGTATATTTAGCTCAGTTATTTACAAGGTATAGAAGAGAAAGCATAGTTTGGCATTGTAAATGTTTTACATTTTCTGTGCTCAAACGGATGCAACGTAAGAAAAATACTGATATGTGTATCTATCTCTACATTTACTCCTCACGTTTGGAGAATGCATTACTGTTTGACTTGTATTGACTTTCCAGATTAAAAGTGGGGGAAACAGACAGAATTAAAGGAAGAGGCACTGAAAATATAAACAGAACTATAGCCTGACATTAAAACCGTAGGAAAGTATGTAAAGGTTGTCACAAGCCCACATTGAGGGAATAAAGGGATATTTCAGCTTTGTCTCAAATCATTGGCCAGTTTAACCCACAACATAAAGGGCTTGCATAGAGAGGTGTCACAAAGATCTAATGAAATAGCACAAGTCTGAAATGCAATGAAGAGACCCCTGAATGTAAGAGTTCATATTCTTACAGACAAACGAAGGGCTCTGCTTCATTGCCATGTACTGTACCTGCTGCTATGGGCAAGGAGCAGATTTTACACTGACCATGGTCTATGGCTGCTTTTAATGTTGCTTCAGGATGTGTCGATCCGAGGGGGTTACGCACAAATCGTCGTCGGCGCCGCAAGTCATCTTCCCAGTAGTCAAGGCGCCAGAACTCACGAGGACGACTACAATGAAACAGAGGAGCCACATATGTTAGCAATTATCAAACAGCATGGTAGCACTGCATTTCTGCATAAAGCTTTCCTTGTTTCCTCTTTCGTTTTCTTTTTAAACAGCACCCTAAAACCCGTTCTCCAATCTTTAACTTCAGTATGTCCTTGAAAATAACAATATCACCTTCCAGTCTGAGGAACTCCTTTCCTCCTTTTTTTCTCCCTTGGAAGGTGAAATGAGCACTAAATACATCATTTTGAAATGAATTGCTGACAGTGTGATCAGTTTCACCACACTCTAGTGGCATGTGCTCCGATTCCAGCCTCATTTCAGCCTCAGCAGGGCACCTTTCTCAGTGACTGCATTTATAAACCAGAATAGGGAAACGGCTATTATAAATATGGTATAGCATTACCTATATTAATCAAAGTCTGTCCCCCTTCCATTTTTCTTCCTAATTTGTGCCTTTTTGCACAAGGTCAGTAAATCATACTGTGAATTCTTGGTCAAGAAAGTGTTAACTTTAATGAATACTTCTGTTCCATGATTATGTATGTGATAATAAAATATTACTCTGTTTAGATGTGCAGGAATTTAATTAAAATAATCTCTTAAAATATTCATTACATTTAGCCCCCGAGGCTTACAACAACATAAGAAAATACATTTCGTTTCCATTTCCTGTTTTTAAATAAACCATTCCAGGAGAGTGAAATAGCAATCTATTTTCGAACAAATCAGATTGGATTTCTGTTTTATGTAGTTTCATTTTTGCATTTAATTAAAAACAACACTCTATGGTGAGCGATATTGAAGGCACACTTTTTAAAATTTAGATTTAGAAAAAGATTCTGCCACATTTGTTTATTTTCCATATTGTGTTCTGCAAATATGCATAGATCTTTTTTATATGGCCATACATAAATGCCAATTTCTATCTTGTTAGATGGTTGTGAGTTAGTGTGCTGTAAAACTGCATATTAACCACTAAAAACTACAAAAGCAGACAATTCAGGGGTGTATTCGTAACTATATATGCAAATAAATTTATTGTATGTAAAATAATAAACCCTATAAGAATAATACTATCACTAGAGATCTACAACCAACATCTGCAGGCTCCAATTACAAAAGTATAATTTCAGTTATAAAATAATGGTAACTTCAAGAATGGCAAACCAAAACTACCAAATATAATCTTATTTCTTTTTCAGGAGCTAATAATCACTGTATATCTGTCAGCTCTGACAAATTAATAGCTCTGATTAATTTATAAATTGCAAATGATTACAGACGCACCATACTAGAGATTTCCCTTCTTCAATTATTCCATCTTTGAAAAGAAAATATATCCCATTAGAGACTAGATGACTGACTACAAGTCTACTGCAGAGTTCAGTTCATTAAGGTTTTTTCTTTTGAAACCCGTATTGGATAATAAAATATTGTGTAAAAACAAATATGGGTTTTTTCACTCTCAAAACCAGTTCAGGTAATAACTCGTGAATAACTTCATTCCTCCCTGCCAGCAATTGTCACTATTTTGTAAATAATTTATATTCCTTTTAACCATAAGCCTCACATTTCTATTATCTATGTACCACGTATTCTGAAAACAAGCTTAAGGGACTTTTGTTTGCAAATAATTCTGTACAATTTATCTAGGATAGCTGCAAGTGTATGACAAACCTACATTTGCCCAAAGCGTGATTAATAACTTAAAATTCTCCATTAGCGATTTCAAAAAAACGCAGAACACAGCTGGCTATGTGTATGCATTTGATAGTCATAGAGCACAGGATAGCCACTTCATCATTCTGCCTTCCTTCATTTATCTGTTAAAATTACTATCAAATATCAGCTAGCATAGAGTCGTGAATCACAAACAGCTCCTCATCTTCAGGGGAAAGATACAATGAGAGTCTATTCATCAGGATAGCAATCAACACAAGTAATTAGTTCCCTAGACTGAGATCTCTTGCAAAGCTCATTGTAACCAGTGCCACAAACATATGACAATGAAAAGCTAATGGAGGCATCTCAAATTTGTTAACTGCTTCTGCCATCAGTCCTTCCAATAATCTGCACTACAGTATTATGCAAAGATGGTAAATTATTAATGCCGTCCATTTGTCTTTCCACACTTTTGATGAAATTAAACGATGGCATTCTGGTTACAATCACAACAACATGCATGGCAATGGTATTAATATTACTAAAATCTGATTTAACCATGTGCAAGGTGTGAAATGAGCTGAACAAAAACACAATATTCTAGTTGCTTTCCGAACTTAATCCAACACGCCTTGCATTTACCTTAATTAAATGGCACATGATGAAATCGAGGTACAGAATGTGTCCCGAGACACTTGCATTAGGGGGAAAATATATTTCAACAATATTGAGCTGTATTTCCAAATCCTTTTATTGCCTTTGTAAGCCATAGGGAGATGCACAAACTTGATTTCATCAGGACAATCAGACAAGACATAATATGACCATTAATGTTCAATTGATTTTGGTGCATAGGACTCAAAGCTGCCAAAATATTACAATGTTACACAGTGGTGCTGCTTTCTAATGAACATGATCTGTGGCAATAAAACTTCCTGACAAAGCTATTCAGATTCCTCCCCCATAAAACAAAGTCAGTGTATTATTGGCAACTTCTGCTGAAGCCTAACAAAACTACTTGCTTGCCAAAGCAACAATGGTTAATTGGGAGCATCTAAACGGGTTACTGCACATGAAAAAAAAAACCAGCTTTCTGCTTATGCAAGACAGTTCTGAATCAAAGCTAAAATCACAGAATAATAAAAATATAATCAGCAGCAAGATCAAAACCAGTTCAAGCAGCATTTATAATGGTTTTGAAAATAAAAGGTAGTGTCCCTATTACCAAAAACCAGGAGCTAAGTGATGCTGACAAGGAAGAATGATCTAGAAATTTCTAAACTCCTTGTCTCAGAGAAAGCAGTGATGCGGAAAGAAGACTCCCAAAGATATTCGGAGTAAAATAGGCTGTTTCTTGTGGAAGTAGACAATTCTGTAGCCAAGCCTCCTAGCATATAAAGTCGCTAGCATATAAAGTTCCTGGTGTAAGGCTATTAAAGTACGTTTTCAGAGCCATGGAGGTAAAGTCATACATCCTGGTGGACCAGGCTATTAAAGCTGGTCCTACCATGGATGTATGAGAGCCCTCCATGCCTCTGAAAACCACCTTTAACATCTACATGAATGGAGTTAATGTGTCACCACTGGCCTTGAAAAAGCCCCTTCCCCTTATGGGTCGAAACGGGAGTTGGTACCATCGTACAGTGTTATCCTCGTCGGCCTGTCTACTAGCGGTTTGAGTCCACTTGGATTTATTGCCACTGCGGCCTGGAACTCTACCGGCTCTTCTCCTAACTCCGTCTCCCATCATCCCTGTCTCCTCTGGACGTTTTCGACCACACCTCCCCTGGACTTCCACCCTATCATCCCCTCTTGCCCATTTGTGATTTCGGACTTGTTCATTCCAATTTTGGACTTGGGATGCTGAAGGGTAGGAACCCTCCGGGGTGATGATATTGTGATTACTGTGATGAATGATTTTGTAATAGTAATATGTTATTAACCATGCACTGTTGAACCCATTGTGAATATATATTTTGATAAGCTACACTCTGCTGTTCCCTGTATACACTCCAAGTGGCCAGCCACTGGTCAAAGGACATTTAATATAATGCCAAGTTTTTTAAATACATTACAATTGTACCTTGGTTTGCTTCTGATATGATAAATAAATATTCCCACTCTCATACATATAACAGCATGGTTGGACAAAGACATTAAATAGTTCTGCAACTGCAGAAGAGCAGCAGTTAGTGGCTTTCCTTGGTCAAAAATATAACTTTGTTATGGAATTGATTGCCTTTAACATACAGGAACGGTAAGGCCAAAGCTCTTTGGGGAAAATAACAGATTGATGTGAATAGGCAACAAAAATGTAGCCTTCCTGATCATAAGTGGCTGCATCATGAAACCCCTTTTGAGTCATGCAAAATTTCTGAAATTTTCTAGCTTTTAGGAGGAGTGACCAATACAAAGCTAACATTTCAGAGAAGCTAGTACAACTATAAATGAATCCATGTAACAGCATCTATAACAAAAAAAATAGTTAAAATACACCAAAGAAAAAATAATCTGCGTGAAGGATAATTTTGCAAAATATAAAACCAGACAGAAAGTACAGCGCAGTAGCGTTAATAAACCGCATGCTGTAATGAAAACAGGAGACCAGTCTGGAGCTCATTTCACAAGATGCTTGTTCAAAAGAAAAACATCTCTTGTTTCCTGGGCTGGAGGTTAAATACATCATGCAGGTAAAATGTTTACTTATCCCTGGTCATGAGTGTGAGTTTTGTGCCACTGAGGAAAGTGCCTGACTGACAGTTCCAGAACCTCACACAATTAATTACCCTCATAACAGATTCTGAGCCTATACTAAACATGATCACCTAACAAACCTTTCCAAAATGTTACATTCATGACTGTGTGAAAACCTCACAAGTGTCTAGGGCAAGCTAATTATAATGGCACAACATACACATTATGTGTCTGTATTCCAACAGCCTATAAAACAGAATTGGTGGGTGGTCCACTTAAAACACAGTGTTACGTGTGCAGGATGGTGATGTACGTTTTTCTACAGCTGGTCTTCCTAGATTTTTTGGTTCACCATGAAATATGTACAAATCCTAACTTAGAAATAATTGAACAAAGAGAAACAGGTAGGGAAGGCTGAGAGTGGGAACTGGCATCTTGACATACTAAGGATCAACATTAAAGGGATCAAGTTCACACAAGTGGTATTCCAACAAAAAGGAGAAATTAACACCGACACAAATGACAAATAGCAAAACAATAATTAACACAGACACAAATGACAAATAGCAAAACAATATTTGACCATAACAGTTTATAGAAAGAAGGTAAAGTATAGTATAGCACACACTGAGCATTAGAAAAGTAAACTGTTCTTAACAGCAACAACAGAGGTCAAACAGATGGAGGAATGGAATCACCACTTCATTAAAGAAAGGAGACAATCAGACCGGTCTTTGGTGGCTCCATGCAGCAATGGTTTCTTAAGGTATAACCTGAACTTTTGACACCTGTACTGTTGCATCAATTTTGGAACAAACACAACCACCACAATTGGAACAAACACAACCACCACGTTTGGAACAAACACAACCACCACATTTAAAAATCACCCTAGGAAATTCATTTTAAAATGCAGTTGACTTGCATGGCTTGGCAGATGTCTTTGAGATGCTCCAAAGAATGTCAAAAGGGACATGGGGAGACCTTTCCCGTGGATTATACTTTCCACATGCCTGATTTAGAATAGTTTTAGAAGAATGACCGATTTCAAGACAAATCCAAAGTGAATATTCTTACATTGTTTCAGAGTGATGCAAACACTATGGAACCCATAAGAGGAAGGTCAAATAAGGCAGTCTGTTTTCTTTTCTAGAGACTTTGATCATGAATGTAGAATTGCCTCAAATCACACATAAACAGTCATATACACAAGCTCTTCTGCTCAAAAGCAATGAAAGACAGACTGTATGTATGCCTATATCATAATTAGGGACCAAAAGAATTATGACTAAGAAACAGAATTTGTGGTAAACAGTCTAGACCAGTGATTCTCAACATTTTTTTGACCAGGAACCACTTGACCAGGGACTACTTTGACCAGGGACCACTTTGACCAAGGACCACTCTCCCATATTAGTACCAAAAGGGTTACAAAACAATTTTTGGTCAACTTTAGATTTGGTTTGGTTATTTGGGGTGCTGATTCAGAAAACTGCATTGGATAGATCACATCAGCTCTAGTATCTAATACAGAACGTATGTCATCCAGTAGTCGCCATCTGCTCGCCCACAGAAAAACATTTTTCATAAGCCTCGACATATAAGAGGGTTTTTTGAAACCAGTCGCTTTTGTTGCAATGGTGTAATCACAGTGAAGCCACATACCATATTTTAGTTTTTCAGGAACACCAGTGGTCCATGGACTGCAATCTGGGAACCACTGGTCTAGAGTATAACATTAAAAAGAAGGGAAAACCTTTTCTTAGTTTCTACAGCAATGTAGGTAAAAACTAGGCTCTTTGATGTATGTTTACATGTAAATGGGTACCAATAAACCCAGTGGTTTATCCTAACATTTTATTGTTCAACTATTAAATAAACCTGACTTTAATATTAAAATATTAAGAGAAAATTATAACATTATTGATTATGTTAACTGATAATGGATTAGTAATGTGGCTGTATTAAATTATAAAAATTAAAAACAAAAGTAACAAAAAGTAATCAAATTGATATGAAACATTGATTGTTCCTTGGCACTTTAATATTGTTAGTGTTCAGTGATTAAAGTACCATTTTTCTCCAAAAAAACATTGTCAAAAAAGTTTGATGAAATGAATTTGGGCCAGAAAATTTTAACAAGTTGTTTTCAAATTTTGTTTGAAGACATAATACTATAAACTTATATCATCAAACAGTCACCACAGAATAAATACGTCATTTTCTAATGTTTACAATTTTTGATAATGAATCCAGAGCATCATAAGTGTAAATTTGAACAGTGCATTTTCAAGTGTAAATGCAGTGAGTGTAATGCTTCAAAATTTCCAGTCTAAGCATATTCCCTCATTTCCATATGATTTCAAGTGATGGTAAAAATAAAATGCTAAATCTTTCTTAAATATAAGTAAATAAATGGTCTTCCTGCCTTATGCACTTGATTTTAAATTGAAAGATAAAAGTGCTTGAGTTCCATCAAGGCTTTACTTTCAGCATAAATCTAGATGAAATAACATCCAAGTATTAGAGGGCATCAAGAGATAAAGCATTCTCTTCTATCTCGTGAACTGAAATGCATTGTGCCTTCATGCAGATAGAGATGGAGAATACTAACCAAAACCTCTCCCATTTATCAAGTAGCAGCCATAAATAAAGCACAAGCTTTCCATCTCGTAGACCATCTTAATGGAAATACAGTGTTTGGCGGAATAAAATATTTTCAGAGCATCACAATTTTTTTTACTAAAGCCTCGGAGCATTCAGAAAGGGCGGAATGGCATGTAATTATGATTTTTTTTAAAATGCCCATGCTGTAGTAATTTGTATAGAAACATTTAGGTAGCCAACTTAGTATTTATTCATAGATCCCACGGTAAGTTATTTACTAGATCTTCCGCAGACCTGACTTTAAATCAGAAATCTTTGGATTATGTAACTGACCCCCCTCCCTTCAAAGTCAACCACGTCTTAGAATCCCTTATTTTAAGAATCAATATGAAGTTTATAAGCATTTTTAGGGGAGTTTAACATGAGATTTTACATGAACAGGAATTTACATGCATGCTGATGTGCTATGGTTTCACACATTCTCAGAGTAATGGTGCTCTCTTATGTCTGCATAGATATGAAGAATTATGAGAAAGCCATAATTAGCTTCAAATCAAGATGTAAAGACAAGATGATGAGATGGTTTGAAAATTCTTCAATTTCCTAGTAATAATCTTGAGAAAAATGTTATGCTTGCATTATACAATCACACTTTCTTATCACTTCGTTTCACCTCGAATCATCCCATATATTAGGTATGAACCATTAGTAATGAGTAATAAATCGATGGGGAAAAAATCAAATAATGGATATCGTTTATAATATATATTGGTGAAATTTTGCATCTGATCAGATCCATATTTGAGTTAAAATTGCATAGGTTTTCAGGCCCCTATATTCAATTTTCTTAGTTTACTACTATGAAGTAAAAAATAATAATGTGGAGAACCTGGAAGTAGATCCATTGGGATCCAGGATAAATAGCACTCCCCAGGATAAGAGAGACTTTGAATAAGTAATTTTCCTATGTACTAAAACAAATGTACAGATACACATACTGTTGCAAGAAAATGACATATCAAATCAAATAATTAATCTGGGTAATTCAGTACTGTCTATCCCAGAATTTGGGTCCAAATAGTAAAGAAAACTAGTAGGTCGCATTGTTAACATCCATCATTTATATAAAACCACAGTGATTTCCCAAGGTTTCAGGCTGAACCCTTCCATGTCCTACTTCAGTGGTTCTCAACCAGTGGTCCACAAGAACTAAAATATGGTCCACGGACACACCATTACTGCATCATCACAACGAGAGTACCTGTTCTCACGAAACGCTCTTGTAGTAACGAGGCAACAGGGATGTTGGGAGGAAAGAGGCTGACTACCCACAAAAGGCGCGACAACAAGCCTCCTGACTGCTGCTTCTCCTCCCCCTCCCTCCCTCCCCCTGAGCGGAGCCGTTTCACGTTGTGCCTGGATGCAGGGATGTCCTGGTGTCTTCATTTTTAGCCCTGTTCCTGGGGTTATTTGGGGTGCTGATTCAGAAAATTGCATTGGATAGACCACGTCAGCTCTAGATTATTAAATATGGTTTTCTGTGGGTGAGCTGATGTGGTCTATCTAATCCAATTTTCTGAATAAGCACCCCAAATAACCAAACCAAATCTAAAGTTCACCCAAAACTGATTCATAACCCTTTTGGTACTAATGTTGGAGAGTGTTCCCTGATCAAAGTGCATTGGAGTTTCTCTGTGTGCATTAGTCTAAAAAAAAAATTAAGTACCTTCCAATCTGGGGTTGGGGGGATATTCTGGCAATTTTTCATATTTCATTTTGGATTGTCATACTGTAGGGATTTCAATGTAAAAGACATTCAGAAGAGCTTTACCAATGCTTCCTTCACAGGACTAACAAGGATTTGCTGAATTGCTATTCCTGTAGTCTTGAAGAGATCTTTCACCAGTGCCACTGAGTGGCCAGTAACTTTCCTTTTTGTGCTTCTGTGCAATCGTAAGAATTGGATCTACACTTTTTTGACTGATTAGCCATTACTCCTTAAAATGGATGGATGTATCTTAATTGGCTGCCTCTACTTTGAGCATTCCAGCTTTGGTGATTTTACCAGAAGACTAGATATCTAATTCCCTAACATAACATCTCTCCATTTCTATGACACACTCAAACCCCTTATCATGTTAAGGTGTGCATCTGAGAAAGGAAGGCCATTAATTTCTATCCATCTGAAAATCCTTCATGCTGAGGATGTAACAAAAACAGAGCAACCTGACATGACTTCTCTGATGAAATGGCTTTTCGCCTGCTAAGCTAATTTGTTTGAGGCCAACACAATATATAGAAATTATTGAATCAAGTAAGAGCACAACTGATTGCAAACCCATTATCTGCATACAAAATATTTTAAAAGTAAAAAAAAGTAAGATAAGTAAAAGCAACAACCTGGAAACTCATGAGATCACGGGTCACTTATTGTGCTCACAAAGTTAGAAAAGTACAAGAACATATACAAGGGTAACAATAGAAACTGGAAAACGTTTCACTGTTGCCAGAATACTCTTCCTTATATGTTATGTTATATTTATTCTATTTTTGCAAGACTAATCTCTTTTATAAAGTGTAGATGCCTCTACATTTCCTTTTCCATGAGGTCATACTCAGTTCCTAAATTAAACAGCAATTCTACAATTAACCATCCCTTTAATAGACTCTTCTCCTTAATAAGTACAGAACAAGCTTTGTTATTTCAGAATATCAAAATAAGTGGAGCTACTTGGAGCTAGTTCCAGTGATGCAACAGGATTAATTAAATCAAATACATTACTTCTTCAATTGTTGAGTAGCTGTAAAACAAGCAGAAATTTCAAACAGACTACACAAATTTCCCAGAAAGAATAAAAAACCTTCTATGTCTGCATGTATGAGATGTTATTCTTTGTTTCATTTGAGCTCCTTAGAAGTATTTGATTATTTATGACTACTATCCTAGGTAGTTATTGGGCTCTTTCTAAAATAAAATCACACCACAACCCATGAATCTCTACACAAATGTATCTTTTACAGGTTGATATATGCCACAGATAGATCGTTTTTTGATTAACTGCTTAGTACTCTTTTCTCTGTAAAGGACTACAATTCATCACATACAGACAGATCTTATAACTTAAATAGGATCTGAAATTGTACAGCAATATTTTCTTCTCTTTCTGGATCATAGTGGAGTAGTGCATACCCAATACTGCCAATATCATAAAATTAATGTCTGTATGACTGCTTTTAATTCAGTATGTGGAATCATAATAATTCTATAAAAATATGGTATGGCATATACTATAACATTTCGCATTTACCAACTATAAAACATAATATCTCCAAAAATGACAATATGGGGTTCTGCTATAAGTAAAATATGCTCTGTATTCATACTCTATGTGGACAACACTGGTACATAGATCAACTGGAAAACCATATTTCTGGACAAACAAAAAAAACCCTGCATATAATCTAAGCATGGTAGTTTTACACAATATCTGCAGTTCTTATTATCTCCCAAACTAGGCATTTAGAGACATCCCACTGGAATATTAATCTATAACAGAAGTCAACAGTCTAGTTTTCCATTAAATATTCCACATGCATTAATATTTGATTGCAAAACAATTACTACACCTGTGCAAAAGTAGTTTAAAGGATTTATTAGGTGCTCTAGTTAGAAAAAGAAGAAATCTTCCAGATAGATGGAAGACATAAACTGCCTTTATTTATATCTGTTAAAAAAGTCAACCGATCCTGGACTGCCACTGAAATGAGAGAATTGGGTTTATAGCTCAAGTGTCTAACAAATATTGTAGGCTTTTCTATGAAGGGTGAAATCTAATTAAATTGTTCTTGTGGGGCTCTTATGAACTTTGTAGCATATGCTTCTCTCTCCCTAAAGCGATAGAGGGAAAATGAGAATGACACTGACCTCTGCGTTACCAGTCTCCAGGTTTTAGATGTTGATTATGTTGATCCATGTGGAAAAGGGGATGGCCATTTGCAAAATGGCCATCTCCTTTTCCACATGGGTCAACTTTATCTAAAGGTACTGGTTCTTTGGACTTCACAGACATTCACTTTTTCAACAAGGTGTCTTTTAAGTGTTCTGACTTAAGCAAATGATGAGGATCCCCCCCCCCATCCCATTTATTAAAAATAATCTTATTTTCTACACAGAAGCATATCCTCCATTCCATATCACTACACTAGCAGAGGAGGTGAAGGAAAGACACCCTGCTATCATTCTCTGCCTGTCTACCTGTGCTACGTAACACAATACTGCATAATGATTAAGCTTGAGTCTAGAGAAAATGGGTTTTAGGAATGCTTTATTAAATTTCTTAACAGGAACAGAAAAATGAACACCAGTTCCCTCTCTCAAAGAATTCACTAATCTGTAATAATTGATTACTATATTCGTTAATTTCCAAATAATGAACAAGGGACATCTCATTAATATAGTCATATTAAACTCACAACATTAAGGAATGTTCCACAGAATTGTTGCTCACAGAAAAATGACTTAACATCCTGATCTCTGTCCCCAATTCCACTGCTAAAGATTCAAGTCGCAGCTACAAATTTGGTCAAAATGAGCATATCCAAACTGAACAGTATCTAGTTATTTAGTTAGTGAACCCACTGTTAGAATATTCTTAGACCACAGTAGAGGTGGAAATAACATTTGCTATTACTTATCCTGGCTGAAAAATGGGGGGAAATCCACTCGAGAGGAATTTTGCAGTTTTTACCTTACAGTATAACCATACAGCCCAAAGTGATGATGTGCAGATATAATTTCTGTATACGCAAATATTTTTGCATGAAAATAGTTTTTTCTGATTTTTTCACACAAAAACTTTTTTTAATTACAAGAGTAAATTTGTAGCAAAATATGGAAAGAACATATTGTGTAAGAAATATGCTAATTTGTACAATCCCAATCACAATTTTCATACAAAATCACGCATATTTATGGACAGAATAACTTTTCAATATACTTGTGGATGTACAAATAACAAGTGATAATAGTTAGAATTATTAGTCTTCTGTGTTAGGGAGGAAGCTGTAGAAATTATCCATCTACACAAGATAAATAGGTGAACACTTACATCCCTAGAGACCACATAAAATAGTCCAAAGATGTTGGACTATGCTAAAAAAATGGCACCCATGTACACACAGGTCTGACAAATAAGATTTGAAGATGCAAACTCATGCTATTTTAATCAAATCTATAATAATCTCTGCACTAATTATTAAATTTGCCAATTATTAAACATATTCAGGTATTTATATCAAATTCAGATTCAGCTGTTTTATTCAATCGAAGGAAATCGCTTTCCTTACTGCACTTCCCTTAGGCCATTAATTATATACTTGGAAAGTTATGATCAAGTGCAGCATGGATTTTGCAGACTACTACTTAATTTGCTGTAAATGTTTCGTCAATTTCCTGAACACTATCTATTGTATTCATTGGATAAACCAGAGATACTTCAAAAATAGTGCACGGTCAGTAACTGAAATCTATCACAAGGCATAGACCAATGGAAGAATAATGTTCCTAATTCATATGCTTGGAAGTGCATTTCTTTCAAAGCTGTTTTTAATATGCAAGGAACGTCTATTGTGTTTTCAACTGGTTTAAATTAATGTCTTATAATAATGATTTTATTTGACTGATTGTTGCATGCCTTTTTAAAGCTTTTACAATCACACATTATTTTAAGTTATACTGTAAGCCACTTTGAATCCCAGTGTCAAGGTCTGCAATACAGACGAAGATGAAGAACAGCCGGGCCCAGCATCTGAGTCAGTAGTAAGCAATAGGCATGAGAAAAAAGTTATGAAAATGATTCGTTTCGTAAGAAATTCGTAAGAAATGCTACTTTCGAGCGTTTCCGCACCTGGAACGCCAACCAGGAAGTGGACTTTCTTTTTAGAACCTCGGGGGGCCAGGATTTTCTTAAGTGTCGTTATCAGGTCGTAAGGGGGCATAAGGGGGCACCTCCTTCTCTCTCACCACCCTCCCGCCTCCCTTGCCAATATTATGGCAAGGCAAGCCCTAAACTCGCTCCTTCCTCGGCTGGAAGGAAGCCTGGAAAAATGTAAACAGAGAGGATTACTCAGAGTAAATCTGCAAAGGAGGGCACTTTGGATGAAGGGCCCTCCTTTGCAGATTTACTCTGAGTAATCCTCCTGTTTACATTTTTTCCAGGCTTCCCTGCCTCTCCTGCCTGCCTGCCAGGATCTAAGGCATCAAAGAGTATTGGGGTGAGAAACCAACCTAATGTATAATAGAATGAATGCTACTGTAAGTGCCTAATATTATAAGTAATCCAACTGGTCATACCTAATTCCATGCACATGCAATAATACAGCAGTAATAACAATAACAAGAGGTAAAATTCAAACCGAAGTATTCTGAGTGGTCCCTGCCTCATGCAAACGGGCTCATGCGGTGCAAACGGGCTCATGCGGTGCAAACGGTGCAAACGGAAATTAGCCCGGGGGAAAAGCCAGCTTGGGAGCACACACATACATATTCTTGGGAGGGGGATTTGTTGCAGAATCCCGGCCTCATAGAGAAGATTCTGCAGCACCCCCCAAAGAATATGTATGTGTGTGCACCCAAGCAGAAAACGCTGTCTTTTCCCGGGCTAATTTCCGGCTCACAAAGAAGAGCCCGTTTGCACCGCATGAGGCAGGGACCACTGAGAACACTTCGGTTTGAATTTTACCTCTTCTTATTCCCATTGTTATTACTGCTGTATTATTGCATGTGCATAGAATGTAGGTATATGACCAGCCTGGGCAAACTTGGGCCCTCGCTCCCTCGGGATCGGGGTGAGAGAGAGGCAGCGAGGAGCGAGGGGGGGCTCCTCCTCCTTTTCTTTTGCTGCTTCCAAGAATAGAATACCCCCTCCCTCCCTCCCTCCCTCCCTCCTTCCTATTTGGAGAGTCCCATCTAGAATTCAGTGTGATTGATTCAAGTTTTGTTTACAACTCCCAGAAATCCCAGCCAATTTACCAGCTGTTAGGATTTCTGGGAGTTGTAGGCCAAAACCATCTGGAATGCACATGCTCTGGCATACGAATTACTAACGGATTTCGTTAGTACTTAAGTTACATTTCCGAAATTTTTGGGAAATTTTTTGTAAGTCTTTCTTTTACTAATCAAAAAATCCCCCATTTGATTTATGATTCACCATTATAGGATTCTAAACCATGCCTAGTAAGCAAGGTACAACAACAGCCGCAGTCTGACACTGAGGAAGCTATCCCTGCAGTGCAGGACCAAGTACCTCAAACAAGTGGGAGTCCTGAGTTAACTCAGGATCAGGAGAGCAATAAGGCAGAGTTAAGTGTCCCAGAAAGACGGCAACTGAGGACTGATGCTATTCAGTTGCTTCTCTGGCTGGCACAGAGAAGTAACAAACGACTACAAGGCAAAAGCCAGCGTATATCTCAAAATACAGAATATATTAAGTCACATCATAGTTGAATAAACACACGTTCACAATGAATAATAATACTAAAGCTGAAGAGACGCATATAGATTAGGTCCCATAGTCCTAAATGATTAAGTCCAAAATGGTTATGTCCACGATGTGTTGGAAAGAATACAGTTCATAGGAAAAGGGTCTATAGATGGTTTACAATAAACCGGGTTAAATCCGTGTAGGCATCCAGCGGTTTGATATATTCCAAATTTATCAATGGTGTAGATTCAACCCAAATAATATCCATAATGGAGAAGTATAAGGCATCCAAATTCCAAATGAGACGGGCATAAAGAGTGGCAGTTTGGATTTGTTGGGAGCAACATTTGGAACATGCTACAGCTTGGAGCTTTGTCTGGTGACCTTATGTGTACCTTTGTGTTTTGGACCTTGGCATTGGATTATGCTTAAACTTGTATGATTTAATAAGGATCTTTGGAATGAACTATTGACTGCAACTTTTGGAATACCCTTGTGTAGTTTTTTGTCTTAATCAGCATTGGCTTGGAACCAGAACACCCATTTTAGAAGAAGAGCAAAATATGAATCCTATCAAATCAAACAAAATTATCCACATATAAAATGCCCCCTTAAAGAGAGAGAGAGGTGAAGAAAAGAAGCATACTACTTTTCAAAGTGTTATAAAATATTTTAGTCAATAACTGAATTGAATATTCAAATTTCAAAGAACTTTGTGTATCTTTAAAAACCGACTGTTTGACAACAAAATTGGGCAAGGAGGTAAAGAAACAGGGCCACGATGGAAGCAATCAATTGGGGTATCATATTTCATGTACTTTCTACTGTTTTTGACCACAACAAGGTGTAAAGACAATACATGATAATAATGTAATGATGTACATAGAGTCATTGTTCACCAAAACCTGATTAAAACTAGGCTATAGCATGATTTGTAGGCAGATAGGAGAAATAAAGAAGCAGAAATTTACAACCAGGAGAAAAGTCTATCTCAGTCTTTTCCATCTTCTCACCAATTACTCCAATTACTCCATCCTGAATACACTGTTCCAACTAGCAATTCATACATCATCAAGAAATGCAACCACCCAAATCAGGTTAATGCTCACCCAACGTCTTGTGAAATGATCCTCACTTGGCAAGAATGACGCAAATATTATTTCCCTACACTCAGTTTTGAGACTGAGTTTTAGTCCAGACTGCAATGGCTCAGAAATATCTGAGTTTCCGTCTCTCTATCCCTTTCTTCCCAAAGGGCCACATAGTTGGTTTATAGTTGGTCCTTGGGGGAAAAAAAATATTTCGTAGCTGTGGATTTTGCTTCCCCCCCCTTGTGGTACAAAACAACCACATTCATTTTTAAATCTTTCACCATTGCATGATGGAGATATTGAAGAAGTTAAGCTGAATTCTATGAAGCAGTTAGAGCTATTACCAAATTTGATGAAATATTTTAGAATTTATCATAATTGGTAGTCAGTAATATATTGCTTAAGGTAATGTCCTCTTTAAATTGAATGCATGTATAATCCTATGGTGGGATTGTAATTAAAATTGTTCAATACAGTATATTATTATAAAATATATTAACGTAAGAGAAAGGAAAAATGGCCTAAACACCTTAACGGTACCAGATTACATCTGATCTTGGAAACTAAGCATAGCTAGTCCTGATTACTACCTAGATGAGAGGCCAACAACTAGGTTCTGTAGACTATTTCAGAGGAAGACACCATCAAAGTCACCTCCGAATACTCCTAAGAAAACAAAGAAATTCATGGAGTTGCCATAAGTAAACTGGGGACTTGAAGGCGCACACAAAAGAACAATACATAATCAATTAATTAGGTTAACAATACCGTATTTCTTCTTTAACTGAAGTATGAACTGCAAATAATAATAATAATAATAATAATAATAATATTTCTTTAAATCCCACCATCATCTCCTCGAAGGCACTCAGGGTAACTTACAAGGCACTCCAAAGGCTGCACATGTTTATTGTATCCACACAATCCACTTTAATATTAATGTGCTTCTATAAATACAAATATTAAAATTATTGGCGTTAAATCCGATCTGCTGCTACAATATTTTGGGCCATGATTATGCACTTTAAGTATCGTGTACCATTAAAAGTTACTCCTTTTTGAAGTATCAACCAAGAGACTATAGCTTTGCTTAAGAGGGATGGTTTTCATCTAAACTGGTACCCAATTTATAGAGGATATTGTTGCTAGACTTTTAAAATGAAATACATGTGTGAAGCTGTAAGAGTAAGCAACAAATCACAGCAACAAATGGCTAAGGGTTATTATATCAGTGCTTTTCATAATACGGTCCAGCCTCTTAAATTAATCCTTGCAAGTTTGTATGGCTTCCGGCCTCTTTCTGAAGAGGTAAGATGATTAAGGTGCTTGATTAGCACGTACCAGTTAAAGTGATTTAACAGAGAAATCTCTCACAACATTATAACTCTCATAGTCATTCTTACAAAATATAATTATTCCATATCAAACCATTACAGTGTAACATATTGAAATTCTTTACTCAATATATGCAGTTCTGTCTACTTATTTCAGCATAAAAGGAAGATTTTAAAAGTATTAGAGTCAATTTGATTCTCGATGTCACACACAGAGGTGTGTGTATTAGAATTCATTGTTCAACAACAGGACAGACAGAAACCTGGTCCTGAGGACCTTGAACTTGAAGGCTACCTTTCGGAATTGGAAACTGACACATTTAGAAGCCTAGGAAATAAAATCCTCTCGGAGCAACCAGATTCTAAGATATCTGTAGATGTTGCTGAACTGCAATTCCCAGCATTTTTCAACATTGGCTATGATGTGGATCATGATTCCCACCATTGTTCTTGGACATTGATTCTCAACCTGTGGGTTCCCAGATTTTTTGCCTTCAACTCCCAAACATCCTAACAGCTGGTAAACAGGCTAGGATTTCTGGGAGTGGTAGGCCAAAACACCTGGGGACACACAGGTTGAGAACCACTGTTCTAGAATCAATCAACACCATGCACACGTACATACTAGGCATGGTTTAGAATCCAAAAATAGGGAATCAAAAATCTAATGGGGGGGATATTTTTTGATTAGTAATAGAAAGACTTACAAAAAAATTCCAAAAATTTCTAAAATGTAACGTAATTACTAACGAAATTCGTTAGTAGTTCGTATGCCAGCGCATGCGCATTCCAGATGGTTTTGTCCTACAACTCCCAGAAATCCTAACAGCTGGTAAATTGGCTGGGATTTCTGGGAGTTGTAGGCCAAAACTTGAATAAATCACACTGAATTCTAGATGGGACTCTCCAAATAGGAAGGAGGGAGGGAAGGAGGGAGGGAGGGGTATTCTATTCTTGGAAGCAGCAAAAAAAGGAGGAGGCCCCCCTCGCTCCTCGCTGCCTCTCTCTCACCCCGATCCTGAGGGAGCGAGGGCCCAAGTTTGCCCAGGCTGAGAGGAAAAGGAAGAGGCCTGAGGCTGTGAGGAATGGTGGGAGTTGAAGTCCAAAACACCTGGAGGGCTGAAGTTGGGCCATCATGAAGCCTCTTCAAGGCTTTAGAGCCTGGCAGGCAGAAGGGGCAGGGAGGGCCCGTCCACTCCTCCTCCCCTGCCAGGATCTAAAGCGCATCAAGGCTTGGCACGCTTTAGATCCTGTGAGAAACCAACCTAATGTATAATAGAATGAATGCTAACTTATAGAGTAAGTGCCTAAATATTATAAGTAATCCAACTGGTCATATACCTACATTCCATGCACATGAAATAATACAGCAGTAATAACAATGGGTATAAGAAGAGGTAAAATTCAAACCGAAGTATTCTGACTGGTCCTCCTCAAGCGGTGCAAACGGGCTCTTCTCTATGAGCCCGGGATTCTGCAGCAAATCCCCCAAAGAATATGTATGTGCACGCAGGCCGCAAACGCTGTGCCCGGGCTTTTGGCTTTTCCTGGGAGAGGCTGCCTCCCGGGCTCATAGAGAAGAGCCGTTTGTAGTTTGCACCGCTTGAGAGGGACCAGAGTCAGATTACTTCGGTTTGAATTTTACCTCTTCTTATACCCATTGTTATTACTGCTGTATTATTGCATGTGCATGGAATGTAGGTATATGACCAGTTGGATTACTTATAATATTAGGCACTTACTCTATAAGTTAGCATTCATTCTATTATACATTAGGTTGGTTTCTCACGTGTTGTGTGCAACTACCCCAATACTCTTTGATGCTTTAGATCCTGGCAGGCAGGAGGGGCAGGGAAGCCTGGAAAAATGTAAACAGAGAGGTTTACTCAGAAGGAGTAAATCCACAAAGGAGGGCACTTCATCCAAAGTGCCCTCCTTTTTACCTCATGAGTAAACCTCTCTGTTTACTTCCTTGCAGATTTACTTCTGAGGAAACCTCTCTGTTTACATTTTTCCAGGCTTCCAGCCGAAAGAAGGAGCGAGTTTAGGGCTTGCCTTGCCATAATACTTATTGGCAAGAGAGGCGGGAGGGTGGTGAGAGAGAAGGAGGGTGCCCCCCCCTTACGACCTAATAACGATACTTAAGAAAATCCTGGCCCCCGAAGTTCTATAAAGAAAGTCTGCTTCCTGGTTGGCGTTCCAGATGCGGAAATGCTCAAAAGTAGCATTTCTTACGAATTTCTTACGAATCATTCAATTTTCATAACTTTTTTCTCATGCCTAGTACATACACTTTCTCTCTCCCTCCCTCTCCTTTTATTCTCCCTTGAGATTACATTTAGGTGTTTTCCCAAATAAAGGTGGAAGATTACTATTGCTTCGAAACCACTGGAATGTATACTTTGTAGTCCTTGACACAAGGTCTGATGGTAGTCCTTTCTCTTTCCCTTCTTTGTCTTTTGTTTTTGATATCATAAGAATAGTATGTTATGGATCTCCAAAGAGCTTTTTGCTTGTATTGTATATATTAAAAGCTTCCATGAACTATGAAGCCAAATTAGACATTTACCTGTTTCCAACAACTACAGTATCTTAGGTCTCCAATACTTTAGGGAAACAATATTCCACATCATTAGACATTTTTGTATCTATCTAAGCTACATGTGCATAGCTATAAAAAATCAATGAATCAATGAAGCCAACAGTTAGAGAAGTGCTCATATCTAAATTTTAAATATGGATTTGTGTGTTTGGTGCAGCAACCTTGTCATTATCCATGAGTACTATGTACATAAAAATAAAGCAGTCAAAGCAGTAGACTTTTTCCATGTCAACCCGAAATTGAAATCAAGTACTTCACCTTTCATGTATTTCAAACTTAAGCATCTTATGAGAGGTTTTAATGATAAGTTCAGGCTTTGTTGGAATCACTCTTGTTGTTGTTGTTGTTGTTGTTGTTGTTGTTGTTGTATGCCTTCAAATCAAACCTATCATGGGGATGTCTTAGTAAGATTTGTTCAGAAGCAGTTGTGCCTTGGGTTTCTCTGAGCTGAAAGACAGTGGGTTTTCATGGCCCAGAGAGATGTGAACCTTGTTTTCCCCAGATTTCTAGTCCAACTATTATACAATGATGGGTCTTTGGAATCACTCTTACCTAATATTATATTTTAATATGAGAAAGACTTTCTAGATTAATAGTAAAATGAGTCTGACATATAGAATTACCCAGTTTTATTGTATTTGAAATTTACCTACTCCTTCAACCAAAGGAGCTTCCTTTCCCAGCTACAACCATCTTCCTGTATTTCATAGTCAGACAGAACTTCATATGCTGTAAAATGATCACTGAAACCATTCCAATTTATTCATTTACCCATGATTGGAATTATTTGCTAACCATGAGGAACATGCAATAGAAATTTCACTTAAGAATGCAAAAGCAGTATTAATGAGACTATAGAACTGAGCTTACCTCTTGGACCTAAGGATTACCTATGTATAACAGCAAAGAGACATAGTAGCCATATTATGAAAATAGACATTGAGATTTTCAGCAAACAAGGTGGGGTCCCATAGTATTATTATGTTGGTGTCTTCCAGGGCTGAGCCAAATTCAACCATTCATGCATCTACTGGGTTGCTGTGAGTTTTCTGGGCTGTATGTCCAGAGGCATTCTCTCCTGACATTGTGCCCACATCTTTGGCAGACATCCTCACAACTTCTGAGGATGCCTGCAATAGATGTGGGTGAAATGTCAGGAGCAAATGCCTCTGGAACATGGCAATACAGCCCAGAAAACTCACAGCAACCCAGTGATTCCAGCCATGAAAGCCTTCAACAACACATGCATCTACTGTTGACTAGTTCCCTCTAGTGGCTTTGCTTTCCCAGCGTTTGTTATCTGTTCAGCCAGAGCAAGGTCATCTGGGTTCCTGTTACCCTGAAACAAGCTTTAAAAATCTGATTTAACATTATTTTTCCTAAAATTGCTCTATATCTATCCATTATGCCTGTTATGATTCCCCCACACAATTGCCAATAGCACATGAAGGATCTCCAGTTGTACACAGCCTCCAAGACCTGCCTCACACAGCAAAGCATTCTCCATCTCACAATTGTGATGATTATGAGAAGAATGCCACACCGCTGCCCAGTGATGGGTAAACCAAGCAAATTTTCTTTCTGTAAACATTTATATTAAAATAGCATGTACTGTTAATTTATAATCTTATGTTAATAAGCTAGTTTTTTCTGGAAATCTCTTAAATATAATATGCTGAAGTAACGCAAGCGGCTTAAAATACAAAATGTTTAGCTTCTTGCAAATTTCACTTATGTGAAAAGACAACAATCAGCTTCTGATACTATTATGCATATATATATATATATATATATATATATATATATATATATATATATATATACACACACGCATAATAGTGCATATATCCCCTTTGGAACTAAACTGAATCACCACCACATGCTTTCTACTTCTATATACTGTTGTTTCACTTATTTAAAAACTTTCAAGTTTATTTAATCATTGGTCCTTTGGGCCTATTTGAGGATATTTAAAAACGTTGGGGATTCCCAGGAATAAATTTTGTTTATTTTATATCTTTCTTATGTTCTTGCTCGGTGTTCTTTGAAGTAACTCTTCAAAGCGACAATATCAAGTGGAATGCGGCATTAAGCATTTTACGACACTATAGCATTTGAACATTTATTGTTTTATGGAGAAATTGAAATCAGAAGGATTAAAACTTGCTCCATTTAGCTCCTCCTCTCCTTTCCATTTTTTCTAATTTACTTTAACTTTGAATACTAACACATCATAAATTTGAAAAATGCCACTTTTAATCTGAACACAGAGGAAAAATAATGCATTTTACACTTAAATACAATCAAGGGAAAAAAATTAACATTCTTTATCATTTGCCAACAGAGACAGTTAATACTCTGAGGCCACATTAATAGAATCTTTCTGCCATTGTAGAAAGTTTGATAGCACTCTTATTTCAATGTCTGGATTTTTCTCCTTTTTTGACAAAGACAAATGATTGCCATCAATCAAGATCCAATCGCGTATACAGAGAGTCAAGCAAATGCATCACTCTTTACTGGTTTTCCTGCTATTTGTGCAGGGCTTTTCACCATATTATTTTATAGAATGATCAAAAAAGCAGCCATAAGATAGATCATTCACACCCACTGTAAAATTAACTTTCATGAATAATGAGAGTTTTAAACCTCATATAATGTATATGTTATACAAGAGGCATTGCAAGGGTTCATTTCTGGCTGGAGATTATGTAAATGATACTATATGACCTTTATCATTACAAACAGGACATGCAAAACACATATTATTTCATACATCATTCTAAACAAGTCAGTTCCTAAAGGAGAAACAGTCATTTATAATATTCATGGTGAAGTGTTAAGGTTACAGGAAAATGATATGAAGTACAGGGATGCTTCTCTTGTTACTTATCCTCCTGAAACATACCAAGAATATAGATATCTAAGAGCAGAGTTTAAGACAGCTTAATACTACCATAATAGTGATGTGTGAACTTTATGTATATTTGAAATTTATATTTATTTCTCCCTTTAACAAGACAAAGAATACAAATATATGTAAATGCTCACCAAACGTAGCATTATTTGTGCTGCCTATTTTACTAGTCCAAATTCTGTCTTTAAACTGGAACACTGGGAAAACACACACACACACACACACACACACATCAGTGTTTCAGTTTAAAGACAGAGCTATATTCATCAACACTTATTTCAACTGTTCAACTGATATTTTTAAGTCTGTGTTATCCCCTGTGCTAAGAGATCTTATTAACAGGCTGCAAAGTCTTCTATGTCATGCTTCAGACAGGCTTAGACAAGAAGGCTAAAATGGGTTTGTGTCGGGAAAGGAAAAGTGGTTCAGAAAGTGTACTTCTTAATAGCTTCCAGGTTATTGGGGACAAGGGCTATATTTCATTTGCATTATCATGGGCCCATGAAAGTAAAGCAAAGTGCGGACACCAGCAAAGTCTTGGCCTCAAAACATTCACAGAATTGATGAACTATCTGCACATCTTGTATCCAAACTAATATATTCTCAGGTATGTTTTAGGACATTTAATGTCATGATGAAAAGCATAGAAGCTCAGGAAGAAAGCTGCAATAATTACTGCAGTCCTAATGCAGTAAATATCACAGAATCAATTGAAATACCACTTCTAACCAGTGGCAAGGTATGAATAAAAGACTACATAATTCATCACAGCAAACAAAAACATTCTAAAACTATACAGGTAAGACAGCATTAGTGCAATATTACTGCTTAACAAGCAAATGTTAAATTTGCTGAGTTATGTCACATGGGTTGCATAATATTTACAGTATTCATTTTTATTAACTGCTCACATGGCAGTGGAACATGCTTAAAGTATAATACCATCCAAGATTAATATTATTTAACTTATTTGTCTTTAACTTTTATCCTTGTGTGCATTGAGGTCATTTCTAACATGTGATAAACCTGATCACTGGGTTTCATTGACAAAATCTTTTGGGTCTGCCATTACCTTTCTGGAACTGAATATGACTTGGCCAAAGGTCATCCAGTCAGTCTCCATGGCTGAACAAGAATGACAATCCTGATATCTCAGACTCCTATATCAATACTAAAACCATTGCATTATGCTAACTCTCTCTTTGACAAATTTATACTAAAATATATTTTCACACAATGAGGATGTAGCTTATCTGTCCCACCAGGGATGCCTTCTTCCCTCCATGCAGGTCCTGGAACCATTAAATCTAACATCTGTAGGCTTATTTCACACACCAAATTTTCCCAAATGAATCCAAAGCCAATTCAACTGGCTATGTATCCTAGTTAACTAAAGGAGTGCCTACACCCATCTCAATAAAATATCAAATGATACCTTCCCCATCAGAAGTTAACATTAACCAGGGAAATGAATGTGATAAGCTTTTGTGCCCAGTAATGAAATTACTTTCTTAAGAAAGCCCATCGGGCTCAGTTATCTTATAGGTATCAAGGAAAACCCTATCTATCCAACCCAAACATTTAAAGTACTATTTCAACTATTTTGTCTCCCTTTTTTATTGGTACTCTGTTTGTTATGCTATATTTTAAATTGTAGCTTAAAAAAAATGTTAGGCCATATATAATGTCCCATGCGCCTATTAGAACAATCCTTTATTTCTTTTATAATGGTTAGCTATCATATTGTTCCACAATAGCTCTGATACTTGTATTTCAAAAATGGTTTGCCATTTTCATATTGAAGCTCTTGTTTGGGAAATGTAACACCAAAATGCCTTGGACAAACGCAAGTAGTATGATTTTTGTAGGGTATCAAAGAAAGGAAGAAGACAATAAATAAGCCTGTGGGGAGGGGGTGACTGAGATTAAAGGGGGGGGGGAACCCCTAGACATTTGTAGAAAAAAGTTCACAAAAATTTGAAGAAATGTCAAAGTAAGTAACTATCCACCAACTGGTTTCCATCAGGCCACTTTCACTAGAGAAAGAAAATAACCTTCTAGATTCATTTCTAAAGACTTTAGTGGAAGGAAAGCATCCATTAAGTGTTATTGATATTGTGTTCTCGCTTGTAAAGGTACTGTAAATCCAAAAAGTGATAGTGGGTTTGTATGTGCGTACGTGTTCTCAGTACAACCATAAGTCTCAAGATAAGTACACCCAGAGGGTTATGCAGTGAACTGAAAGTAACAGCCAAGGTCATGAGGGGGAGGGAAGACTTTCATCTTCACAGACATTGCACAAGGTACCACTGGCGGACAAATCAGAGAAGCAGGCAGGGGACAGTGGGAGAAAGATACAGGGAAGATACAAGTATTTTACACACAAAGGAATATGTTTGTAACTTTATTATATTTTTGGTATGTTAAAAAGTGAATTTATTGAGCAAGTATAGTAGTAAGGTAAATAACAATTTACCTTACTTTTTTACACTGCAGTAAGTTGTATATATTTCTTTTGAAGGCATAGCTTCTTTGTACACAGCCACCAAGTTAACACCTTCGTACATCAGCATGTATCAGGTCATGGTCAGTGCTTGGTTTCCTAGCAACTTCCTTACCAGTGCAAAAGTAATAAAGGGAAACATAAATGCAGGAAGTAGAAAAGAGTGACTGACTCGGAATTCTCTCTCCTAGCTACAGGAGCAAACCCACTACAAAGAAATGCAAAGGAAGTCATATGAAATGTGTTTACAGAGTTTTCAGAATTGGAGCAAGGAGGCTACAGACGTAAAAATAACATAAGAGAGTTCAAGAGAAACCCAATGGGATTAACAATCACAGCCAAAAATTGAAAGGCGGATTAGTGGAGAAACATGCCAGAATGACAGCCTTTGCAATGAGCTGCAACAGAAGCAAGAGAAAGAAGTGCATGCCCCTGAGCATCACTGCGTAGTTGCCTGAAAAGAAAACCAGTCTCATTCAGGTGGGATTTCCTCTCCTCAGATAAAAATGACAGTACCAGCACAATCTGATTTCTGTATAAAAGGGCACTTAAAGATAAAGAAGCAAAGGAGAAACATCTGCTCAACATGCAGCAGACTACAATACTGTAACCAGGGAAAGGTAGAGGAGACGTAAAAAGGACAAGAGGGCAACGAACAGCCACCAACACAGACATATTATATATCTCAGTTACTTTTTTCCTAATCAGTGCCAGCCAAAAATTATACTAAGCATAGCTGCTGGTGTTTTTTCAAAACAGATACCACTTCACAGGTTAGCAAATTTCAATATTCACACCATTCTAATTGTAACAATTGTTTTTATTAGATCCAATGTTTTAGAAACGAATACCACAGTTTCTCAAAATAGAGAGCTCTTTAATATTTTTTTCAATCACACAAAGAGGGGAAAAGTTGTCTGATATTCGTTATGAATAATTAACAAAAAAGAGGTTGGTTATCTACCAATTTCACAAAAAATGAGATTTAACAAGCTGTTTTGTTAACAAAATAATTAATGTGCAGAGAGCACTTACTAAAAATCAATTTCCAAATCTTAAAACATCTCTCTATTATCTTGTCTAATTATTTTGGAAGCCAATTATCTATCTGAAACTGAGGTCCATAATAAAACCTCAAAAAGGGTATAGTCACCATTGAAAGTGATTTCCATGTGGACAAATTGCACCGGTCTCTGATGGAAATAGTGGTGAGTATTCCTTTCTGAAAGACCTATGTAGTTTGTACTCATGTGCCCAGTTCCAAAAAGGTTTTTGGATGGGATGCATCTATGAGATTCTTTCTGGATGGTTAGGATGGGGAGGGTAAATGTAGATGAGCATTTGACTTTGTTTTCTGGTATATAAATTGCTTCATCTACACAGCTATAGTAGACCTAACAACAAGATTGCTCTCAAATACAAAACTTCCAAAACAGACTCTTATTCTACTCTTGGGGGACAGGAATATCATCTTGGAAAGATCTCAGAACTGAATAAAAACATTATTTAACTTTGAAACAAGACAGAGTATTTTGGTATATGCTCTCTGTGTTTCTGTTTATGAAATCCCATCAAAATTCCTTTGCTGTTCTAAAGGAATTTATTTCAAAATGCATAAAGTGTATCCCCTGCCATCAGAAGTCACCTGAAGCAAATCCAGTTTATAAGTGTTCACATTTAAACCTCTGTATGTCAGTTGACAGTTACCCTCATATATTTTTACTGCTTTAAGTGCTCCTCATGCTAGGTTTTCCTTCTCCGATTTCTTTGCCCCAACTGCATATGGTGAACTATAAGGTAGATGTTTTCAGCAGTGATCAATCTCCGCTTTATCTCCGTCTGCAGGATCACTTTACCATCATTTCTGGAGACACATTTCATAAAACTAATCAAGAGGTGGCTTCCGGCTCTCTCAATATAACAGAGTTTAGAGCTGCTACTGTTGCTGACGCCACTGGCCTTTGCCCCATTTTATTACTTTTCTTTTGGAGTAAAGGATATAGTAAACTATTGCAGTGCATTTGGTTCTCTGAATGACATATTTTGCTCCACTATCAAATTTAACTAAAACTGTCTGCATTGCTCCACAAACTGAGTCAAACTGTAAACAAGCTTTTTAATTAAAGTACATAAAATCAGCACTTATGTCCCACTGACTTAAAAACATCCTATATCATTTTAAAGCATCTCTGGTTTTGATTAACAACCAGAGAACATGGGTTTTTATATACCACAAATATGTTCCCTTTTACTAAAATAAAGAAATTCTAACAGGTAATATAATATGAGGTATTCTATTTCCATTGTATGAAGTGGTATTGTTCCACGAGACAACACTTTGCTAAAACATTTTCTCAAATTTCCAACAAAGACCTAATAAAGAGAAAAGCATATCTTCATTAACACAGAATACTGCAAATTTACAGTCCACCCGGCTACTGCATCTTCCTGTGACAGTTTACTTGTGCTTATTAGAAGTCAAAAGAAAAATACTGTACATCTAACACCAATAAATCTGACTAATCAAAGCTATAATCCTTCCCAAAATCATTAACAGTGGAAGACATGCTAAAGGAAAAGAATACCATGTCTATTATTACTGTGACTAAATGGGATTACTCAATCCTCAGGAGAAAAAGTTATGAATTAAGCGAAGTCTGAATGCTAAGAAAATTTGTGGGAAGAGAAATGCAAATGGTTTCCTAATTATCTGCAGCCCATTAACATGCAATCCTGATTACTTGCAATTAAAGTCCCTTTAAATGTTATGACAAAAAATCACTGAAACGTAGAAAATTATCTGCTAATTATTGCACTGTAATGAGCAAGCTTAATATGTATTTTCACTACAAGCTCAATAAATAACACAAATATTGTACATAATATTGCCTGAAATTGAACTTAAGAATGCTACATGCTGGTTTATATTATGCTAAAGGACCCCATAGGAAGCCAAGTTGCCAGAATGCCCTTAAAGAAGGTTATTTTCACAACCTACATATTTAAGACCGAAAGACTGGATCTTTGTATTTCTAGAAATGTCAAGTGTCACCGTCAAAATGTTGAAAAGGGAGAGAGACAAAGCTCTGAAGTAAAAAGAAAGTTTTTTTAAAACTGGTAGACAGAAAACATAACGTAGATGAAAAAGTATAAGAAAGAAACAAGACACACACAATAAAGTGAAGGAAGCTACTCAACAAGAGAGCACTTCAAAGAGAAGATACTCTACTGTTAGGGGGAAAGAAACTGAGGGGCAGAAGAGTAGTTTGGCAGGCTACCAAATGCATGGTAATTGGGTTTCCACCAAGTTACTGACCCCCTGAATATTCCATATTGAATCTCTAAGTAGGCGCAAACCCCTTTGTGTGAGTAACAGAAACCACAAAGAAGCTTAGGATAACTTTGTAACCCAATCCTCCCCCCAAAAATGACTATTCTCCCACTGGATAAATTAAGGGTTTTTCTTTTGTTTTTAAAGAAATTGTAAAAATTTAATCAAATTCATAAGTTGTCTCTCCTCTTGCAAGATTTCATGTCAAAACAGTGGGAAAGATATTTCTACTATATTTGAACAGTAACAGATTCCTAAGTATGTTGAACTTCTTCTTTTCTGTCTTATTCCTAGTATATTTAAGAAAAACAGGAAAACACAAAACCCCAAGGATGTAAGAGAACTTGCAGGAGTTTAACATCTCTCCAGTTATGTAGCTATGGGGAGAAAAGGCAAAATGAAGAAAAGTAAGAATTCTGCCTACCTACCCACCCCCAAATGAAATTTTCCTTAATAACCCAAAACTTCAATTGAACATTTAAAAATAATTCAGGCATCCAAAGGACCATGAAATAATATGAATGCAATGCCAATGCAGCAAATATAAGAATTTTAGATGTGCACCATCTTCAATGGCTCAGCTGATGAGAAGTTAAGGAAACTTTTCACAGGGGGGGGGGGACTAAATTATGGTTGGAGAGCATTTCATCATCACGCCCTTAAGCTACTGCCCTGCACCTTTCTCCACCAAGTGTAATCATCATGTTAACAGTTTCTAGATAAAGTCTTAGAGAAGGAAAGCTGTCAAGATCCAAATGATTTTCTCTGAACATTATGAACTACTCGCCTTTCTTCAGTATCTGTTCCACTTCCCCTGGCTAGAGACAGCATTTTAAAACTACAGTATCTGCACAAAGTGTGTATGTGTTTTATTAGATACTTCAATAGTCATAGAGATTAAACATATATTCTTGCTTTCTTAATTCTGTAAGGAAGTGTTTTTAAACTGCCCAAGTATTTGTGTCATTTTATTAGGATAAACTGCATTTTGTCATATACACATGACTACATGAACTAAATACAATAATACATGGAAGTATCCACACAGTGGCTGCCTGCAGAGGTGACATACAAACATGGTTTATATTAACCACAGTTAAGAAGGTGTAGTACAGGTTTGAGCTCTAATCATATCTAACTTTAGCAAATCCTACTTTTGAGCTTTGCAATTCAGCATTGCATCAGGCTTATAATCATACAAATTAGTAGGAAAAATGAGAAAAGGTAACACATTTGAAGTGTTTATAGGCCGCTTTGAGTCCTCTAAGAGGTGAGAAGGACGGGGTATAAATATGGTAAATAAACATATAAACTAAAAATGAATAAGCAAAGACTGGTGGAAAATGCATCCATTGAAAATGAATTACGCAAAGTCTTATTTTCTCTTGCGTCTCCCAAAGTGCATTTAAATTATTCCTTAAAACAATATGGGCCAAGATATATGGACAAACTAAAAAATAAAATATACAAAATATACCAAAGAAATTCTGGAGCAGATATTCAACAGAAGATTGTTAAGAAGAAGCAAAGAATAGTGTTTTAAGACAGATTGAAAAAAGCAGTTCTCCTATTTCCTAAATTGAATTGAAATGAAATATATGCTAGCATTACAATAGGGTACTGTTTTATTATTCGGGCGGAGGCTAAAAGGGGTCACTAGACAGAGAAGGATAGTCCATTTTACAGGGGGAGGGGGGTTTGAAGGAGTTCAACAATTTGCCGTCGTGGAACAATCCTTGTTTATGAAATGGGAAGTGTGAAGGGGGAATAACCAGCCAAAACTGGGGAAATGGTTTTTCTCCTTCAACTACACCCCCATAAAATATACTATCCTTCTCAGTGCAGCCCCCCCCCCTTGGCCTCCGCCAGGTAATGGAACAGTACCTACAATAGTAAGTGTTGAAAATACGTATAAATCATCAAGGTACAACACACCCATTAAAAGTTTTTCAGCTTTTCCAAAAATATGACTTTTTTGTTGTTGTTTTTGTTAGGTATAGTTTTATTAACAGAATAAGATAATGATTGAAACTCACAAAAGAAACTGACTTACACCCTCTTAACAGTACATGGTAAGTTTCTGCATGTTTTGTCATGCAGAAAAAACATTACTAGAACTACCTTATTTTCTCCATCTGTATTTAGTACTTGATTTTGCTGACTTTAAAACTGCACTGTCTAAACATTAAAATAAAATGTACATCTTCATCATTATTATTATGTCAATAGTATAGTTAATGGTATAGTATAGTATGGGATACACAGCATTGTATAATATTGGGATACACAGTTAGGCCTATTTTAAGAGTAACTCTCAAGCAACCAGAAACTATCTTTATTCAACATGATCTAACATTCCCCTTGGGTAATGGTTAATTCAGTCTACTGTACTTTGAAAAGTCCTGTCTTGCCTCTTCCCTTCAACAAGGACGAAGGCAGGCACACACTTGCAAGCACGCGTCTGTCAGCCTGCCCTGCGAGTTGGAATACCCCGGCAGGCATTGCCATGGAAACTGCAGCGCGCCTTCCTTTGGTCAACCCCGCCCAGTCCTGTCCTGTTAGTCAATAATAATAATAATAATAATACTTTAATATTTGTGAGTCGCCCTCCACCAGAGGTGCTCCGGGCGACTTACATCATTTAAAAACCCTAAAACAACAGTGTACAGCAGTTTAAAACAGATACAAGTCTGAGGAAGGCTCAGACATTCAGAGGTACCGATCAGGCCCCAAACGCTAGGCGGAAGAGCCAGGTCTTTAGGTCTGACCGGAATCTAGTTAGGGTCAGAGTGGCTCTGAGGGCAGGTGGCAATGAGTTCCAGATCCTGGGGGCCGCCACGGAAAAGGCTCTCCGCTGGGTTTCCATCAGCCGAGCCTCTCGCACCCCGGGGATGGTCATGCATAATAAGGGACAGGGCCTGAAAAAACGGGACACAAATTTTAGGGCCAAAATAAGGGACGTCCCTTAGAATAAGGCAACCCTAATTACCAGGAACATAGCATCTAAATGAAATAGCCTTGTACTGTATCATGTTTTCGGTACTATTTAAAGCAATATTGTTTGTTTATTAGAGCATTCATACACCACTCTTCAGCTACAAATGCTATTTAATTTGACCATTCCCTGCTCCCAGTCTTATAATCTTTTTTTAAGAAAAAAAGATTTTATTTACATACAATAACAACTTACAATGTAAACAAAACACAAAACAGTGAACATTTTACATACACATAGCCCGCCACCAAGGCCTGAACAGGTATCCTTTCCTTCGCCATATACTTATAAATCAACCGTTAATCAAATGTCATATCCAAAATTCCTGACCAACAGGGTTATATTGCATTCCATTTTCAATCTCTAAGTGTATTTAATAAAGACCGACCAGTATGCCTCAAAATCTGATCTATTAGTTTCCCCCCTGAATACCTTCATTTCCATTGTTAGTTTATCATTTAAGGCTATGACTTATGAAAATGAGCTACTAAGACAAACAAGACAGATTGTCAATTCCTGGCAGGTCTTTTATGCCAAAATATCACCAAGCATTTTGAAAAGGCACCAAAGCTACGCTGTTTCCTAAAGGCATTTCAAAAATTGGTACTGTATCACCAATATCAGCTTTTACCCTACTGTACCTCATACTGTGAATATCATGGGAAAATGGAAGTATGCAGAAACTGTTGTGTTGGGAAACCAGCCATCCTAGAGCTCCTGCACAAAAGCTGCCGCATCAAAATGAGAGACATCCCTACCAACCAAAAGGCCAGGGAGATACCTGTATATGCGATAATACAAAGACTCAGTTATACTGAAAATTACAAGTTCTGGTTACATATGGACTCAACTGAACTTTATGCCAGAGCCAAAGCAATTGTGGCATTCAGGATGGTATTTAGATTAAGACCAAATGACACATGCAGCACAAAAATATTCAGAAATGTCTCTGTTTTAATTAGTGTTTGTTGACACTCGAAACCAAGTTTACTAGATTACATTTTTGGGACTAGGGGAAAAAAAGGAATAAAACTATATTAGAGGACGGGTAGGAAAGCAAAGTATATCAGGTTTACCCAAGTTGTTTTAGTTATTTCTGAAACCCTTAGTTCGAGTATCTAATGCTTTATGTGCTATTATTTTGCTTTTACTACACAGAGAAGAGCTGGCTTCCAAAGATAAAGGAGACTTTTGGTAAATGGTGAAGGTAAAGAAATAAATGACCCAATTGGTTAGTGTGTAATTACACTGGCTGAGATTGTAACAATCTATCACATGAGGGAGGATGACACCACTCTAAAGGGTTAGTCAAAGGAGATAGCCTTTGACTAACTACTGGACACAGACGATCGATACTCCTCAGATATTGTTCTCTCAAAAAAACAATTGAGTTCTAAAAAAAGTTTGAAAATAGCCTCTCCTCCTCCCTCTCAGATACTGATCAGAGACTCATCTTGACCTTATTCTGGAAAAGCAATCCTTTCTTCAAAAGGTATATGGGTCACATAAATCTTCTAGCATCTTAGAGGCAGTTGCTTGAGCGGATTTGATTCAGGTGTTTTCACTGCATTTTCTGAAATGTATTTGCTATAATATTTCAATAAACTGAACAGATGATTAGAATATTACTAATGCCATAGTCCTTAGGTGCATTCTCACAGCAGTACTTTAAAAAATGGGCACATGTTTTTTTGGGCTACATCTTGGCATTCCTGCCTGTCTCTTGCAAAGCTGGAGATTTGCAAATGTTTGCAAGAACCAAGTCAAATACATTACTGAAATCATATGACTGTCTTACTGAAAATTTAACCTGAATTATGGACATGTCCACTACCCTGAAAGTATTAGCTACTTTTTCTAACTGGAGCAGGGTGCAGGGAGCACGGGTTTCTAACTGGAGCAGCGTATACGGAGTACACAACTCTTCTGTTACGTCAGCTCCACTGCCAGTCTGCTACCAAGGACAATTCAAAATGCTGGCTTTAGCCTATAAAGCCCTAAATGGTTAGAGCCCAGTTTACCTGTCCAAATGTATCACCCTCTATGATCCACCACAGAGGTTAAGATCTTCTGGGGAAGCCCTGCTCTCGGTCCCACCACCTTTGCAAGAGCGATTGATGGGGACAAGAGAGAGGGCCTTCGTAGTAGTTACCCCCTCATCTGTGGAACGCCCTCCCCAGTGAAATCAGAGCAGCCCCCTCCCTTCTGACCTTCAGGAAGAAAGTAAAAAAACTGCTTATGGGACCAAACCTTTAGCTAGCAAGTTAGTGCAATATGAGTTTCACAGAATTGTGAAATGACTAATGGAATGGCCCTCAATTTGACTCTGGATGACATGATTTTAATAATCGTTTCAATATTGCTGGTGATTTTTGGTACCTATATGTTTATTTTTATTGTATGTACTTATGTGCATGGCATCAAATTGCTGCCTTTTTGTAAGGTGGCTCTGAGTCCCTCTTTTGGGGTGGGAAAGGTGGGGTATAAATGTAGTAAATCTATATAAATAAAAATTTAATGTTCATTTGTGGGATTAACATAACTCTAATACCACTGGACAAATTGACACCAAATTTGGACACGATACACCTATCAGGTCGAGTGACCATCACTCATCAAAACACTGAAAAAAAGCAGCAGAAGAGACTTAAAAAGCCAAAAACAAATAATACATTACAATGCATGCACAAAACCACATATATACACAAACACACATATATACACAAATACACATATACACAGATTGGGCCACAGCAACCTGTGGCAGGGGATGGCTACTAAATAAATAAATATTTCTGCAAGGAAAACACAGTCGAGGAAAGTTGTTGGTACTAATTTTCAAATTATTTAAAGTTTTATATGAAATTTCTTCCTCCCTATATTTTTTAACTACCCCATTTTGTATTTGCTGTGTGCAAATGTGTTGATCTACCCCACACTTGCAAAGGCTGGTTTTGACTTATGTAGGTGGTAAATAACACTGAAAGAAATGTTTCTAGTTGAAATTACACAATTTGTTGAAAATGTGCCATGGAACACTGTATAGTAGCAAAAGAAATTTTGAGATCCTATATATAATGAGGCATTGTTTCTTAAACTAGCTATAAGAATTAATTTGATATATAGCGTTCTGTACTTTTGAAAACAGAAGAAAGTATAGATGATTCTGCTTTGGATCATATGATATTGAAGAGACGTAAACAGCTCAACAACAAATGACTTGAGGTTCCTTTATTGATAGCCACCTGTAGTGTTAGCATAATTAACCTGTTTGCCTAATTGTTACCTTACAGTTTATGATAGGGAAAAACTACATTAATAGGACCTTGGCATGATCAACAATCATCATGGAAGTTCAGTTCATAATTTCTCTCAGATGCATGCTATTTCCATACTGCAAAATTGTATAGATTAAATAGACAACGATCACTTTTGTTCTCTTAGATTGGCAACTAACTCAAAGAAAGCTTTTTTTAGACATGGAGATATTTCCTGTGAATGCGTACATTTTTGTCACTGTAGTGTTTCTGCTAAATAGCAATAATTTTATTATAAAAGGGATACTGCATAGTAGGTTGCAATTGCCTTTTGACTATTAGCATTTATTTTAGTTACATCTTAGTCAGTGCTATAAGCCACATTAGCTTCTACACTGGAAGAAAGGCAGTATTTTAATTAAGCAAATAAAAAATAAATATTTTGGCCTTTCTTTAAAACAGGAAGCGGCAAAATCAAGAAGTCCACTACATTCTTGGTTTAAAAGACCTAAAGAACCATTAAAAGTTGGGAGATGGTTGAACATGCAGCAAAATGGCTAACAGCAATTCTCTTAATTCCTGTACCTTCTTTGATTGCGTTGGATGCAAAAACATTTATCAGTCCTCCCTGAATTGCGGGCGGGGGGGATGAGGGTGATAATGAGGGGTTTAGTAGGCTTGTGTATTTTGGCTGAACCTCAATCCGTTTCAGCTAGCTGAATTTTGGGAGACCCCCGGATTTGTTTCATGTGCCTCCCGAAAATGGGCAAAAAGCCAAATAGCCATTTTCAGTCCGCGGCTGAAAAATGCAGCTAGATTCAGCTCACTGGCAGCAATGGGCAGCTTCCTAAACTCCCCTTCCTGTCATTTTTAGGGCTATCATGATGAAAATGATCACACTTTGAGGATACATTTATCACAATTAGCCCACCGAGTTTCACAATGTTTGGGCCATCCCCAGATTTTAAGGCTTTCTTTTTCTTTTAAAAAATGTCCTTTAATTTTTTTTCCCAAAATGTATGCACACGCTGGCCACACCCTGTAACTTTTTCAGGAACAGCAGCAGTGTACCATTGCTTCTTGCCAAATGTCAAAAAATGCACTTCCACATCACACAGCCCAGTGCCCCATTATTACACTTTCTTTTTCCTTGCTAATAAAAAGACAACAGCAAGCAACTTCTTCCAAAGCTTTTGCATTTCTTGTTCTCACAAAACAAACTGAAAGAGGCCAGCTGCAGCAGCAAGCAAGCATTGTCCTTTTACTAGAAAAACACTCCTATATTATCCACTGGGGGAAAAACATTTTCAAAATGTATTGTCGAAAATCCAGCCATGTTTGGAGCATATTATTTTAAGTCTTAGCAGTTCAGAGCAGGTCATCAGCTTCACTGATGCAGAAAAGCAAGGTGGCAGTGGTAGCACCAAAAAAGGGCAATAGAATAGGGACTAGGGGAGAAGGATGACTTCAGATCAGCGGCGGAGTGATTGGCTGGCCACCCCCTCCCACAGAGAACCAATCACTCCCCAAAGAAGAAAAGGAGAGAAAGGAGAAAGAGGAGACACCCAGGATGGCTGGAGGTGAAGTGGTTGGCTGGCCATCCCACACTTTCTAAGTCTAGCAGCAGATCAAACAAAAGTAAATGAGCTGGTGACCTGTGAGGGGCAGGCGATGCAGGATCAACAAGGATATTCCCATCACCAGGAAGGTGAGCATGCAAAATAATCTTTAGACAGCGAGTGAGTCGAGGGAGTGGGGGGTGGAAATGCTTATGAAGAAAAGGAGAACGATAAGGCTTTTATGTACACTTTGAGAACTTCTCATCTGCTGTATTGATGACCTTGGTGACCCTGTGGATCCAGAATTTTCTTGTCTTGGATTACACCATTTGAGCATAAACCTCTATTAATGGTACTTCCCCATTAAATAGACACAGCTTGTGTAAGACACATCACAGCATTCTTCTATTCTGATTGGACCAATAGACAGGGCTCGCAGGAAAACCCCCTTTGCAAAAAATAGGAGGAGGAAAACATGGTCCCTTTTGGCAAAAAATGAAAAATGAAAAAGAGGAAAAAACCATGTTGATTGAGTCCTTATTGTTACAGCCAGACGAACAAGCAGGATTGGCCAAAGGAAACCGACCAAACCAAATCCATGCACAAGTTTTGGGTATACCTTGCCAAGGTACAAAGAAGGTCCTACACAGTCTCTCATTATTTGCCATCCTTGCTATATCCTGTGGCTTGGGGGGAAACACAGAAAAGCAAAGCAAATAACCATGTTTGCTAGACAAGTATGCAGAAATTCATATTTGAAAAACAGGACATTAAACTCATGATATAGAGGCTGTTCAATAGGATTCATCCAAAGATCAATGTAGGAGATAGCCTAAATATCTTCAGTTTAATTAGAGACATGATGCTGAATCAGAAAGACCTTTGCTTTTTAGAGTAGATATAGAAAGTAACACAAATACCATTTTTACAAATGAAATAAAATATTGCTATATAGTTTACAGATTTCAGAATTCTATCCCAGACAGCATTGTGAAATAAGCACTAGGGAACCATTTAAGCTGTCAGTAAATTGGTGCAACTTTTCCCAAGGAAATTCCAAGTCTATAATATTACAACATTGCATTTGCTCCATGGCAAGCAATGCTCACTCTTTTACAAAGCAGCAGGAATCAAATTGACTCAAGCTGCAAAATATTCCCATGAAAATACATTGAGGTTTGAGCATGCTATGAAACTTTCCATGGTGCAGCAACTGTCTTGCACACCCAATACATCGAGCCTTGTTCTATGTATCTAATATACTGAGCCTTGTTCTTTCATTTTATGCTATTATTAAACTATACCACGTATTCTTACTAGCAACATATACAAATCAAAAGAGTGCCCCAGTGATAGGCAACCATTTTTCTATTTCTATGCCTCTCTTGTATCTTGGTTTATACATCTGTCATCTTAGTTGAGCTGTTGATAGCACAAATAGTTACCAGTATACTGTGACTAGCTTTCCAAAAGACTTAGTAATGATTTTGGTTTAAGACTGCAGATGAAGATGCAACTGGCTAAACTAAGCACCTGTAATTGAATCCTAACTCTTGAGAATGTTGGCCCAGTTTCACCCCATCATCAAAAACACACTTGTGTGTCAAAACCTTGGTGCATTGGGGAAAAATAACTTTTTAAAGTGAGAAAATGTGGTGTGCATGTATATTAAAAGGGCTAAGTTTTGCTTGTGCGCCCAGGGAACTAATAAGTTGACCTTGTGCAAATTCCCACAGAAGACCCATTATGTCCAATTTGACTGGTTGGACCTTAGCAGAAATATTTTATGACATTCTGCGATTCTACAATCTGTGATCTCCTTCATGAAAAAGTGAGTGCTCTTTTACAGAGCTCTTACTTGTCCATGAAATAACCTTGAGTTATTCCTCTTGACTTAGGAGATGTGGAAACTGGAAACTGCTGCTTTTGAAATAGATTCACAATTCACTAGCTTCCCTGCTTTAAGATTACAGCTGTCAACTGCTCCTATGAATCTGCAAAGCTGCCAGAGGGGAATGAGAAGGTGGTGTTTCAACACACCTGAAAGCCCCATCCTTTCTGGTAGAAGTCAGACGCTGGTTCTACTTGCCTGGTTTCTTGTCCACTTGCTACTATCACTGTCCCGTGACATGAGGTTATGTGGATCAAGCACTTCATGACACTAGTTTTTCATGTTCTCTGAATATCACAAAAGGAGCAAAGATGGCTCTGAAGACAGCACTATTTACCAGTGACTCATCGGTGTTTCTCAAACAGGAAAGTAAGTGACAAGCTTCAAGCCACTGATTTTTCGCTTTAAGGCTGAAGCAATCCCTTGAGTAGGTTCTCTAGATCTGGAAGCACAAAAAGCTTCAACCAAGCCACAGACATATCTGAAACAACTGACTCTCTTGAAGCTTTCCGTGGGATTGCAAACTGCCTTGAACAAATGATGACAAGCCACACAAATATATCACAGGAGAGATACATTGACCAACACACATTTTGGTGCCTCAGATGGTAGACCTCTTTCTGTGTATATTTGACCTGCTGATTCAAAAAATTGCACCAGTTTTCCCCTATCGGCACTATATTTTGAGATACAGAACATATGCCATATACCAATTTTCATCTGTTTGCCCATAGAAAATCATGATAACCATATCTAAGAAACTAGAGTTGATGTACTCTATCTAATGTAATTATCTGAATCAGCACCCCAAGTCATCACAGGAAGAGGCCTAAAAAACCAAGACACTCCATGTGAAAAACCTAAAATAAAATGTTTACAAAATGCACATGTGATGGTATCTCCCTCCAGAGAGAATAGCCAAGATATAATTGCACCAACTAATGTTAGAAATGTGAGAAAGAAAAAGGTGCATTTTACCACTCATGGTGGACTTGCAACAAAGTAAACAACTGCTAGAAACAAATTCATGTATATCTCAAAAAGATGTTAAACAGAAATTTCAAAATGATACCACAAATGGTCCTTTTGAACATGCCTGATGAAGAACTAGAAAGGAAATTTGGAGAAAAAAAATGTTTTGCATGACAGTGGTAGCTTGAATAGTATATGCCAGATATTGGAAAACCTCAAAGATACTTCCTTTAGAAAAATGAGGAAAATATATTACAGATTTGGTGATAATGGATACAATAACTGTATGATTAAGAGGAGAACTTTTAGACAACTTTGTTAATGAATGGCAATCAATGATTCAACATCTCAAGGTAAAATTAAACTAAATTAAATATAGAGGATCCTATAAGACTATAGACAAGGAGGAAGTGAATATTAAGTAAGAGCCTATGATAACTTTATACGTACTATTTAAAGAGAAGACTGTGACCCCTTAAAGAAAATATATTATCTGAGAAATGATTATGAAACACTAATAGCTGGAAAGTATTGTACTGTAGGCAACAAACACTTACAAATGCACGTCTATTTTTGAATTTATTTGAATAAATTAAACATGGGAAGAAAACAAGACACTGAGAATTTTTTTGGTTGGGCTGTGTTATTTATCACAATATTTCAAACACTTCAGACCTTAGGTCTTTTACTGCATATTTTTGTTTCTCCCAACCCCACTTTTTTCTTCTTCTTTTAAAGAAGTCAATGACTACATTGACTGATAGTTTTATTGGGATAAACCACATTTGGATGAGGGCACAACCCAGTTAAATCACTAATGCAAAGTAATGCTTATGATGTGCTTTGCTCTAAAGGCCTCGTGTTTCACATATAAGACAATCACCAATGAAAACATCACTGGCTGAAGAAGAAACAACAAAGTAGGATAAATGTTACCAAAAGGTCAAGTGTTTAATCAGATTAGTTATGTTCACATTTTGACAGAGAGATCAGAAGAGGATTTTCCTGGATCATAGCAATTTTTTTGCTCTGGATTGGCAAACATTACACTTTCCTTTTTTTAAAGGAAAGGGATTTTTAAAAATAGTTTCTGAAAAGAGAAAAAGTATACTAGCTGAAAATGAAAAGGTTTAGAGAGCAGTTCACTTCAAAAGAGCAATAATTTTAAAATGTATAAATACTAATAAATATAAAATTATACCTCCCTAAATCAAACAAATTAAAAATCCTTATCCTTTAGCAAGGATTTAAGCAAAGTCAAGATGCCCCATTCCAGCCATTAGAAAGCATTTACAAAAGTCTGTCTTCACACATCAGTGGTTCTAATAAAACCTCTGGCTACCAAAAGGTGCTGTTAAGTACCAATGTAGACACACATTGCAGTAGAAATCATTATCAGTCTTGCATGTGGACTTAAGTAATACCTGATGACAAAAGAAATACACACACAAGTTGTCAGATTTCAAGTTGTCCGATTTCAACACAGAAGCACTCTGGACTTCTCTCTATACTCTGAATTTTCCAGTTGGAAGTCAACATTATTCAACATTATCTCTAATAATTTGCTGCTTTAAATCAAAGGGACTTTGATATGAATAAAGCCACAATAAGTCATGTTAAGGATGTACCTTTTTTTCCAGCACCAAGACAGTACGTCATGGGTTGAACCCCATCTGAACAAAAGGAACGTAATAAGCAAATACACAATGCCTGCCATGTCACTGGTAAGCAGCAAGTCCCATCACATCAGATGCCTCCTTCTGCCAGTTACTAGTGCTAATGGTCAAAAGCCACTTCTTAAAACTGTAAGAGATTTTGGCATTTGATATCTAAAAAAATTATTAGCTGTTCTTTATTACCTTTCTGACTGCATGTTTTTAAGCTCAAAAAACTTTTTGTTTGGGGGAAAAACAAATGAGGAGGCCAGCAAATGCATCTCATGTTTTCCCACCACTATCTTTTCTATAATGTTAGATATGTCCTGACTTCTGAGTTAAGTGGCTAAATGGTTGTTGCTTAAAAATGCTTCCAGGTAGTAATAGCATTTTCCACACTGGAGTGAAAGGATACGTAAATATGCAATATGAAAATAATAATAATAAGTAGAAGAATAAGAAGAATAATATCTACCTAGAAGGTCTGGTGGCAGAGGACTCTTACAAGTCAAACAAGCAGTTGAAGAAGAAAAACACACCCTAGCAGAATATGTCAAGGAAAGCCAAGAGCCTGCTTTAATTGAAGTCAGTAATCAGAAACTTTTCAAAGCACAGCAGACAAAAAGTCAGTACAAAAAAACTGCACTCCAAGCCAGAGCTGACAGCTGGCACAACAAAGCATTACATGGGCAGTTCCTTGACATAATTGAAGGAAAAGTTGACAAGGAGAAGACCTGGTTATGGCTCATGAAGGGAACCCTGAAGAAGGAGACA